>MU227726.1:384093-428478 GCA_018584345.1 Thuja plicata
AAAGTGTTGCGCATGTGAATAGATGAGCATTAATCAAGGATCAACTTGTAGAAATAAAAACTGTCTCCTCACCCTCTCAAAATATAAGCTCACCACAATCCAACTGTGCCTCCCCTCTAGCAATCTATCTCTCTGCATACATCTCAACTGGCAGCTTGTATCTATCCATATAGGCATCAATCAGTATGGTCTCCATATGATGTCAGATGGCTGCAACTAATCCATAATAACTCTCTAATATAACATATCTCCCCATTTCCATATCATTCTCAATGGATATGAAAAAGATCATGGGTTTGTATCTTGTGTCTTCATCAGAAATTTGACAAGTCGTGTGCAAGAAATGTTCTGAAATATCTAGACCTTCACTAGGGTATAGGTAGTAAGGCTCCTCCGCTGATATTGAATGAACTTACCCAACTCATAGTACAAGTTGGAAAAAACATTTCTCCCCCATGCATAGACAATACAATGTCTCTCCATGCACTACACTATATGTGCTAAAGGTTCCAGAAGGGTAGTCCCTCTGTAATCAGGTGTCACTATCATTGCAATGGTACAAATCATCCCCTTTTGAACCATGGGAATTTCTCTAGTAGAATGTAAGAGTACCTCCAAGGATATATGATCATTACACTCATCAAGGTGATCATGATACAAACAATAAAAATTATCTCTCTCAACCTCTGCATCAGATCATGATGTGGCACACCTTATTGTCCCACCTTGAATGGGTAATCACATGATGTGATATAGGTCCTCTAGTGTAATGAAGATCTCTCATGTAGGCAGACAGAATATGGAGGTATCCTCGCCCCATCTCTCCATGAGATACATCAACATGGAACAATGATATCTCATGCATGACATATGGCATGTCCACTAAAGCCCTACATCTCTCAGCAAGGCTAGATCATTAGAGCTCAACTCTCTAGATTGTCCTCTCAAATATGACACAATATTCACCACTGCATGTTCTCATAAGATGTGACGATCCTACAATCACAAACCAATGGAGCAATATCATAACAGACACCACTTATATCAATTAAACTAAATCAGTAGAATAATGAATCTAGACTCCGAGTATAGGTCACCTTTCAAGTTCATGTTGACTTTTCTAGGATATGTCAAAATTTATAGGATAGGTTGAATTTGTGGGTACAAGTCTACATTTCTAAGTATAGGTCTATTCTTTTGGGATTTTGTGGCTTGTAAGGTTTGGAATAACATGAAATATCTACAACGCATACACCTACTACAAAAATTCAAAATACTAGGAAAAAAAATCAAACACATGTTTCCAGGCTTTCCTCATCAAGGGGGGACCCATCCTCTACAACATGTCTCAAGACCTCAATCCTCGTCGACTTCGAAGGCTTTCTCCTTGGCATCTTCTTTCTCCTTCACAAAAACAAGAAAGAAGCAACATTACAAATGAGATTTCGAAAAGGTAGAACTCCTCTTTTAACTCAATTTTAAGTTTCCTTTTACCTTTGTAATTAATATTTTAATTAATTAGATAGGTTATTGAACACATATATTCACTAAATCAATCATAACTTGAGCTATAAAGCTCTGATTTCCACAACGTTTATTGCATTGGAACACTGATTTAGTTCCCTAGCTATCCAAGTGTCTTTTGAAACATTTTGAGATCATCTTGAATTATTTTGATAAGCATTTGTCAACAAAATATTCTCTTAATCCGCTCTGGTATACCTGATTCCCTGTTTAACCTTCCTAACAACAAGCTGAAATAGGGGGCATATAAATACCCATAAATTTCATCATTTGCCTAGTAAGTCCTAGGTGATTTATGATTTTCAATAACATATGGTTCTGAAAATTGTGGTTCCTAACATTATTTTTGTAGGAATGGTGCACTGGGGGCTTTGATATATCCTTTTTCATTTACTGATTTTTTGTACTTTGGATTGCATATGCACATAGTGTCATATACTGCTAAAGTGGGGGCTAAGTATATTGTCTTAAATTGTAAGCACCTAGGTGGCTTGCAATTTTGTGACTGTTTAACACCTGCTTTACTGTATTTTCATTATAGATTGCATATTAGGATATCATAATTGCACTTAATGCATAACTAATTCAAATATGGGTCCTGTAATATCTTTAAACGCATTCAAAATTGAGGTAGGACCTTATATCTAGGAATCCTCCTCTATATTCCTTCAATCACAAAATTCATTTCATCCCCTAGACCCTATTTGATCTTTTATGGCCTTGGAATAGAATCTTGATATCGTAATGAGTTGTCTATACTTTTCCTATGTTTACTAACTATCTGGGACCCCCAGACCAAATTGTTTCCTGTTTAGGGTGGGGCAGGTTTCCAAACTCAATATGTCCCTAAGATAGGTTGCCAAATGTGACTTTTTCCTTTGCGTTTGAGCCCAAATTTAGGGTCCTGTCTTGAGGTATGTGTGGGGTTTCCCGATCCATTATTGACTTGCTCATTTCTATCTCCCAATTTTTATATAAAAGAAACCCTCATACTTCATTTTGGAAAGATGAAAGCAATTGCAAGGTTGAAGCCCCAATTTGAAGACATCCCATGAAGTGAGGACTTTCTAAATTGAAGGCGGCAACAATTTCCATCAATAATCTATTTTCATTTGAGGACTCAAAACACCTTTGTAACATCATGAAGACACAAAGTGATCATGAAAGGAGATCACCGACTAATGATTGTCTTGTACTATTGCTTCTAGGGTTGGGTATGATTTATTTTCATTTTTAGATCTATACATTTATGTTTCACATTTAGGTGTTTATGTTTTAGATCTATGTTTATTTGCATGCACTCAATCAAACATTGATTGCATTTCATACTCGGATTTCACTCTATCATACATAGGGTAGAATTTATTACTTTTTTTATGCATTTAGTTCATAGAAATTTAGACATACTTTAGATTTATGAGTGTTATACATTATCTTTATCATATTGGCTATCAATGGAGGTGGGAATCACCAAAATAGGGGGTTGATGAAGGAAACCCCCTATATACCACACACGCACACACACAATATCAGATTTAGGACCTAGATTGAGTTGTTAGTTTAGGAAACTTGTTTACACATTAAAAAAAAGATTTGTGAAAAGTGGAGTAGAAAATCCTAGGTACAAGTCAAAACTCGACTTGTCCCTGAGGATAGGTTAAAACTCAACTTGCCCCTCCTTGTTTTTAGTGAAATTTTAAGGACAGAGAGTTACAAGTCCCTACGTTCCAGATCCGTAGTAACAACTCATTCAAAGACTTTGACGGTTGGGAAATTCAGGTTCAAAGTATAATTTGTCCTTCCTATTTCCACGTGCATTCATTCTTCCCTTTTTCATTATACCTTATTAGCTTTATTAGATCAGATGTGTTATCACATTTCCAAATCATAAAAACAAAGGAATAGAAACCCTAAAGTGTCTAGATATGGAATTGACATCCTTACTCCTTGGTTGTGCTAATTAGATTTGGCTTTTTGTGGGTTTTGTATTCCAATGTGTGTCATGAATTGGGTTAGAGTAGCTTCTATTTTGCTTACCATTTCATACATTACAAATAAAAATAAACAATGACTCGAGGAATAATCTGGGATAAAAATTAACATGTTTAAAGTACAAAATTTACATAAATATTATTACAAAAAGTAAGAATATAATGTAGACTAAACATCAAATATAGTAAATCACAATCTTGAAAGAATATAAACAAGAAGCCAAAAGCAATGAAAATGAATTTTGATCAATTATACATTATATTCAATATTCAAGTGGAATCTACTAAGTTTTAAGTGGTTAAAAATAAAGAACGAATTATAGCTATGGAAGAAGATATTAATGCCATTGAATGAAAAAAAATGAGTTTACAACATACTTTAGAAGTGATGGGAAAATTGAAAGACGTAAAGATAAGTAGAATATATTTTCCATAGCAAGTCAAATTATGATATTGCTATCGAGATTCAACTCTGCAATTTTTGAGTCAAACTCATTGACCCATGTTTCATGAATAGTGGTTTACAAGAACCCATCTCTCATTAGATGAATGGAACACTTAACACTCATTAATAATATATTAATTAAAAAATTCAATGCTAAAAAATATGATATAGACTATGAAGAGACCTATTCAGCTACTCGAAGGCATGAGACTTTAAGATTGATATTAGCATTGGCTACACAAACAAATATGAAAAGTATTGTTAATAGAGATGAAAAGTGTATTTTTTTAATAGATGCATTGAAGATAACGTACATGTGGATCAACCAAAAATATTTTAAGATGAAGATAAATAAGGATATGTATATTTGTGGGATTAAGTGCTATATTGTTTGAAACAAGCACACCAAGCATGATATTTAAGAATTGCTACATGGTTCATAGAAGATGGATACATGAGAAGAAATAACGAGACTATGCTATATTTCAAGGAGGGAGGTAATGAAACATTTAATGTTTTTTAATATGTTCACAATTTAATGAAGCTCAAACATGATGAATAAATAATCCGAAAAGGCAACGATGACAAAAATATGAAATGATACAATATTTTCTTTGCATGAATGTATTGCCAATCTCTTGGTAAGATCTTTATTTGTTAAGCTAAGTATGTGTTAGATACGCTGAATTTTTTTAATATGTTAGTTTGTAAAGGAGTTGATGTACTCACATAGAGAAAAAACAATGAATTGATGTGGGTCACAAATGCTAGATGAAAGGATATACACAAGTGTTTTTTTGGAGCTTAATGTATTTGTTAGGTAGAATGATGCATACTATATTTGAAATATCATTTATTTTAAGGTTTATGAGTAAACATACGAAGAGAATACAAGCACCAAAGATAATACTACGGTATGTGAAACACACAAATGATTATGAAGTCAATTATTATTTAGCTATTCTAACTTGTTTGTTTATTTAGATGTAGATTGGACAAGATAGTTAGATGATATAAATAAAACATTTGGAAAGTGTTTCACACACTAGTAAGTTGATTTATTACATATAGCTCAAAGAAGTATAATATAGTGGCATTATCAAGTATAAAAATAAAATATATAAGTGATTTGGTAAAAAGAGAGTTGAAAGACTTATAAGAAGAGAAAATAAATCCTATATTGATATTTTGTTAAAATAATAAATCAATAAAGAAAAAAATGTATTTTATACAAATATAAAAAATGCCAAATTGAAGTTCCATTATGAAAAAAGTTGAATTTAATTTTTGTAGGTCAAAATAATACTGACAAGTATTATTATTATTATTATTGATGAAAATAGCTAACCATATATTAAATTAAAAAACTTAGGTACATAAGAATTAAAAAAGAATAGTCCAGGAGGAAAAGGAAATCACTCCCCTAAAGTAGCATACATAACTTGCCTATAGAATAAAAACCAAGAAAACATAAGGCCATTTTCCTGAAACACAAACAACAAACTAAACATAGGGGCATTGTCCAAAAACATAACACCCCTAAGAAACCAAATTAGTACTAGAAGAAGGAGGGTCTTGATCATCCCCCTTCTCTTATCCATATGTAGGATTTGGCTTAGGATATGCTAGAGTCCACCCATCTACATTATTCCCTTCAATTTCCTTTTCCTCCATATGTGGAGAAATTTCTAGGGACAATATGGGAAACCACTTTGATGAGGAAGGCCAACCAGAATCTCTGCTTGAGATCGGCCAACTTGTAGGAGTAGGAGGAACACCACTGGAAAGGGGCCACCTAGATGTGAACCCATGAAGAGGTGGGGAATCAAACCACCTATGAGGAGAATCCCTGTGTTCCTCTAAATGACAACACGCGGGATGGGAAGTGGGCGTGCTTGAAATCCTGGCAGAAGGGCTATGACCACAGGAAGGAGAACCATTGACAATATAACCATCTGGTGGAAACCTAACAACCGTACAAGGGGATTTTCCTCAATGTTGTAGAAGCTCTTGCAAGTGCATCACCTTAAGAGCCACCTTGTCAACTTGTACTTGGATTTGTAACATCACATTGTTACACATGTAATTTTTAGGAAAAATGAAATATTAGTATCTGATGACATGTAACTGATTGAATGTTTGAAGATGTTAAGTTGATCAACAAAATGCAAAAAGTTAATGCAAGACATTAAATCAGTTAATGGATTGTATTGTCATTGATGTCAACTTGATATAATCTAATCGGTTATATTCAAAGTGTCAAAGACTTTAGAGAATCAGAGAGAAAAAGATTATGCTTTCAATAATACATAAAAGACCACCATTCACTAAGTGAATTCAAACACCGGAGGCTAGTGGAAATTGAAGGACAGAGAAAACCAAAAGACAAGTCACAGTGATACCCGAGCAAATAAAACAACAAGCATTATCGACGAGTAGAATCAAAATCATTACTAACAGTCAGAATTATAGTGTTAATCGACAGACAAACAAGCCCAAAGGATAGGAAACCTTGAAGGATAGACAACACCGATGGAGAAGCCCGAGGAGAATTGGAGTGTTGACCGAAGATATCAAAGAGTTAAAACACTGAAGTTAACTGGAGTTCAGAAATGAAAAAATACTTAGATGGCAGAGCTAAAGATAGAATTAACTAGTTGTTGACATTGTTTTAATTGACAAGTTAAAGTCAGAGATACGTAAAAGATTTAAATCTATTTTATCCAGTTGGAAAGAAGATTTCTATGAGATTAAATAAGAGTTATTCTTTAAATCAAGATTAGCTAAGATTGTGGATCACGCCAAGAACAAGAAAATCAAGAGTTGAGAAACAGTGATATCATGTCTATAAAGAGACAACTTAATTCATTATGGATTAAGGGGAGTGAATGAAAAAGAGGACACTGAAGAGAAACTGATGAACAACAAATTCATACTGTCTTGATCAATCAAGATGAGGAAAGAGATAAAGATTTCTGTAGAAACCGAGCAACAGAGCACAACATCACCGAGTAGAAAGAAGTGGAGCAAAGGTATTGAAAAGATATATTGTTTAGAATGGTTTAATGAGCTTACAATAGATCTAAAAATTTGCAAGTATAAGTTGTATGTGTGAACAAATCATTTTCTATTTTAGTTTAACCATTGATTCTGAAAGTCTCTTAACCGAGCAAGACTTTACAATCCTTTCTATATTGAGATACATCCCAAGGAGTATAAAAAAGTTTGATCATGAAGATAACATGAGATGCCAGATACCATTTGACAAACTACACTGGGTTTGGTCATAGAAGGTAGCATAGAGATGCCTGATATCAAGTGACAAACTAATCTTTTAAATCCTCTAACAAGGTCACACCTAACAGTGTGTTTGTAACCTTTAACAAGGTTGGCTATTCACTGAGCTCACTTCAGAAGAGTGAAAATTTTGGGTTATCGGTCCCAACTGGGTTTTCCCTTAATAGGATTTCCACCTTAAAAATCCATGTGTCAATGTGTTTATGAGTCATTACTTTAGTGTTTTGCATTACACATAACTAATCTGGATTGATCGGTATACACTAAGAAATTTACTATTTTTTGGTAAATGAAAGACTACTATTTGGTAAACATTAAGAATAAGGTTTAACATAGTACTATGAACAATAGTTATTTGATAAGTATATTTGAAGGCATACATCTTGTAGGACTGAATATAACTAGAGGCTTAATATTGTGGTACTAAGTTTTTGGGTTGATTAATTAGAATTATTTTGAGGCCACTGATTCACCCCCCCTCAGTTATTTCTAACAATTGGTATCAGAGCTTGTGTTCTTAGAAAGGGAGTTTAATAGCTCAAGCAAAATATCACAAGATGAAAAAGCGAGGTGTGCCCAAGTTGAATAAAGAAAACTTTGCATCATGAAAAAGTAGAATAAGAATCCACCTATCAGGTATTGGTAATGATGTTACTCAACACCTTGATACTGAATATGTGTTTCCTACAGGACCTCACACTCTTGAGAAATTAAGAGAAAAGCACGAGCATAATTGCATGATGATAGAAATTGCCTCATCACTCTCTGATGCTGAGTTTGAAGATGTCAAAACTTGTACCTCTAGAAAGAAAATGTGGGATAAATTGAAGCTGGTACATGGAGGAGATGCTAATGTACTAAGAGACAAGGTAGAAAGCCTAAGAGGGAGGTTTGATTACCTAAGGATGAAAAAAGGAGAAAATATCACTCAATATAGCTGCAAAATTAAAGAGGTAGTCAATGCTATTTGAGGAGTTGGAGGTGTACTTGAAGAAGAGACAGTGGTAAATAAAATCTTAAGAACCTTACTGCCTGTATATGCTATTAGAGTATCTGCTATTCAAGAAATGAGAGCAGTTCAAAAAATACAATTACTCTAGATAGTCTGATTGGTAGACTGATTTCATTTGAGATGAATAACTTTGATAATAGTGTCTTACCATCTATAGAGTCTGCATTCAAATATTCTTTGAAAAAAAGTAAGTCAAGTCATATACACACTATTAGAAATGATAGCGAAAATGATAATGAGGATCAAATACTTGATGAGATTGAAGCACTAATGACAAGAAGATTGCAGAGAGGCAAAGGGAGATACAAAGGTAAATTACCACTTGTATGTTTTAATTGTAAAGAGGTTGGACACTTTGCTGCAAGATGTCCTAACATAAGAAAAAATGACAGAAGTAATGACAAAAATTATGAAAAGAAGTTTGACCGAGATGATAACAGAGATTACCTAAGCAACTGACAACCTGAAAGAAGAGATACCTGAGACTAAAAGGATAAAGGAAAGAAAGCTTGTTACCTAGATGAGAACATAACTGATGATACTAACACCAAGTCTGAAGAAGACATTGAGATGGTATTTGTAGCCATGAAAGATTATTCAGACGAAGAAGAAGAAAGGTATGCAGAAACTGCACTCATATCTAAGGTTAGTAAGAATGATGTTTGGATCAAAGATAGTGGCTATACTCACCACATGACCGGTGATAAGAAAAAGTTTGAAACTTTTGAATACTATAATGGTGGTTTAGTAAGAATGGGTAATGACACACCTTGTCTAGTTGAAGGTAAAGGAACCATAATGTTGAATAACCTGATCAAATGTGAAAATGCTTACTGGGTAAAAGGACTGAATTATAATCTATTAAGTGTTTCACAGCTGAATAATACAGGTCACCGAGTAGCATTTTAGAATAAGAAGGAAAATATCTTTAATGAATTAAGGAGGTTGATTGGAATTGGTGAGCAGACAAAAGATAACCTTTTCTATCTTGATGACATTAACACCACTTGTTTAATGGATAGAAACAAAGACATATGGTTGTGCCACCAAATATTGTGTCATGTGAAGTTTGAAAACATGATAAAGATAAGCAATAAAAGAAAAGTCAGAGGCTTACCAAGCATGTCAAAGCTTGAGCATATAGTGTGCAAGAATTATAAAAAAGGTAAGATGAAAAAATCTAGTTTCAAGAGTAAAGCCCATACATCTAATGCAATTCTTGAATTAGTCCATACTGATCTATGTGGACCGATGAGGACAAAGAGTTACTATGGAGATAGCTACTTCATTCTCTTTGTAGATGATTATTCTAGAATGATGACAGTTATGTTTTTAAAAGATAAATCAGAAGCATTCAAGATGTTTACATGGTATAAGGCTATGGTAGAAAAATAAAGTGATAATAAATTGAAATGCTTAAGGTCAGATAGAGGAGGGGAATTTATTTTAGATGAATTCACTAATTTCTGTAATGAGCATGGAATTAAAAGACAAGTTTCTACACTAAGAACACCACAAAAAAATGGAATTGCTGAGAGGAGAAATATATCAATTGTTGACTGTGCAAGAACATTGATGATTGAGAAAAGCATCACTCAAACTTTCTGGAGGGAAGCTATCAGTATTGTTGTCTACACATTGAACATAGTACAATTGAAGAAGGACACAAAGAAGACATCCTATGAGCTTTGGTATGGTTACACACCCAATGTAAGTTACTTTAGAATATTTGGTAGTCAATGTTATAGTTTGAAATATGATAGAAATGGAAAGCTTGACTCAAAAAGTGATGAAGGTATCTTTCTAGGGTATTCCACCAAAATTAAGGCTTATAAATGTCTTAACAAGTCATCTAACAAATATTTGAAAGTGTAAATGTAGGAATAGATGAATTTGTAGAAAAGAATGATAAGGATAGAAGAAAATAACTAGAAGACTAAAACATGTTTGTTTACATTGAAGAACCTAACACTCTACCTGAGAAATAGTGTATCACTCCTAAGCAACAGGACATTGCAACTGAGCATCAGGATGCAATTACCAAAAATCAGGATGATACTCAAGATGATGTACCGAGCGATGGAGATCATAATGAAGGTCAAGATGATAATCATAATGATGGACCAAGAGCTGAACTGAAACTTGCCAAGTATGTTAGAAGACATCATCCATAGAATCAGATCATAGGAGACAAGAGGGCTGGAATGAGAATAAGAAGTAAGTTACTAAACACCAGATGTTTACTTTGTGATTTTGAGCCTAAATCTGTTAATACTGCACTTGGGAATGAGGAATGGGTGAGTGCTATGAATGAATAAATAGAACATATTTAGAAGAACAATACATGGACACTAGTACCAAGACTAGATGTAAAGAATGTCATTGGTACCAAATGGATATTCAGATACAAGCTGAATGAGAATGGAGAAGTCACAAGAAATAAAGAAAGATTAGTATTCAAGGGGTATGCACAAGAAGAAGGTATTGATTATGGTGAAACCTTTGCACCCATTGCTAGAATAGAAGGAGTTAGAATTCTTCTTTCTTATGCTACATTCAAAGGATTCAAGGTATACCAAATGGATGTCAAATCTGCATTCCTAAATGGAATACTAGAAGAAGAGGTATACATTGAACAACTAGAAGGGTTTGTTAATCCAAACAAGAAAAAAATGGTATTTAGACCACATAAAGCCTTGTATGGATTGAAACAAGCACCGAGAGTTTTGTATGAAAGACTTCATTCCTATTTCATTAGCATTGAATTTGTAAGAACAAGTGAAAATAACAATATGTACTTAAAAGAAGATACCGATGGTAATATTATGATTGCTGAAATATTTTTTGATGATATCATTTTTGGAGGAAATGAAATGTTATGAAAATCCTTTGCTAATGAAATGAGAAAAGAGTTTGAAATGTCTATATTTGGGGAGATCAAATTCTTTATTGGTCTACAGATTCTTCAACAAGATGTAGACATATATATCACTCAGTCCAAATACATCAAGGAAGTGTTGCCGATATTCAAGATGGAAGATTCCAAACCAGTTGGAACACCTATGTCTACCGGATGTAAGATGACAAAGGAAGATAAGTAAAATGAGGTAAATTAGACCTTATATAGATTAATGATTGGCAAACTAATGTATGGTGTTCATACTAGATCAGATATTACACATGCAGTTGGAATAGTTGCAACATTATCTGCTAATCCCAAAGAATCACATATGACTGCTATCAAGAGAATTCTTAGATATCTAAAGAACACTGAGGACTATGGATTATGGTATAAAAGAGAAGAAAAATTTGAGCTACAAGTTTACACAGATGTTGATTGGGCTGGAAACATTGATGATCGAAAGAGCACAACTGGAGGAGCATTCTTCATGGGTGACAAACTTGTCACATGGATCTGTAAGAAGCAAGGATGCATCTCTCAGTCTACCATAGAAGAAGAATATGTGGTTGTTGCTAAAAATTTCTCTAATATTGCATGGATCAAATAGTTACTGGAAGGTATGAATATGAAGATCCTTGAACCAGTGATTATCTATTATGATAATACCAGTGCAATTAACATTTCTAAGAATCCAGTCATGCATGCTAAGACTAAGCATATTGTAATCAAGTATCACTATCTAGGAGAAAAAGTGAAAGAAAAAGAGATGATACTATAATATGTTCAATAAAAGGAACAGTTAGCTGATATATTCACAAATCCATTACCAAAAGATACATTTGAGTACCTGAGACAGAGACCAGGGGTACAACCCTTGTCTATCAGTTAGTAAGCTAAGTAGGAGATTGCATCAGCCTATACACAAAATAGAAGATCATTCATGTTTATGTAAGAACTAAGATGAATAGCAATAGATACATCTATACATAGCAAGGTACAAATATTCACAGAACACCAGAGTTAATTTATTGCTGATGGATAGGGAAATTCAAGGAGTATATTATAAAAAGGGAATGGAAGATGATATGAAAGAATTTTTTGGCATTGTTGTCAAAGGGAGAGATTATCTCATTATCAAGAATTATAAGGGAGAGATATTCTCATTATCAAAAGGGAGAGATTATCTCATTATCAGAGAAGAGATTATATCATTATCCATAAAGAGAAGTTCCTAAGAATTCAAAGAAAGAGTTAATCAAAGGAAGAGATTGATTACATATGAAATATCCATCTAAGGGAGAGAAGTAACAAAGGGAGAGAATACATACTAAGGGAGAGATTGCTGTTAAAGAAAAAAGAGATTACTAAAGAGAGGAAAAATCAAGGCAGAACACATATCATAAACAAAGATACAAGTTGCTACATCTATCTAGTAAAGGGATCAAAGATTGAAGAACACACTATGCAGGAAACAAATCTAAGCTATATGAGCTTACCGAGAGCCAGACATTTGTAATAGTTACATTAGGAGAAATTGATGAACTTCAATTGCTATATTTCATAGTGTATTATTAATAATAAATTGTGATAATGTAGCATGTTTCCATCAGTGCCAAAGGGAGAGATTGATGACATGTAACTGATTGAATTTTTGAAGATGTTAAGTTGATCACCAAAATGAATGAAGATAATGCCAGACATTAAATCAGTTAATAGATTGTATTGTCATTGATGTAAACTTAATATAATATAATAGATTATATTCAAAGTGTCAAAGACTTTAGAGAATCAGAGAGAAAAAAGATAATGCTTTCAACAATGCATAAAAGACCAGTATTCACTAAGTGACTTCAAACACCGATGGCTAGTGGAAACTGAAGGACACAGAAAATTGAAAGAAAAGTCACAGTGATGCCCAAGAAAAGAAACTGATGAGTAGAATCATAAGAATTACTACTGGTTAGAATTACAGTGTTAACCAATGGACAGACAAGCCTGAAGGAGATACAACCCTGACGAACAGAAAACATAGACGAAGAAGCTCAAGGAGAACTGGAGTGTTGACCGAAGCTATCAAAGAGTTAAAACACCAAAGTTAACTGGAGTTCAAAAAGGACATAATACTTAGCTGGAAGAGCTAAAGATAGAATTAACTGGTTGTTGACATTTTAATTGATAAGTTAAAGCCAGAGATAAGTAAAAGATTTAAAGCTATTTTATCCAGTTGGAAAGAATATTTCTATGAGATAAAATAAGAGTTATTCTTTAAATCAAGATTGGCTAAGATTGCAGATCACGCCAAGACCAAGAAAATCAAGAAGTGAGAGATGGTGATATCATGTCTATAAAGAGACAACTTAAGTAGTTATGAATTAAGGGGAGTGAATGAAAAAGAGGATGCTAAAGAGAAACTGATGAAGAACAACTTCATACAGTCCTAATCAATCAAGATGAGGAAAGAGCTAAAGTTTTTTGTGGACACCAAGCAACAAAGAAGAACATCACCAAGAATAAAGAAGTGGAGCAAAGGTATTGAAAAGATATATTGATCATAATAGTTTAACGAGCTTACAATAAATATGAAAAATCTGCAAGTATAAGTTGTATGTGTGAACACATCATTTACTGTTTCAGTTTAACCATTGATTCAAAAAGTCTCTTAACTGAGTAGGACTTAACAATCCTTTCTATATTGAGATACATCCCAAGGAGTATCAAAAAGTTTGATCATGAAGATAGGATGAGATGACAGATACCATTTGAAAAACTACACTAGGTTTGGTCATAGAAGGTAGCATAGATATGCCCGATATCAAGTGATAAACTAATCTTTTAAATCCTCTAACAAGGTCAGGTTTTCTCTTCACCGAGCTCACTTTAGAAGAGTGAACATTTTAGGTTACCATTCCCAAGTGGTTTTTTCCTTAATGGGGTTTCCACGTTAAATATCCATGTGTCAATGTGTTTATGAGTCATTACTTTAGTGTTTTTCATTACACATAACTAATCTGGATTGATCGGTATACACTAAGCAATTCACTATTTTTTGGTAAATGAAAGACTGCTATTCAGTAAACATTAAGAATAAGGTTTAACAGAGTACTCCAAGTAGTAGTTATTTTGATAAGTATATTTGAAGGCATACATATTGTAGGAATGAAGATAACTAGAGGTTGAAGAATTTTTTTGGGCAAAATGGGATAAAGAAATCACAAATCCATACCCTATAATTCTGAGCCCTTCTACAAAACCAAAAAATATGATCGACTTGTATTGTCTTCAAAAAGGTTATCGAGGGTCAGGAATTCCTAAATGGTGAAGAAAGGAGCCCAAATAAAATCCTTGCAAAAGAATACACTAGGAAAAATGAGAAACTTTGGGTTCTGTAATAGAAAATGAGATAGTGGAAAACCTCATTCATTAAGATGAATGTGAGGACTGCAAATGCCATCACTGGTTAAGAAATTGGACCATTGGAAAATGAGGAGAAACGCAATGATATCCCTATCAAGGTTTATATTTAGAAAAGGCCATATGTGGATACCAACATCTTTCTTTCCACCAGGGATTAATGCTTGAAATGCCAATATTATGGAACAATTCCACTGGCAAATTTGAGAGAAGTAGATCAAAAGTATGATGATCTTGGCATGTCAAATAAAAGTGGACCTGCAAATCCTCCCAAGTGTGAAAGGAAATTGTAGGCATGGAAAAAAGGTCTCAAGGGTTTGAATGCCTTTCTTGTGAAAGTGAAGAGAATAAATTCCTAAGAGACGAGCCAAAGGAAGGCCTTGCACCTGTATTAAAGAAGACCACCACAAATTATGCTAATTGAAAGATAACCTATCTCAAAATCCAACTTTGTCCCAACGAAGACCCGGTTTAGATTCCTCCCAGACTCGCCAAATGATTTTAGCAAAAAATGATCCCTAAATTTTCACTGGCTCTCACATGATAATAAGGGTTTGAAACCCAATTCCTTTCTAATAAGGGAGGTGTAAGGGAAAACCAGAGGAGATGCAATGATGAAGGAGAATTTTCCAAGCGTCATTTCATGAAATGGAGAAAACAACCCATTTGTCACACAAGGCTTGACCTTGTTTCCAGGTAGAAATGAGCCCAAGGCTACCAGAGTCCTTGGGAAGACAACAATAATCCTAGGATACTCTATGAAAACCATGTTTCTTTGTATTCAAGGCCCATAGAAACTCACGTACCATCTTCTCAAGCTTTCTGTATGAAGATTTGGATTGAGCCCAACATGAAAAATATTGAACATGTGTAGCTGCAAGCACTTTGAAATAGATTTGAAATTTCCCAACAAGGGAGTGCGTCTTGGTCAACCACTAAGCCAATTTTACTCAATATTTAAAAGTACTTCATTCCAAAGCTCTGGTGTTGAACCATGAAAAGAAAATGGGATTCTTTAAAAAATAGAAAAATTCACCATGGTAATCCACTTCCAACCATACTAGAGAGTCCATTGTGGAGATGGGAGCCATGATTGTGGATAACAAATGGTTTTGTGCCATTGAATGGAAGAAAAAGAGGCCAAACAAATTTTTTCTAAATATTAAAGTGAATTCTAGATATTTTATTTGTCCTTAATGGGGGTGACAAAAAAAACATTAGTAAAATGACTATTCACAAGCTGTGAAGTTGAGTTTGGGAGGGAAATACCCTAATCTTGACCAACAAAGATAGAAGAGGAAAGCAAATAATTGAAGCCATCAACCACAAGGACATACAAAGATGGAGCTAGAGGGAAAACGTGATGGATGGACCTATGTAAGCCAAAAGTGTGTGATTGATGACCATTAATAGTAATGCAAGAATAAGTATATGCAAATAACATTTGGACAGAAAGAATAAAGCAAGGCCAATGTTAGAATAACTTGTTAGGATTGGATAATACTGAGAGGGGGGGTGAATCAATATTATAATAGTTAATTAAATTATTCAACCACTTGAACATTAACCATACAATTGCAGTAAGGGAAAGAACATAAAAAAATAACACGTAACTCATAACACCATGTTTTGTTTATGATGAAACCCTGGCCAAGGGAAAACCCTAGTGGGGATGATACCCATAAGCATGTACTAAAGTATAATGTCCCTGTAAGGAGACCTAGCCCTGTTAGGAGCTGAATATTACATAGTACATTTCCCTATTAGAGGAATAACAACCCTGTTAAAGGATTACAACACCCCATTAGGGGCCAGTGAGATTACAACTCTTACAATGTAATTCTGTTACAAAAGGTTCTCATTCATGAACAAAACAATCATTGCAATGCTTTGATAGTTCCTTTATAGCTCTGCCATTCTCTTCTCTTCCATTCACATGTTTTCTCTGCATATACTTCACTCTCTCACTCCTCTTTCTCACTTGATCTTTAATCTTCCATATCTTACCACTGTTGCTATATTCTGCTTTCTTAAAACAATTTTCAAAATCACTCTTCACATTTGCAATACTCTTTCCATTATAACTTCCATTCTTTTAAGGTTTCATAGGAGGTGGTGTTCTTCTGTTATCTACTCCATTATACCTGTAGAAATTTTCTATATGTCCTGGATTATTGCATTTGTAACATATAGGTGGTCTTGTTTCTTGATTAACTTGTAATTTTTAGTACTTCATAATGTGTCTAATTTTATTACATTTGTAGCATGTAGGTTTTATTGTAGTTTCTCTTGCATTGTCTTCTCTATATCCATATTGATTAGGTCTTCTGCATTCAGTCTTCTTGTACCCATATCCATTATAGTTAAAAAAATAACCATAAAAAGTTCTAAAAGGGGCATTACCTCTGTAGTCTCTCTTCATGTGTCCAAATCTATTTCAACCAAAGCATCTACCTCTGAAAAGTCTGATATGCTCTTTAGTTTCTTCACTAGATGATTTCTCAGCATCAATCTTCTCATCTGATTTCTCTTCCTGATTCTTTGAACACTCAACTTCATTGAAGCCAATACTAGTCATGTCACCTATAGGTTTCTACTTGTCTAGTTGTTCATCAATCAAATCACTACTGGTGTGAAGTTTCTTGATATGTTTCTTTGCTTTAGTTAGTTCACCTTTCACAATATGATTGCATTTCTCCAGTTCTAAGTATTCATTCTTGTAGCTGTCAGCTTCATATTTCATTTGATTCAATGCATTGTTCAAGGTTTCTTCAGCTTTCTTCTTAGAATCCTCCTATATCTGTATTTCTTTAGCCATATTCTTGTTCTCAAGCTTCAGAGTCTCAATCTCTTCTTTCAATTGCTTCACCTGATCTAAATTGTCCTCATCTGAGTCTTCTTTTATCTGAACCATAAGATCTTCTTTGTGACTTCTATAAAGTTCAAGTTGTTCTTTTAGTTTCTTTATGAATTTCTCAGCTCTTCAGATGTTGAACTTCAATTCAGCATTTTCCGCCTTAGCATTATCAAGGTCTTCAAGTGCAGCTTCAAAGTTCTCTTGTAAACTATTCAAATCCATTCTGATCTCCCTCAAGCTGTTAGGCTTTCTCTCCAAGGGCTAAAAGATCTGATACCAATTATTACGATTGGATAATACTGAATTGGGGGGGTGAATCAATATTATAATAGTTAATTAAATTCTTCAACCACTTGAACATTAACCATACAATTTCAATAAAGGAAAGAACATAAAAAAATAACACAGAACTCATAACACCATGATTTTTCTATGAGGAAACCCTGGCCAAGGGGAAAACCCGGTGGGGATGATACCCACAAGCATGTACTAAAGTATAATGTCCCTGTAAGGAGACCTAGCCCTGTTAGGAGCTGAATATTACATAGTACATTTCCCTGTTAGAGGAATAACAACCCTGTTAAAGGTTCACAACACCCTGTAAGGGGCCAATGAGCTTACATCTCTTACAATGTAATTTTGTTACAAAAGGTTCTCAGTCATGAACAAAACAAGCATCACAAATTATTTGATAGTTCCTTTATATCTCTGCCATTCTATGCTCTACCATTCACATGTCTTCTCTAAATATAATTCACTCTCTCACTCCTCTTTCTCTCTTAATCTTTACCAAAAAGATCTTACATATATATCTTTTAACTTTACAAAGCCGACTCTTAGTATGAATATTACAAATAGTACTAAGTCGACCTTCAATACAAAATACATTTAATATAGTAAATATCAAATTCATAGTCGACACTCTTGCATAGTCAAAGTATAGACTATCAATAACAAAAATACAACTTCAATTTCCTAGAGTCCAAGTCATACTCCCTTATTCTTCGCTGCTGTTTAACTACTCTATGTCACTGTTCTCTACTATATGTTAGCCTTCAAATCCTTATAACTTATCATAAACTTAACCAAATCCAAATCAATCTTAGATGTATGTTAGAAATACTCCATACTGTCTTCCGCTAAGCTCGCATGCCTTAATTCATCAATCTCTGTCTTTGATATCCAAAACAATAATGTACCTCTATTTCTATACTTAGTCAATTTTGGACATACCAAAACTTATCTTCAAAACAATCGATCTTAAACCTAGATGTGTTTCCATAAATGAAAACCAAAAAGTGAATCACATTACCCAAATCAATCACTTGCCAACATAACTGAGAGGGGGGGGGGGGGAANCTGAGAGGGGGGGGGGGTGAATCAGTGGTCTCAAAAATTAATCCAATAATTCAACCAAAAATTTATACCACATATATAATTCCTCTAGTTATCTTCAATCCTATAAGATTTATGCCTTGTTTAAATCTAACATATATATATTGCTCGGTGAATATTCCATTTATCCATTTCTTAAGCTTTATCGAATAGCAGTTTATCTTTTCTTAGCCTTCACCAAATATCAGTAAATAAACTTAGTGTTTATCGACCAATCCTGTTTTAGTAATGTGTAAAGAAAAACATAAAATAAATGAACCATATACACATTTGAAACATGGATTTTTAATGTGGAAACCCTATTAAGGGAAAAACCACTTGGGAATGGTAACCCAAATTTTTCACTCTTCTAAAGTGAGCTTGGTGAAGAGCCAACCCTGTTAAAGGTTACAAACACACTGTTAAGTGTGACCTTGTTAGAGGATTTAAAACCAATAGTTTATCACTTGACTTAACATTCACTATGCTATCAACATGAAAAACTTTTGATACTCCTTAGGATGTATCTCAATATAATAAGGATGGTTAAATCCCACTTAGTTAAGATATTTTCTGATTCAATGGTTAAACTGAAACAATAAATGATCTGTTCATAAATAAAAATTAATCTTGCATATGTTTAGATCTATTGTAAGTCCATAATACCTCTTTTGATCAATATGCTCTTCTTTTCCTTTGCTCCCCTCCTTGTTCTTTCTTCTCGGTGAATTCTGTTGCTTCTCTTTTGCTCGGTGTCTACAGAATTTTTGGCTCTGTTCCTTAGCCTGTATGATCAGATCTATATGAAGACTTCTATCTTCACCTGAATTATACTCAACATTCCTCTTTTTGATAATGAATTACTTGTCTCTTTATTAAGACATGATTTCACCATTTATTGTCCTTCTTGTTTTTGACGTAGACAACTTTTTTGATCTGTAGATCTTTCCATGCATTGCTTTAATCTTTAAATCTTTTCTTTAGATTTATTCCACAAATCTCTCCTTGTTTTCTGTGATTTAAATTCCCTTCTTATCCTTAGTTTATCTGATCGATGAAAATAAAGTAATCAATCAATTAACTCTATATTTAGCTCCTGCCAGCTAAGTATTTTGTCATTTCCTAACTCCAGTTCTAATTAGTGATCAAGTCTTAGTTTTCTCGGTCAATGACTCCAGTTGTCCTTAGGAATCAATACTGTCCATCAATCATCACTATGAATTTATCAGGGTTCATTTCAGTTATGCTCGAGGTTGCGGTGCTCGGGATACAATGTGATTGCTCAGGGTTCTGTATTCATTGGTGTGCACAGTCCGTCAATGTTTACTGTCATTTGGTGTACACTGGCTTTTGATGTTTACTGATAACATAAAATTTATCTCTTTGGTTTCTTGAAGTCTATGACAATATGTATATGACCAATCAGATTATATCAAGTTGACATCAATGACAATACAATACATTAACTGATTTAATGTCTTGCATTTACTTTATGTAGCTCGGTGATCATCAACTTAATCATCTTCAAACATTCAATCAGTTATTGTTCATCAATCTCCCACTTTGGCATTTATGGAAACATACTACTAACACAATATGAAATATAGGAGTTTCAGTTCATAAATATCTCCCAAATTTATTGTTCTATAACCAATTCAAATATATGACTCTTGGTAAGCTCTTCTAGCTTAGATTTGATTCTTACAGAGTGCTTTCTTCAATCTTCATTCCCTTCACTGGATAGAATCCAGATGTAGAAACTTCTAATTTAGTCTCTTCCTTTGTTGTAGAATCTCTTCTCCCTTTTCTGGATAGATATGCAGTTTAACTTTCTCCAATTCTCTCCCTTAGATGGATGGTTGTTTATTTGAATCTTTCTCTCCCTTTGACTGTTCCTCTCCTTGATGGATATTTATTTTCTCTCCCTTTGGATGATCAAGATAGATATTTCATATGGATATATTCATGATATATTCATTGAGTTTATCTCTCTCTTTGACATCAATGGAAAAAAATCTCTCTCCATCAGTAATATAGCTCTATTGTAGCCAACAATTTCTCTAGTGTTTGGTTCTAATAAGTACCTTTTTGTACTAATATTCATTGTAGTCCATCTCTTTTCTTGTATCAACATGAATGATCTTCTAATAATGTGTAGGCTGATGCAACTTCCTATTCAACTTAGTGACTAGTAGACAAGGGTCAGACCCGTAGTCTCTTCCTTAGGTACTCAAATGTATCTTTTGGCAATGGATTTGTGAATATGTCTACTAATTGTTCTTTGGATTTAATATATTCTAGTACCACTTCTTTCTCTTGCACTTTTTTCCTTAAGTAACGATATTTGATAGCAATGTGCTTTGTCTTAGCATGCATGACAGGGTTCTTTGAAATGTTGATAGCACTTGTATTATCACAATAGATAATTATTGGATCAAGGATTTCCATATTCATACCTTTCAGTAATTTCTTGATCCATGCAATGTTAGAGCAATTTGTAGTAGCAGCCACATATTCTACTCCTGCAGTGGATTGTGATATGCATCCTTGCTTTTTACTTATCTATGTGACAAGTCTATCACCCATAAAGAATGCTGCTCATGTTGTGCTTTTTCTATCATCTATGTTTTCAGCCCAATCAACATCTGTATAGACTTGAAGCTCAAATTTTCCTTCTCTATTATACCACAAGCCATAGTCTTTAGTATTCTTTAGATATCTCAAAATTCTTTTGACAACAGTCATATGTGATTCTTTCGGATTACCAGAGAATCTTGCAACTATTCCAACTGCATGTGCTATATTTGGTCTAGTATGTACAACATACATGAGTTTTTCAATCATAGATCTATATAAGGTATGATTTACCTCAGTTGAATTGTCTTCCTTTGTCAATTTACATTTGGTTTTCATAGGTGTTCCAACTGGTTTAGATTCCTCCATTTTTAATATCTTCAAAACTTCCTTTATGTATTTGAATTATGTGATGTAGATGCCTTCATCCTGTTGTAGAATCTGTAGACTAAGAAAAAATTTGATCTCCCCAAATGTTGACATCTCAAACTCTTTGCTTATTTCATCAGCAAATGATTTTCATAACATATCATTACCTCCAAATATGATATCATCAACAAATATCTCGACAATCAAAATGTTATCATCGACATCTTCTTTTAAATATAGACTACTGTTATCACTTGTTCTTACGAATCCAATACTTATGAGATAAGAGAGAAGTCTTTCATACCATGCTCTTGGTTCTTGTTTCAATCCATACAACACTTTGTGTAGTCTACTTGAACCATGTTCCTCTTGTTAGGATCAAAAAACCCTTATTGTTGTTCAATATATACCTCTTCTTCTAGTATTCCATTTAGGAATGTAGATTTGACATCCATTTGGTATACCTTGAATCCTTTGAATGCAGCATAAGAAATTAGAATTCTTACTCCTTCTAGCCTAGTAACAGGTGAAAAGGTTTCTCCATACTCAATACCTTCTTCTTGTGCATACCCTTTGCATACTAATCTTTATTTGTTCCTTGTAACTTCTCCATTCTCATTCAATTTGTTTCTGAATATCTATTTGGTACCAATGACATTTTTGTCACTTGGTCTAGGTACTAATGTCAATGTTCTATTCTTTTCAATCTACTCAATCTCTTTATTCATTGCACTGACCCATTCTTGATTCTCAAGTGCAATATTAATAGATTTAGGCTCAAAATCACAAATTAGAAATGTAGTGTTCTATGACTTATTATTCTCATTCAAGCTCGTTTATCTCCTATGATCTGGTTCTATGGATGGTGTCTTTTGACATACTTGCAAAGTACCAATTCAGATATTTTTTCATCATTCTGATCATCATCTTGACCTTCATTTTGATCTTCATCACTCGGTACATCATTGTGAGCAATTTCTTGATTTTTGATGTGTGCAGCCTGTTGCTCAGGTGCATTGTTCTGTCACTCGGTAGCAATACACTGTTGCTCAGGAAGAGTTTCAGGTTCTTCACTGTATACAAATCTATTGTAATCTTCTGATTCCTTTCTACTTTCCTCATCATTTTTCTCAGCAAATTCATCCACTTTGACATTTTCACTTTCAATGATTTTGTTAGAGGATTTGTTAAGACATTTATAAGCCTTGCTTTTGGTAGAATAACCTAGAAATATTCCTTCATCACCTTTGGATTCAAGCTTTCCATTTCTATCATCTTTCAAAATATAAAATTGACTTCCAGAAATTCTAAAGTAACTTACATTAGGTGTGTATCCACACCATAGCTCATAAGGTGTCTTATTTCTGTCTTTCTTCAATTAAAATTAGTTTAATGTATAGACATCAGTACTAACAACTTTTCTCCAGAATGTTTGTGCGATTCCTTTTCAATCATTAGTGTTCTGGCACAATCAACAATTGATATGTTCCTTCTTTCAACAATCCCATTCTGCTGTAGTTTTCTCGGTGTAGAAACCTATCTTGTAATTCCATGCTCATTACAAAATTTAGTGAATTCATCAGAAATAAATTCTCCTCCTCTATCTAATCTTAGACATTTTAGTTCCTTTCCACTTTTTTTTCAACTATAGCTTTATACCATTTCAACATCTTAAATGCTTCTGATTTCTCTTTTAAGAACATAATAGTCATCATTATAGAATAATCATCAACATATAGAATGAAGTATCTATGACCATAATAGCTCTTTGTTCTCATTGGTCCACATAAGTCAGTATGGACTAGCTCTATAATAGCATTAGATGTGTAGGTTTTTATCTTGAAACTATACTTTGTCATTTTACCTTTTTGACAATTCTTACACATGACATGGTCAAGTTTTGACATGCTCGGTAAACCTCTTACCTTTCTCTTTTTTCTTATCCTAACCATGTTGTCAAAATTCACATGACATAACCTTTTATTCATATCTATGTTGAACTTGTGGACAATGTTGACAAGTTGGTCCATTATTGAGTCACTCTCATTGACTTCAATCTAAAATGCATCTACAAATATGCCTGTGACATCTTCAAGTACTTTATTCATTTGTATTTCCTTTCAGAGCTTCTGCTATGTAGCTCTTTTATTCGACAATTCTCCTAGAATATCCATTTTATCTATAGATAAGCTGGATTGATCCCAATTTGGAATCACAATTTCTTTATCAAGTTTCATCTCATCAGTAATTACTACTTTTTCTTTTCCCGATGTCTTAGAAATTGGTGAAGTAATAATTTGTTTTCCTTTACCTTCCTCATCCTTTTCTTCAGTATTCATTCCAATTAGGTCATTGACCTTTACATTACCAATTGATGAATCAATATCTACCTTGTCTTTCTCTGTCTCAAGTGTGCTTTGCTCATTAGTAATTGGAGCCTGTTGCTCAGTTACTACATGTTGAACATGTGGATTCTGCAACCTTTTCCTTGCTTGGATGTACTATATTCTAGATAGGAGATTGGGGTAATGATTCCATTACCTCAACTAAAATCTTCTTAGCATTGGAATCTTCAATGGTCTATACCTCAGATAATGTTGTTAGTAATAACTGAGAAGGGGGGTGGCGGGGGGGGGGAGGGGGGGCTGAATCACTGGCCTTAAAAATTAATCCTTAAATCAACCCTTAAAACTTATAACCAAAAATTATGTCTCAAGTTATCTTCTATCCTACAAGATGAATTCCTTGAAATAATTTTATCAATTTTCTACTTGTTGGATTGCTTTGTAAATCTCACTTCTGTATGATTACCGATAAGCAGTTAACTATTTTCTGAAACATAGTAAATATGCAGAGTATACCAATAAATCCAGAATTGCATATGTGAAATGTAAAATAGTAAGAAATGAAACATAAACACATAACACATGGATTTTTAACATGGAAAATCTATTAAGGGAAAAACCACTGGGACCGGTACCCCAAATTTTCACTCTTCTAAAGTGAGCCCTGTTAAGAGCCAACCCTGTTAAAGGTTACAAACACACTGTTAGGTGTGACCTTGTTAGAGGATTTAAAAATAGTTTGTCACTTAGTATCTGGCATCTAATGCTACCATCCTTGATCAAATACTCACTTGTCTTGTCAATAGGCATCGGGCATATCCAATGCTACTTTTATGATTAAACTTTTTGATACTCCTTGGGATGTATCTCAATTATAAAAGACTTTTAAGTCCTTCTCAGTTAAGAAACTTGGTGCTTCAATGGTTAAACTAAAACACTAATGATCTGTTCATACATACAACTCAATTGCAAATTTTTAGATCTATTGTAAGTCCATTATCTCTCTGATCAATATAATCACTTATACCTTTGCTCCACATTGTTCTGCTCTATGATACTGTCTCACTATTCATCGGTGTCTGCAGAATCTAGCTCTTTCTTTAGCCTGTTGATCAGGACTGAAAGAATACTTTCTTCTCCTTTAGATTCTCTTTAGCATCTTTCCTCTATTCTCTTGCTCACCCCACAATTCATAATGAATTGGTTTTGTCTCTATATAGACATGATTTCCCCTTTTCTTGGCTTTCTTGATTCTTGGCGTGTTCCACAATTCTTTCCAATAGATTTAAAGAAAACTCTAGTTTTATCTCGAAGAGATCTTCTTTCCAACTGGACAAATCAACTTTAAATCAATTACTTATCTCTAGATTTATCTGGATGATTAGAACAATGATAAGTATACGTTAATTATATCTTTAGCTTCTTTACAACTAAGCATTTTGCCATTTTTTGATCTCTCTGTTCTGCCAGTCAACACTTTAGTTAGTCATCAAGATCTCCATCCTTTGTCTTTTCCGTTGGGCAATACTGAAATTCTGTCCATCGGGTAACACTGTGTTTTTCTCATCGGGCAACACTGTGACTTTGGTCGTCAGTAATGCTATGCATTTCCTTGTTGGGTAACACTATGATTTTACTCTTTTACTTTGTCTGTTGGCATGCACTCTGTTGATGTGAACTGTCATTTAGTGAATACTTGACTTATATGCATTACTGATAGCATAGCAGTTGATTCATCGATTCTTTGAAGTCTTTCACAGTATTTCCATGACCATACAGATTATGTCTAGTTGACATCAATGATAGTATAATACATTAACTGATTTAATGCCTTGCATGATCATCAATTTAACATATTACAAAATTCAATCAGTTACATGTCATCAATCTCTCCCTTTGGTATTGATGGCAACATACTACATTATCATACTATACTATTACTAATACAATATGAAATATACAATTTCATTAAGCTTTTATAATGTAACTATTATAAATGTTTGGCTATTGGTAAGGTCAAAATATCTTTGATTTGAATCTTACAACTTTCTTTGTGTCTTCAATCCCTTCACTGGATAGATGTAGAATCTTTCTTTCTCTGATGTGATGTGTTCTCCTTCTGTGTCAAACTCTCTCCCTTTGACTGTTATCCTTTATTTTGATGTCTCTTGTCAGCAATTCTCTTCCTTAGATGATAATGGATATAATCTCTCCCTTTGACAACAATGCCAAACAAACATCTTTTCAAACAAAAATTTGATAGTGATATCAAATAGATCCTTTTTATCCATAATATATTCCTTGAATTTCCCAATCCATCGGTAATAACTCTAGTGCTCAGAGTAGATAAATACCTTGATGTGTATAGATGTATCTTTGAAGTCCATCTTTCTACTTGCATCAATCATGAATGATATTATGATAATATGCAGGCTGATGTAGCCTTCTAGTCATCTTACTGACCAGTAGACAAGGGTCTAACCCCTAGTCTCTTTATCAAGTACTCAAATGAATCCTTGGGCAGTAGCTTGGTGAAGATATCGGCCAATTGTTCCTTTGATTGCACATACTCAAGTATCACCTCCTTTGCCTAAAATTTTTCTCTTAAATAATGATACTTGATAGAAATATGCTTTATTTTAGCATGCATGACTGGATTCTTGGAAATGTTTATTGCACTTGTATTATCACAATAGATAATTAATGGCTCTAGAATTTACATATGCATACCTTCTAGCAACTATTTGATCCATGCAATATTTGAGCAGTTTGCAGCAGCAACAACATACTCTGCCTCTACAGTAGATTGAGAGATGCATCCTTGCTTCTTGTTGATCCATGTGACAAGTCTATCACCCATAAAGAATGCTCCTCCAGTTGTGCTCTTCCAGTCATCAATATTTCTAGCCCAATCAGTGTTGGTAAAGACCTTAAGTTCAAATTTTCCTTCTCTTCTATATCATAAGCCATATTCCTTAGTATTCTTCAGATATCTTAGGATTCTTTTCACAGCAGTCATATGTGATTCCCTAGGATTAGCAAAAAATTTACCAACTATTCCTACTGCATGTGCAATATCTAGTCTAGTATGTACAACATACATGAGTTTTCCAATCATTGATCTATACAAAGTTTGATTTACTTCTGATGACTTGTCCTCCTTTGTCAGCTTACATCCAGTTGTCATCAGTGTTCCAACTAGTTTGGATTCTTCCATCTTGAATATTTTTAGTACTTCTTTGATATACTTGGATTGTGTAATGAAAATACCTTCATCTTGTTGCATGATCTGCAGACCAAGAAAGAACTTGATCTCTCCAAACACAGACATCTCAAACTCTTTGTTCATTTTATTTGCAAATGATTTACATAGCATATCATTGCCTCCAAATATGATGTCATCAACAAATATCTTAGTAATCAA
Organism: Thuja plicata; assembly: GCA_018584345.1. Lineage (NCBI taxonomy): Eukaryota > Viridiplantae > Streptophyta > Pinopsida > Cupressales > Cupressaceae > Thuja > Thuja plicata. The sequence continues at coordinate 411,619 of MU227726.1, forward strand.
AATGTTAGCATCACTATCTTCCTTCAAATAAAGATTACTATTTTCACTAGTCCTTAAAAATCCAATACTTATAAGATAGGAGTGAAGTCTTTCATACCAGGCTTGGGGTGCTTGTTTCAATCCATACAAGGCTTTGTGTAGCCTACATACCATGTTCCTCTTGTCTAGATCAACAAATCCTTCTAGTTTCTCAATGTATACCTCTTCCTCAAGTATTCCATTTAGGAATGCAGACTTGACATCCATTTGGTATACCTTAAAGAATTTATATGCAAAATAAGCAAGTAATATTCTCACTCCTTGTAGCCTAGAAATTGGTGCAAAGGTCTCTCCATAGTCAATTCCTTCTTCTTGTGCATACCCCTTGCATACTAGTCTTGCTTTATTTCTGGTGACTTCTCCATTCTCATTCAGCTTAATTCTAAATATCCATTTTGTATCGATGAAATTCTTGTCATCTGGTTTTGGTACAAGTGTCCATGTATTTTTTTTCTCTATCTGCTCAATCTCTTCATTCATAGAACTAATCTATTCATCATTATCTAGTGCAGCATTGACAGATTTGGGCTCATAATCACAAATAAGAAATCTTGTATTCAGAGACTTACTTTTGTTTCTCATACTAGCTTTCTTGTCTCCAATGATCTGGTTCTATGGATGATTCCTTCTGGAAAATCTGGCAAGTATGGGTTCAACTCTTTGTCTATCAGCTTGATCATCATTTTTTTCTTCATTCTATTCTCCATCACTTTGTGCATCATTTTGAGCAATATCCTGATCATCAGTATTTGCAGCCTAATGCTCGGGAGCTCTATTGTGTAGGTTGGGTAGAGTGTCAGGTTCCTCATTGTAAGAAAACCTATTGTAGTCCTTTGGTTCTTTAGTGCTTTCCTTTTCATTCTTCTCTGCAAATTCATCTATCTTTACATTTGAACTTTCAACAATTTTTTTAGAGGCTTTATTTAGACATTTATAAGCCTTGCTCTTGGTGAAATACCCTAGAAATATTCCTTCATCACTCTTGGAGTCAATTTTTCCATTTCTATCATCTTTTAAGATATAACAATGACTGCCAAATTTTTTGAAATAACTTACATTGGGTGTGTATCCATATCAAAGCTCATAAGGTGTCTTTTTGGTGTCTTTCTTCAATTATACTCTGTTCAATGTGTAAACAACATTACTGACAGCTTCTCTCTAGAAGATTTGGGTGATGCCCTTCTCTATCATCAGTGTCCTTTCACAATCAACTATGGATCTATTCTTTCTTTCAACAATTCCATTTTTCTATGGTGCTCTTGGTGTAGAGACCTATCTTCTGATTCCATCTTCATTACAAAATTTAGTGAATTCATCTAAAATAAATTCCCCTCTATCAAATCTTAAACATTTCAATTCTTTACCACTTTGTTTCTCAACCATTTCCTTATACCATTTAAACATCTTAAATGCTTTATATTTATCTTTTAGAAACATAACGGTCATCATTCTAGAGTAATCATCAACAAAGAGAATAAAATATCTATCTCCATAATAAATCTTTGTCCTCATAGGTCCACATAAATCAGTACGAACTAATTCTATAACTGCATTAGATGTATGAGTTTTTCTTTTGAAACTAGACTTTTTCATGTTACCTTTTTGACAATTCTTACACATGATGTTGTCAGACTTGGTCATCGTCGGTAAGCCTCTGACATTTCTCTTTTTGATAATCTTTATCATGTTGTCAAATTTCACATGACATAATATTTTGTGCCACAACCATATGTCTTCATTTGTAACAATCAAACAAGTGGTGTCAGTATCATTCAGATAGAATAAGTTACCTTTTGTCTACTCACTGGTACCAATTAGATTTCCTGATTTATTGAATATTTTTTCCTTCTTATTTTCAAATGCTACTCTGTGACCTAAATTATTCAACTGAGAAATACTCAATAGATTCTAATTCAATCTATTTACCCAATAAGAATTTTTAAATTTTATCTAGTTATTCAACATTATGGTTCCTCTACCTTCAATTGGACAAGGTGCATCATTACCCATTCTTACTGAACCACCTTTATAGTATTCAAGAGTCTCAAAATCTTACTTATCACCGGTCATATGGTGAGTGCAACCACTATCTATGATCTAGACATCATTTTTACTAACTTTAGATATGAGATCTATTTCTACATACCTTTCTTCATCATCATTGGAATCATCTTTCATTGCTACAAAACACCATCTTGATGTCTTCCTCAGATTTGGTGTTAGTATCATTATCTTTGGATTTTTCCAGGTAACTGGCCTTCTTTCCTTTGTCCTTGTAGTCTTGGGTATCTCTTCTTTCTGATTGTCGGTAGCTTCTGTAATCACCTCTATCAGACTTCTTTTCAAATGATCTGTCATTACTTATGTCATCTTTTCTTTTGTTAGGACATCTTGCAGCAAAATGTCTAATCTCTTTATAATTAAAACAAACAACTAGTAATTTAACTTTGTATTTAACTTTGCCTCTCTACATTCTTCTAGCCATAAGTGCTTCAATTTCATCAAAATCTTCTTCTTCACTTTCACTATCACTATCTTTTCTCATAGTTTTTTTATGACTTGATTTACTTATTCTCATAGAAGTTTTGAATGAAGAATGTATGTTTGGTAAGACACTATTATCAAAGTTATTCATCTCAAATGAATTCAGTCTTCCAATCAAACTATCTAGAGTAACATTTCTATTTTCTACTGCTCTCATTTCTTGAATGACAAATACTCTAATAGCATAAGTAGGTATTAAGGTTCTTATAATTTTACTTACCACTATATCTTCTTCTAGTATACCTCCAAATCCTTGGATAGCATTGACTACCTCTTTGATTCTTGTGCTATACTAAGTGATGTTTTCACCTTCTTTCATTTTGAGATCATGAAACTTCCCTCTACGGCTTTCTGCCTTGGCTCTCAAAATATTCTTGTCACCACCATCTACAAGCATCAATTTTTCCCACATTTGCTTTGCAGTCTTACAGGTTTTGACATCTTCAAATTCAGCATCAGAGAGTGAGGAAGCAAGCACTATCATCATGCAATTATGCTCATGCTTCTCTCTCAATTGCTCAACTGTTGGTGCTCCTATGGGCAACACATATTCAACATCTAAGTATTGAGTAACATCATTACCAATACCTGATAAGTGGAGTATTATTCTGCTCTGCCATGAAGAAAAATTATCTTTGTTCAACTTGGGCACATCTTGTTTGTTCATCTTGTGATCTTTAGCTTAGGTCTTGAAACCTTCCTTCTAAGAACACAAGCTTTGATACCAATTGTTAGTAATAACTAGGGGGGGGTGTGTGAATTAGTGGCCTCAAAAAATAATCCTTAAATCAACCCTTAAAACTTATAACCAAAAATTATGTCTCAAGTTATCTTCTATCCTACAAGATGACTACCTTGAAATAATTTTATCAATTTTCTACTTGTCAGATTGCTTTGTAAATATCACTTCTGTATGATTACCGATAAGCAATTAACTATTTACCAAAACATAGTAAATATGCAGAGTATACCGATAAATCCAGAATCTCATATGTGAAATGTAAAATAGTAAAGAAATGAAACATAAACACATAACACATGGATTTTTAACGTGGAAACCCTGTTAAGGGAAAAACCACTGGGACCGGTACCCCAAATTTTCACTCTTCTAAAGTGAGCCCTATTAAGAGCCAACCCTGTTAAAGGTTACAAACACACTGTTAGGTGTGACCTTGTTAGAGGATTTAAAAATAGTTTGTCACTTAGTATCTGGCATCTAATGCTACATCCTTGATCAAACACTCACTTGGCCTATCAATAGGTATTGGGCATATCCAATGCTACTTTTGTGATCAAACTTTTTGATACTCCTTGGGATGTATCTCAATTGTAAAAGACTTTTAAGTCCTGCTCGGTTAAGAGACTTGATGCTTAAATGGTTAAACTGAAACACTAATGATCTGTTCATACATACAACTTAATTGCAGATTTTTAGATCTATTGTAAGTCCATTACCTCTCTAATTAATATAGTCACTTATACCTTTGCTCCACACTGTTCTATTCTGTGATGCTATCTCACTGTTCCTCGATGTCTGCAGAATCTATCTCTTTCTTTAGCTTTTTGATTAGGATTGAAAGAAGACTTTCTTCTCCTCTAGATTCTCTTTAGCATCTTTCCTCTATTATCTTGTTCACCCCACAATTCATAATGAATTGGTTTTGTCTCTATATAGACATGATTTCCCCTTTTCTTGGATTTCTTAACTCTAGGCATGTTCCACAATTCTCACCTATAGATTTAAAGAAAACTCCAGTTTTATCTCAAAGAGATATTCTTTCCAACTGGACAAATCAGCTTTAAATCAATTAATTATCTCCAGATTTATCTGGATGATTAAAAAAATGATAAGTATTTATTAATTCTATCTTTAGCTTCTTAAAATCTAAGCATTTTGTCATTTTATGAACTCTTTGTTTTGTCGGTCAACACTTCAGTTAGTCATCGGGATCTCCGTCCTTTGTCTTTTCCATTAGGTAATATTGGAATTTTGTCTGTCATGTAACACTATGTTTTTCTCATTGGGCAACACTGTAACTTTGCTCGTCGATAATGCTGTGCATTTCCTCATCAGGTAACACTATGATTTTACTCTTTCACTTTGTTTGTTGATGTGCACTCTGTTGGTGTGAACAGTCATTTAGTGAATACTTGACTTGTATGCATTACTGATAGCATATCCTTTGATTCATTGGTTCTTTGAAGTCTTTGGCAGTATTTCCATGACCATACAAATTATGTCAAGTTGACATCAATGACAATACAATACATTAACTGATTTAATGCCTTGCATGATCATCAACTTAACATCTTCAAACATTCAATCAGTTACATGTCATCAAATGTATCATCATTTACCTATTTAGGAGGGTCTGTACTCGGTACTTCTGCCTCATCGTCATATTTCATTTCAAATATTGATTTCCACACTAATGTGGCACACTGGATGAAATATTCTACATTTTTGTTCTATATTTGGAATGCCCTGAATCTGGGGGTGTGATTATTCTGATATTTTCTCAAGGATTCTTTTACTTCTTTTCCCTTCATTGTAGGCATAACTTTCTTCAATGTCTGTTCCCTTATGTCCATTTCAATTTTGACTGCATTGTTCTAGAGAATGGAGACTTCCTTGAATAGGTCTTTAGTCATATAATTATTCAGCTTGGAGGGGTCATACTTCATTTTCCCATCTTCTCCACCACTGCTTCTTCAATCTTCTTCATTTCTTCCTTGGTCCTAGAAGCATAATTCAGTGACTTTAAAGAATTCATAGCTCTTCCTTCTTTTAATCCTTCAATGTTCTGATCAAGTGTGGATGTTGGTTTAGTAAAAACCACAGTATCATCTTCTTCATCATCATCCTCATCATCACTCAGTATAAGTTTTCTCCTTGATCTCCTCAAGGTGACAACAAGGGTAGTGCCTTTTTCCTTTTTCTATTTGGGATTTGCCTTCCTCTTCTTCTAAGGATGTTCAATATTAGTTTCTTCGTTTTCTTCTTTAGATTCAACATCCTCTATTTTAACCATATCCTCTATTCTTTCTGAGATGACAGGAGAGTTAGAGGTCTTTTCATACTTCTTCTTGAATGTATCAAGCCTTTTCCTTCCTCTTTTCAATATCTTAGGAATCTCAATCTCAAAAGATATTCTGTTCTTTGCTTCCTCATATGTTCCAAAGTAAGGTGCCTTTGGATTGACAGGTTCATTTACAAGTGCCTCTATGATATCTTTAGTGTCATCTTTGTTGACTTCATATGGCATGGGTTTTACCCACGCAACCCTAGGCTTTACTGCTTGTATATAAACCTTATCACAATCAACTAGAAAATAGATTTCATCTTTGTAATTCTCAACTAGTTATTTGGGAATTCTAAACCTACTCTCTGTAACACCCCAAAATTGGCATCTTGCAACCCTAACCAATTTTGTTGCATTTGTCATTCTTCTGGATCATCAAAGTCCTATTGTACTAGGCAATTATGAGTTTTGATTGACTCTACTCGACCTAAGTGTCAAATGCAGAAAATCCTAAATCTGCATTAATCATACATTATATTTAATTCCTAAACATCAATTGGCTAAATAAACCCTATGATTGAATTAATTTAATTATAAAGTCCTAGCACTTTAATTAAATTAAATTCACCCCTTTTAGGTAAAACACATAAAAAGGAATTAAATAATATTTAATTATTAAATAAATATCCTCATTTCAATAATTAAATTTAATTATTCAAATAATTGAGAAAAACACATTTATGAGGTCATACTTTATTTATTTAATTAAATATTCTCTCAAAAATCTTCTCTTCAGTTCAGAAATAGAAGTTTTGAATTAATTGTGCTTTAAAGAGAAAGAAAACAGTTAAGATAATAAATAAAATAGTTAATATCAAAGGAAGAAAAATAGTTAAAGCAAAGGGAAAACAATTTATTGTTTTATTTTAAAGAAAGCTTTCTTTTTTAAACTGGATTTTCTATCTGTTTTATTTCAAAAAGGAAACATTCTATTTTGATCACCTCTGAGTCTATAAAAGAACTCCCATTTCTCATTCAAAACCCTTGAGAAAAATATGCATTGTTAGAACAAAGAATTCCTGCTTCATTTTAGTTGATAATCTCATTTACATTTAGCTATCATTTGCAATAGATTAATGTCACTTTCTTAGATTAGTTTCATTGCAATCATGTCTTAGTTTAATCTCATTTCAATCATTTAGAATAATCTTGCATCTTTCAATATCATTTAGAATAATCTTGCATTATCTTGCATCACATTCATGGAGAAAAATCCTTCGTTCTTAGATTAGTCTATGGTTGTGAGACTCTTTTTATGGGAGCTATTCAAAACCCCATCTAGATAGAAGGCAACAGGTTGAATCATATAGGCATGTAGGATGAATAACTCATATTCACTTCTATATGTGGCTGATGAACAAGGACTATGTTGAAGTGTATGTTTGAATAACAAGGCCAATTTTACCACATACATTTCTAGCGCCCACCGTGGGGCTCAAAATTTTACTTTCTAGCATGATTTTTTTACACTTTTTGATCAATTTTGGTTTTCGTTAGTACGGCTCTATAATGAAAGTTCGCGTGAAATCTCTCGCATAACCGTACAAAGTTTTGCAAGTATATGCATTTCTTCGCGTGATACACTAGGATTCTTCACACGGATCCTAATACTTCTTTGTGTGACATTTGATTCCAGTGAGCTTTAAAATTTAGTTTTTTGACATCTTTATTTTTTGCTGACTTCTAACCACTAATGGTTTCTATTTGCTGTTGACTGTACTTTTCTAGTTTTATCTCTAAAATAGCTTAACGGTGGTTTACAGGACACTGAAAAGAAGAAAGAAATTATAAACTACTGACATATTTATTACAGGACGCTTGTCAAAGACATATATGTTCTCACAAAACTCCCATGTCTGTTTTTAGTAGTTAGAACACACTTCGTTTGGTGCTTAAAATGAATCATTGTCTTGCGTGATTGAAATGTTTTCTAGATTGTAATTCCAAGAACTATATGAACATATCCTCTCCCCTTTCCTTTATGGATCTTGGGTGTAAGAGAAATTCATATGATTCTTCTAGTGTGGCTACCTCCCAAGAGCTTTAGCAGAGCTAGTGAGAGTGGATGCCCAACCGGTAATAGGCTAAAGCCAAGCCCTTCCGAACTGGTATATAAAAAATGCCATTGTGATTAATCTCATAATGGAAAGGTGTGAATTCATTGTGGCAACCAAAATCTCCTCCAGTACCCTAGTGGTGCATTAAATTCTTAACATTGTTAAGGTGAAATCCTTGCTTTGAAAGGATTTGGAGAGCCCCCTTAATTTGGAAAATGACTTGATCACAACCACCTGAACAGATGTCCTTACTACAAACTTTTGTTATAGTATCCAAAAAACCCTCTATCTATTGGTGCAGAAGGTTAGAGACCGACCAAGATGCCCCACACTTTTATGGCTCTTAGTAGAGATAACAACCCTTTGAGAAGAAATTCCTTTGGGGTTTGAAGCTTGGTGTGTCTGAGAAGTGAGTGCACATGTAAGGAGGATCCCGTGCCTCCAAGCTTCTAATTTTCCTACTAAGAGTAGGCATAGATGAACTTCAATTCAAGTGGGGATTCAATAGAAACTACCCTGGCTATCCTAGGATTGTGATGTGTCTATTTTGGTACTACAAACATTCTGCTTAATGTGTTTTGCATGGGTGTATCATTTAAACAATCAAAACAAACGTCAAATCACACATCATACAAACTTGAACATGTCTACAACTATCTGCAACTTGAACTTTCTGTCATAAAACATTATAATTTGTCTTGAAAAATGCAATTTGGTATGATTCTATAGAATTTTTCTTGTTTCACTGCTAAATCTTGTGCGATATTCTGCCATCTTCACATCACTCTATACGAATCCTCACGCGGGTATCTAAACATCTCCATGCGATATTGCACAAAACTGCTGCTTTTCATTTCACCAGTCTATCATTATTTTTTGCAATATTACATGTGAAACCACATAGTTTCATGCATGTCTGTGCTAATCTTTGTGTGAGAATGTACTTCTTTGCACAAGTCTGATATATTTTGGAAAAAAGTGAGCTATTTTTTGTCTGCCTCTATTAAATCTGGTCTCTGATCTGGGTCTGTTTATCTACCCTCTATTTTCACACAGTCTGTAACTTGGTTTCTTGGGTTGAGAATTACATGATTCTTTCTTAAACTGGTCTTGTCTCATATATTTTGGTCTATTTCATCTGTGTCATCATGCCTTATGTTGCAAAAGTCATTTCTTGGCTGTTGTAGCCTCATTTTTGATGATTTGCACCAAGGATACTTCACCTTTTGGCACTTTCTATGCATTTACTTTGAGACAATTTCAATTTTGGTCCTAGTTCACATCCCTTGTACAACCTTTGTCTATGACTGTTACAACTCATAGTGGAAAAAATTCCCTTCAATCAATCAAGATGAATCTGTGCTTTCCACACCATTTCCAACTACATCTAGTGAGGAATCATCTCGATCTCCCTCTCTGGTACTTCGACCTTACATCAAACAATCATTTTTAGTAGATTTTAGTCAGGTTTGAAACCCTATGTTCTTAGAGGAAACAAATTCTGAAAACACTCAACCTTCTCATACTGAGTCTTTACACTTTGAACACTTGCATTCTAGCAAGATGGCAGATCATGACCAATCAGGCACACATAGCAGAGATGATCTCTCTAAAACCAGGGGTAAATCCTCTTTTCAAGACCCTCCTCCTGATGAAGAGAAATAAATTACCTAAGGGGATATCTTAGATGCTCATAATAATAAAAAACTTCATGAGAATGATGGAAGTCATAATGAAAGAAGAGAAGGAGAAATACCTTCTTGAATTGGCCATCCAAGGTGCCAAACTCCCCTCCGATTACAAGGTAGAGACACTTGTTGAGAAAGAGGAAGAAAATGAAAAAATCCCGCTTGTAAAAAAAAATGCAAGGCATGCAAGAACAAATCCTTCAACTCATGAAGGAAAAAGACAAACCTACCACTCAATTCACACTGGAAAGCATTTGTCCATTCCTGTTTGATAAGAGTTTATGCATGCCTCCTTTTCCCAAAGGAGTTGAACTTCCCAAGTATGATAAATACTTGGGTACCTCTGATCCCCAAGATCATTTGAGAGAGTTTGGTGCTCTTTCTATGGATTTTATACATGATACAACCTACCTCATGCATCTCTTCCAGTGTAGTTTGGGAGGGTAAGCTATGGAGTGGTTCTCTAGACTACTAACTGGCATCATAACTTTTGACAAAATTGCCAATTTATTTCTACAACACTATTCTCACAACATCCAACATCCAGTTCACATCCAATATTTTTGCAACTTGAAACAAAATCATGGGGAATCCTTCTTGACATTTCTCTAAAGATGTAGACAACTTTATACAAGATATTCTCGCAAAATACCTGAATCTGAAAAGTTGGACATCTTTCTAGACAATCTTCTTCCCAACTTTGGATATCAAGTACAGCTGCAAGGTCCTTTAACCTTTGATGACATGATTAAGAAAGATGTGAGAATTGAAATGTTCATGGTTAAGAAAGAAGAATTGACCTTACACAAGGAAAATAAACAAGGGTCTTCTTCCTCAAGCAAAGATAAACCCAAATTTCCCAACAAGAACCAGAATGTTGTGAATGATGGAGTTGTAGAAAATGTGACTCCCAAGCCTTCAAAGGCTGCCTTTAATCTCACCCCACAATGCAAGCTACCAAAGCCACTGAATAGGCTATGACAGAATCCAAACCGAGTACCTCACAATTTTATGGATCAAAACCTTGGGCTCCTAGACCCAAGCGTGAATTCACTCCTTTATGAGAACCTCTTGATTTGGTTTACAAGACTCTCTTGGAAAACCATTTACTTACTCCACTAGATAATTCATGACCTTATGATTTGCAACCAAGACCCTCTTGGTGGAATAAATTTGCTTATTGTGATTTTCACCAAAACAAAGGTCATAAAATGACTACTTGTCTTAAATTGCGGCATAAAATCTAGGATCTCATCGATAGTGAGGTTATTGCTGTGGGAGGTCACAACAAGAACTCAGACCACCAAGCTTTTAAAGATCCATTTCCTCCTCATGGGAGAGGTTAGTCATCCAAAGGCAAAAATACTGATGCCAAGGTCAACTATACATACACCAATAATAACAATGTCATTAATATGGTTGAGCCTGTTGATACTGAATACTGTAGTGTTGTCATTCTCAAGGGAAGGGAAGATACTCCCAAGCTCAAAACTCCTTTCATTTTGTGAGGGTCTACGCCTCAGCCCTCTGAACAAGAATAGTCTAAGGTTAGTGCAAATTCTATTACTCAATCTTGTGCTAAGATCATTCTCAAAGGCCCTGAGCCTTCTACATCTACACTAACACAACCTACAGAAAAAAATACTATTGGCTCTGCCAATAAGAATCCAAAATTGGGTTCCTCATCTAATGCTACCAATTACAACATTCTAGAACAATTAAAATGTACTAATTCTCAGATCACCATCTTCGAGCTACTAAAAATCTCCCTTTCTCATAGGGAGATCCTTGACAAAGCCCTCACTGAGGCAAATGTCCCAAAAGAACTTGATCTCAACCAGTTTCAATCCATGGTAGGTCACTTGACCTCCTCCCATTACTTGTCTTTCTCTAAGGAAGATGACCATTCTTTGAGTCACCTACATAATAACCCCTTGCACATTGAAGTCATGATTGGTCCAAAGCGCGTTCGCTTTGTTCTCATAGACAATGGAACTGGCCTCAACATTTTCTCTACTAGCTTCCTTACTGAGTTAGGCTATGACGAAGACTGCATAGATGCTCACAAATGATTACTATTAAAGCATATGATGAAGAAGAACAAAAATCTAAGGGGCTAGTTGTGTTGCCAATTAGAGTTGGTCCTATTGAAAGAGATGTTATCTATCAAGTGCTTGACATTCATTTAGCGTACAATATTCTATTGGGAAGGAAATGGATCTATGAAATGTAGGTTTTCCCTTTAACATACCATCAGTGCATTAAATTCCCATTCCAAGGATCTGAAGTGACTATACTTGCTAATACATGCTATGATTGCAACACACTCACAAAATCTACTGACATCTTTGTGCCCACCAATAGAGAGTCTATTGAGCTCTTCGAGACTAAACTAAAAGAAATGAAAAAGGGTCTGACACTCAAGAAAATTGACATGGGAGGATATCAGATTGAACCCGTGCTATCTGTTACATCTCTAGCTTTTTCTTCATGTTCTTTTGGGAGACCTTCTAAGAGCACTAAACCTTCTATAGTTCCTCCTCCAACAAAATATGGTGGTACCTTTGTACAGGCCATAGTACCATTAGAAGAAGAAGCTAAAAATAGGGCTATCAAAGTCTGGATCTATAAAGGAGAGGACACCTCTAAACAAACCACTCCACCTTATGACATAAATCTTGAACAATATGGAAAAGTTATAGCTATTATGAAACACTTTGGGTACAAAGGAAATGGTCCTATAGGTGTGAACCATAAAGGATTGATTGCACCACTTGAAGCTATTGGTCACCGAACATGTGACTCTACAGGTATAGGCTTCAAGAAGCTCACATTTCAACTGGGAATAAACCAATTTGTACCTCACACAAATCAACAACCCATACCTAAAGATACATCCAATATTGAAGAGTCCAAAGATAGCTCAGAGGAATACTACTTCTCTTATCCCATTCCTCCAGATATGGCAACATTCTTTGCTGAACTAGATGAATTTATACTGTGTGTCAGTACAGTTGTGACTAATAACGCTTATGATAAACAACTCCAATTTCTCCATTAACCTACAAGTGGTGGAAAGAAATGCACACTGTCAATTTAGGTCATCAAGGTGATTTTTACATACCACCACACTTCCAAGAGCAGTTTGAACAAGAATTCCAGCCACTTCTCACTAAACAAGAAGTTGATGATGCTGCAGGCATTGATGCAAAACATATGTCAAAAGGTGCTTATCTCACCATGTTAGAATAGTCCCAAAGGATAACTAAGAGGGGGGGGGGTTGAATCAGTTATTAGCTAATTTAATTATTTTCCTTTATTAACTCTAGAATACAATAAAGTAAATGGATATTCAGATAACACAATAGACAACACCACAATTTGGTTATGGGAAAACCAAATGGTAAAAACCCCAATGGAAATTAAAACGCACAATAAATTATACTTGTTTATAATAATCCCTGTTAGAAGATCTTGCAACCCTGTTAGGATTTTTTATTTACAATGCAATAAGTATAGTGACCTGGTTAAGGGTTTGACCCTGTTAGGAGTCTTTTACAAATAACCCGGTTAAGGGTAAGGACTCACTGTCCAAAAGCTCACTACTTTAATGGTGAAGGATGCAACCTTCTGTAGAACATATATGCACTATATTTGATGATGAAATATAGAGTAAACCTACAGTCTTGATCAGTTCCAGTGTATTGTAATCTTTCACTTCTTTCTTCACATAGATCCTTGATGAATGAAACTCAACTGATATTTTGCTCTGTACTTTTCCTATATCTTTTCTTATTCATTCACACTTAGCATTCCAAAAATGACTTTCTATAAGTATCTTCCTCAAAGTATAAGATCAAGGGAAATGTTAGACAACTCTTCATAACATCCTTGTCAGCTTTACTAATCACGCAAGCATAAATGCAACTGCACAATATAAATTGAATAGACGTGACGCTTCACTAAGTCGACCTCACCAAATGAACTCTAACTTTGCAATCTTGTAGAAAAATGTTTAGCACCTTTAGATAACTATCATCAACTCATAACTTAACTTGAATATACACACACATATCCTAAAGATAGGCACAACTCAGGAACCAATGCAATATGTCAGCTCTATACAGACAAACTCTAGAAACTATAACTGCCACATAATAGAATTACACAACACAACTGAAACTCCATATCTGAGTCTACATGTATGAACAAAACATAAACATAATGTCAACAACATGAATATAACCATGCAAGGCTTGATACCATCATTCTGATAAGTACATAAAGAACACTGCTGTATATTATATGTTGTCATCAATGACAAACATACAATCAACTAGCTGCCAGAAGTAAATCTCCAACAATCTCCCCCTTTGATATTGATGGCAACATATGATATTAAGAACATCTTCAGCACATGGTGTCTTCTTTATTTTTACAATATTCTCAATATCCTCATCAAATATTTCTCTACATTGCTGTAGCTCCTCTGTCTGTGTTTATACTCCCCTAGAGTATATTCTCCCCCTTACTATATACTCCCCCTTTGACATCAATGGCCATAAAAAATTAAGCACAGGTACTACTCCAGAAGTAGAGTAGTCAACCATTCATCAGTCACTTAATGACTGATGTTCATGCTGCTTTATCTAATCTGCCAACTATTCTTTGGTGCTCACATAGTCCAATTTTACTTCATTATCTGCAAATTATTTTATAAGAAAATGGTATTTAATCTCAATGTGCTTTGTCTTTGTGTGCATCACAGGGTTCTTGGACATGTTGATAGTATTGGTGTTATCATAGTGAATAATAATAGGATAATCAACCTGTATACCAAAATTTTTAACCATCTGCTTGATCCAAACCATTGTTGAACAATTCAATGCTGCTGCAACATATTCAACTTCTGCTGTTGACTGAGAGATACAATTATGCTTCTTGCTTACCCAAAAAACCAACCTATCTCAAAGAAATACTGCTCCTCCAAAAGTACTCTTCATGTCATCAAGACAACCTGCCCAATCTACATCTGTATACACATGAAGTTGTACATTCTCTAATTTTGGATACCATAAACCATAGTCTATAGTTCCCTTTAGATATCTAAATATTCTCTTTATCACCATTAGGTGATTCTATTTTGGTTCAGCTGCAAATCATCCAACAATTCTAACTACATTAGATATGTTTGGTCTAGATTGAGTAAGATATATAAGTTTTCCAATCATAGACTTATATAATGTCTTATCAACTATTGCGGAATCATCTTCTTTAGAAAGCTTGCTTCCTGTTATCATAGGAGTGCATACTGGATTACAGTCTTCCATTTAGAAAGTCTTCAATATTTCCCTCACATATTTGGACTGATTTATGAATATTCCTTTATCTATTTTTTTTATGTTCAATCCCAAAAAGTATTTTATAGGACCAATCATGCTCATTTCAAATTCATTTTGCATTTCTTTTGCAATTTCTACACTAAGCTTGTCATTACCACCAAAGATAATGTCATCAACAAATATGGCAACAAGTAATAGTACATCAGGTGTCTCTCTTATGAATAGGTTACAATCTGCTGCTCCTTTCTTAAATCCAATCCTGGTAAGATAATCATCTAGTCTCTCATACCAAGATCTTGGGGCCTGTTTAAGTCCATAGAGTGCTTTCTTAAATCTGCATATCATGTCTGGCTTATCTGATAGATTAAATCCTTCAGGCTGTTCTATGTAGACTTCTTCCTTCAAGTCACCATTCAGAAAGGCAGATTTTACATCCATTTGATAAACTTTGAAGCCTTTGACTTTTTCATAGGCCAAGAATAACTTAATGGCTTCTAATCTACTCACATGGGCAAATGTGTTAGTGTAATCTATCCCTTCCCTCCATACATATCCTTTACACACTAGTCTTGCTTTTTTTCTGACCACTATACCATCTTCATTCATCTTGTTCCTAAATACCCACTTTGTTCCAATCACATTTTTGTCACTGGGTCTAGGGACTGATCCCATGTATCATTTTTTATTATTTGATCTAATTCTTCTTCCATTACTTTTTACCAATCAGAATCCTTGCAAGCATCTTCAACATTTAAGGGTTGAATCTATGAAAGTAAACATACCTCTTCGTCCACTGTTAACCTTTTTGCTTTTGATCTAGTCAAAATACTGCTGCTCTGATCTCCAATGATATCATCCTTTGAATGATACCTAGATGTGAATTTTGAAACTTTTGGTGTGATATCCTTATCTGTAATCTGTGATACTTCTTTTCTTGATTCAAGTTCATTACATGAAACATTAATGCAATCAAACATTTATTCAATAACAATGTCTTTACTCCTAGGCCTAGGTTCATCTTCAATCACAGGTGCATATTCATAGTACCTTTCTTGAACCATGAACTTCTCATCAATCTTAACATGAGTACTTTCAATTATCTTCTTTAATCTCAAATTAAAACATCTGTATGCTTTTATTTTAGTAGAGTAACCAAGGAAAATAACTTCATCACTTCTAGCATCAAACTTACCAACATCATCATCTCTCTTGATGTAGCACTTGCTGTCAAATATTCTAAAGTATTTTACTGTAGGTACATTACCAAACCAAAGTTCATAAGGTGTCTTATCCATGCCTGGCCTTAGTTGTGTTTTGTTGATAGTATAGACTGCTGTATTGACTGCATCTCTCCAATAGGCGTGGGAAACTTTTTCTTGAATCATCATAGTGCACGCTATATCAAGTATGATCCCATTCCTTCTTTCTGCTATCTCATTCTACTATGGGGTTCTAGGTGCACTCAACTGTCTTTTAATTCCATGTTCTTCATAATAGTCATAAAACTGGTTAGAGGTGAATTCTCCTCCTCTATTTGATCGCAGACATTTTAGTTTTAATCCAGATTCATTCTCCACTTTGGCTTTGAATATTTTGAACTTTTCAAAGGCTTCAAACTTCTCCTTTAAGAATGCAACCCACATCATTCTTGAAAAATCATCAACAAAAAAAATGAAATGCCTTTCTCTGTAATATGATCTGGTTTGAGTAGGACCACATAAATATGTATGCACTAGGTCTAGCTTGTTTTTAGCTGAGTTCTGCTTGCTTTTGAAAGAGCTCCTTACATGCTTTCCCATAACACATTCCCTACATATTGTGTCAACTAGTCTTGTAATAATTGGAAGATCTCTAACTACCTTGACATTGCTTATCTTTACTATATTATCAAAATTGATATGACAGAGTCTCTTGTGCCATAACCAACTGTCATCCACTTTTGCAACAAAAAAAATTACATATAAATTGAGACAAAAAAATTTAACTTTTGTTTTGGAGCCTGATGCAATCATGTCTCCTTCTTTGTTGCTAATAATGCATTTGTTGTCTTTGAATTCCAAATGATAACCTTTGTCAAGTAGCTGTCCAACACTTAGTAAATTGTGAT
>MU227726.1:458044-470346 GCA_018584345.1 Thuja plicata
TGCCCAAGGCATTAATAAGGCATGGGAGAGACATGGGCTTAAGGTCTTCATATTAATGAATGCATTAATGAAGGCCTTAAAGAGGGAAGGGAGGATGTAAGAGAATATGGACTTTAAGAAAGTCTAGTTTGAGAAAGTGGACTTTCTCAAGTGGGTGGAGTTGCTAAGTATTCCTTAATGGAATGTGACAACATTAGGAGGTGGGTTAGAGTAGAACTTAGGAGGTGGGTTAGAGTAGAACTTAGGATTAGGATTAGATTAGCATGGGTGAATGGGTTGAGAAGGGTTAGAACCCAGGGTAGAAGTGGTTGAAATAGGTTAGGTTGGGGTTTAGGGGAATATTAATAAATAAAATAAAATTATTTAATTCGTTTAGAAATATAGGAACTAATTATTAAAACAATGAAATTTCTTTTTAATAATTAGAGGACTATAGCCATTTTAATTAAATTAAATAGGCTAGGGGAATGTGATAATTGCAAGTGGGTATTTGATTTAGGGATTTATTTAATTCTTTTATAATTAAATACTATAACCATGTTTGATTTTGATTTGATTTGATTAGTCAAAATTGTTTTGAATTGTATGGTTATAATAGTTAATATAAATTAGTGATAAAAATCACCTGGGATATTAAATTGATTCAAAGAATTATGCCAAGTAGTAACAGGGTCATTTGGACATAAATCAAGGGTATGATCACACTTAGGGAAAATAGGGTCTATAGTTGCAACAGACCAAATTCAGGTGGTTACAAGTGTTTGTTTTTGAATAAAAATGCTCTACTAGTGCTCCTAGTAACCCGTGATTAACCCAAATATTGAGTATCTCATAGAGATGTGATAGGCCTAGGTTATCAATATGTGCAATCTCTGTGTCATCTAACTGCCTCACTAGTCCACTGATAGTGGGATGATGTGACCTAAATGCAATGTCTAGGAACTTGACCTACAAGACATACAAAAAAAAGCATGACCAGTACTCATGATTCACGATAATCAATGCATAGCTTAGCAATAAAGAATTATAGACACACTACGTTAAGGAACAATGCTGATGCAATTGCTATCGGACGTAGTGCACCCTTGTTTTGTATTCAATTTGCTACTTTTTCTTCATGCGAGACAGTAGATTCTCGCATGAAGAAGTTTCACGAGCCACGTGAAGTTTCATTTCTGCGTGAAGTTTCCTCACTATTCGCGTTAAAAACTCCTCTGTCAAAGAGTTTCCCATGCGAGACGTGGGTACCCTCCCACACAAGGATACCCATTGGCCAATGTGAGACTCTACCTTTTGGTAGTTTCTTGTGCAAGGCTTCATCATGAGCTGCACGAGGAAACTAGTTCCTCGTGCGAGAACCTGCAGAACAATATCTAAAAATGCGTAAAAACAATGAAAATTTGACCAAAAGAGATGAAATTTGAAATGCTGGAGAGGTTAATTGACCACTTACAGGGGGTCCATACGTTGCTGGCTGGTTATGATGCCTGGATCGCTTGAAATGATGCATGCTCACGGGGACCACCATTTTCACTCATAACTCAATTCTCAGAAGTCAACGGAGGCAAATGATTTGAAAATGACCTTTTGGATTCATATATAGGTTTTGACCTAATTTCCAAAAGCTCTCTGATTTGCGTACAAATTTCACCACTAGCTAATTTGGCCACTCTGAATCCATTTTTGTGATCAAAATCAAAATCTGACACTTCTATATAGCTCAAAATTGCATTTAAATTTTTTTGGGACCGACACGTTCGGACGCTTGTGCAGTCGAATTTCTAACGTTGCTTTCTTGTTAGAATCATATCTAATCAACATTTTCTCAAATCTTTGAATTTTTTCCTCAAAAGTCAACTTTGTTAACCCTAGCCAAATTTGGTCAACTAGACCTCAACATCACTCGAAATTGATTCTGCATCTTCCGAATTCTTTCGTAATCTATTTCAAGTTCTTCTTGATCTTTGATTCAACATCTATATATGATTTCTCACTCTTAATCATCATATGACGTGTCATATTTCCATTTCACTCTCGAGGGGGTAGGATGATTACATCATTGAATCTATTTACAATCAATCTGATATGATTTTCAAAAGTCCTCATTGCTAGGGGTGATAAGGCCGAGATAGGGCATGATAGTTCTATGTTTTCATATGTTTTATGACTACTTTTGAAAGACTTTATATGTTTTCATGATACTTTCCAAGACTGTTTAAATATCTTAGAACTATTATATCTATGGGTGTATGCAGATATATGTGAAATGTTTTTGAAAATTTTTATAATATGCTATTTATGTGTTGTATGGATATATGGAATTAAATATGATACCTTTCTTTCTTACCTTAAGTCGGGTGGGTTTCCTATAGCCATATGATGAAGAGCGAGGTAGTAAATAAACTTGTTATGAATTCTTTGTCTTGGATATGTGCACATGCTAACCCTTTTTCAGAGGCAATAGATCCATGAATAAGGAAGGAGTCAACATAAGAGGAACAGAGTAACGCTTTGAAAGGACCAACTGTTGCAGAGCTCATAGTGGTTCTACTATCGCGGGTGAGAATGAGTCCTGTTGCGAATGAATCATAGCTAAAGCGGTCACAATGGAGTCAATCTAGTAGCAGCTTGTTCCTAGATTTCATGAATGTATAAATACAGTTTGTTCCTTCAGTTTAAGTTGTTGGTCGTGTTCTTGATGACTGCCATATCCCTAGAGTTGGGGAAGTCCTAGTCAATAGGAGTTTGTTTCAAGTTGTTAAATAAAGCTGGAAGTTTTATTCCTAGTAGTTAGTCGATAGATAGAGAATTATTATTACAGTACTCTATTGTAATTTAGAAAGAGATATACAGTCTTATTTTCTATATCTTGTGTAATCCATGTTTTATAAATAAATTATGAGAGCTTCAACTTCTAGTATCTGAAATCTTGTTTATTCACACTTCCGTGGGGGCCCACACAGGAGGTGAATCTAATTTGTAGTTAAGTAGGTTGCAAGTTATTTGAAGTAAGTAGGACTCTGTTGCTCCTACAGCCACTAGTAACAGCACCAGTGGTTGTTCCTGCAGCAAAGGCAGTTAGTTAGTTTATCATTCCTGTAGCATATGATTAAACTTACTATTTCGACAAGTCACTTCATCTTTAGATTACACTGTTGGCATTTCATTTCCTAGTTTAGTTCCTTTCAAGCATTTTCTATTTACTATAATGATGGCTTTCAGAACAGATTAGAGCATATACTTTGCTGTCACCATTTCAAGTTTACGCCCTTGGTCAAAAATTTAATGAGTTCAATATATTGTTTCTAGTAGAAAGGATGTATAATCCTTAACTATAAGAGGTATTATATAGAGTAGTCATTTTTGGCACCGCTGCTGGGGATGGTGTCAATCTAATCTAGCCTAGAGTCATTGTAGGCCTAGTTTAGCATTTCTTTTTATGCATAGAAGAAGAGATCATCTTGGGCATTTTCTTCCTCAAGATCATCAAGCCGACCCATTTAGTCTATTATATTCTAAGCTTGAGGAACCCCAAGTTGCACCCATAGAAGTTGAAGAACCATTTGAAAACATATTTGCTGATGCATTTCATCACTTACTATCATCCGATGAATCTTTGCAATTAGACGAACTATTTTCTGAACTAGAAGATCTCTTACCGCTACCACGACCTCCTCCAAGGATGGCTCAACCAAACTTTCCCTTTCCAATTCTTCCTCAGAAAGGAAATCAAAATTTGAAGAACATACCCTCTACAGCTTTGCCCAAGTTCTATGGCCTCATCACCGAAGACCCTGAGACTTTCCTATTTGAGTTCAACATCCTTTGTAGGAGCTATGACTATACAACTGATTCACATAAGCTCAAGTTGTTTCCATCCACTCTGAAGGAAGCCACACTACAATGGTTCATGGGCCTTGGTGCTAACGCCATAGTAGATTGGACTGCCATGAACAACATGTTTCTTTCCAAATATAAAGAATACTGTTGAGGGCAAGATTTGAAAGGTGATGACATCTTCAGGATGACCCAGAAAGAGGATGAAACCCTAGAAGATTATGTTTTGAGGTTCATTTAATACCTGCAGTGTAACATTTAGCATCAACTAAATGAGGACTCTCAAAAACACCTTTTCATTAAAGGTGTCAATGAAGGAAGCATTGAAGCTCTGGAGCTGATGGCTGGAGGTGATGTTACACAAAAAAATTAGGATGATATCAAAAATATCTACTTGAACTACTCTCGGGCCACTGTCAAGAAGGGTAGAGGAATCCAACACCTACCACACAAGTCTGCTAGCTCTAGGGTATCCAAGATAGAACTTTCTAATCTCCTATCAGACTTCAAGCAGGACATCATTAACATTGTCGCTACTCAGCTGGATACCATGCAAGCGTGCAAGAAGGAGGATGCTGATGCAGTGCTTGCAGAATACTGCCCGCATTGCAGGGATAAAAAGAGGAGCTACAAATACAAGACCATTACAAATGTAGATTCCTAGCTGATGCCTACAGAGTTCAAAGCTATCGATGAGAACGGGGAGGTTCTATATGTCGCTCAACGCAGGCCATGAGCCCCACGACCAGGTATGCCTCAAGATCCTCTTCAAATTCCTAGCAATAATAATCCATGGCAGAATTTCCCAAATTCAGGTCCCCATAATTTTGGAGGATATAATAATTGGTAGAAACCTCAACAGGGGTGGAACTAGCCCCAGTGGGGTTAGCAACAACCCCAGCAAGGTTGGTACCAGCCCCAGAAAGGTTGGAAACAACCTTAACAGGGCTGGCAACAACCCCAAAAAGGGTGGAAATAGCCCCATCAATGATCTAATCAGCCCAATAAGCAAGACATAATGCCTCCTCCATAGCAACAAGCTCTCATGCCTCCTCCTGCAGCAGCTAATAATCCTCCTAAACCACCACAGCTACCTGCACAACCTAATCCAAATCCCAATAACAAACCACCAGCTCAACAGTAGAGATATGCCTTACATGACATTCATCTCAGGTCAGGAACTACCCTTGCTTCATCACAACCCCTTGTCATAACCAAAGTGGAGGAGCCTCCTGTTGACCACGAAGATGTGTCGGCTCCTGTAGCCAAAGAGCCTCCATTTCCTCAGAGATTAGCTCAACAAGCTAAACCCATAGTAAACCATGCTGTAGCAGACTTACTTGATCAATTAAAGCATATCATGGTAAAGATTCCTTTCCTAGATGCTATCAAGGAAGTCCTTGCCTATACTAAATCTATTCAAGAGGCATGCATTAAACAACCAGGAAGGAGGAAAAAGGATCCCAAGACCATTCATGTCATTGGCCAGCTTTCTGATCTTATGTTAGACAAGTTGTTTGTACCCAAGTATGCCGATCTAGGAAGTCCTGTGGTTACAGTTACCATCCAAGGTATACAAGTTCCAAATGCCTTAGTGGATTTAGGTGCATCTATAAATTTCATGACCAAAGAAGTCCTGTCCAATCTAAACATTTCCAGTCTCTGTGACACACCAACAATTTTGCAATTGGCTAATAGTTCCACTGTTAAACCTGATGGGGTAATTGAAGATGTGATAGTCACCCTACATTCCTGGGAATATCCTGTAGACTTTATGATTCTCTCCCCTAAAGCTGATATGGGTGGGTACCCTCTGATTTTAGGATGACCATGGTTGGCCACTGCTGATGCCTTCATAGCTTTCCAGTCAGGAAAGATGACCATCTCTAATGGCGTCAACACCAAAAACTTGACACTCTACTCCCCTACTCAACCCATGTTGCAGGACGAGGATGCCATGTGGCCAGAATTAGATGAACTTGATCTCAAAACCAACTCAATCTAGTAGCTCATGGTAATAGGAAGAGAACCATTTCTAGCCTCTCGGGAAGAAGATGAGATAATTTCATCTATCCTCACTAATGACTATGGCATAGATTCCTAGATGTGTCCGCAATCGGACTGTGTTTTAGAGACTATTTTGACCACTCCAGATGCATCTCCATATTCACTATCTTCCAGGTGACTTCATCTCCTATTACCCCATGAACTAACTTCACCACCAATTGCTGAGTTGGCCATGATGGATAAGGTCATAAAAATGGAAATTAGCCCTAGCAAGGAATTGAATATCATCTCTAACCTGTCATTACCCCACCAAAAAGATATCCTACAGCTACTATAGGACAACCAACAGGCCTTTGCCTAGGATTACACCAACATGAAAGGGATAGATCCTAAGCTTCATACCCATTAGATCTACATAAGTCTAGATTATAAACCTGTTAGGCAACCACAAAGAAGAGTCAACCCTATCCTAAGGGATATAGTCAAAATTGAGCTCCAAAAGCTCCTTAATGCCAGGTTTATCTATCCAATTTCTGACAGCCAATGGGTGTCACCTCTTGTCATAGTGCAAGAAAAGGAGGTAAATGGCATGTTTGTGTGGATTACAGGGAGCTCAATACAACCACTAAAAAGGACCATTTCCCACTCCCATTTATAGACCAAGTCCTCGACAACCTAGCAGGAAAGAAGTATTTTTCCTTCTTGGATGGGTTCAGTGGTTACAACCAAATTCAAATAGCTCCCGAGGATCAGGAGAAAACTACCTTCACCTATCCTTGGGGGACTTTTGCATATTCTGTCCTCCCTTTCAGCCTATGTAATGCCCCTACCACTTTTCAGCATGCAGTCATTAGTATTTTTTCAGACATATCTTCCAATTGTATGGAAATCTACATGGATGACTTCACTACCTATGGGAACACATTTGATGAAGCCAAGAACAATCTAGATAAGGTCCTCCAATGATGCCAGGACTATAATCTCTCACTCAATAGTGAGAAGTTCTTTATAATGTTAGAAGAAGGTGTCGTGTTGGGACATTTTATTTCTTCACATGGCATCCAAGTTGACCCCGCCAAGATTTTAGTCATCCACACTCTTACCACACTAGAGAAGCAGAAAGATGTTTAAAGTTTCCTTGGCCATGCTGGGTATTACAGACGGTTTATCAAGGATTTTAGCTAGATTGTAGCTCCCCTCTATAATCTGTTAAAAAAGGACTCTAATTTTACTTGGACTTCTAAGTGTGATAAGGCTTTCCTGCAGCTAAAGGAAGTTCTAACCACTGCACCTGTACTACATAGACCAAATTGGGGTTTTCCCTTTCATATTCATATAGATGCTTCTAATTATGCTATTGGAGCAGTATTGGGCTAGCAAGAGGATGCAATTGAACATGCCATTTATTTTATTAGCAAGAATCTACAGGGAGCCAAATTCAACTATACAGTGACCGAAAAAGAACTGCTTGCAGTAATTTATGCTCTGAACAAGTTTAGGCATTATATTACTGGTTATCAGATTTTTTTCCATACTGACCATTCAGCGATCTGTACCTGATGAATAAACCAGCTATCTCAGGAAGATTGGCTCGTTGGTTGCTACCCATGTAGGAATTTGACATCACATTCATCGACAAGCCCAAGAAAGCCAATGTTGTGGCTGAGTTTCTCTCTCGCTTGCACATTCTTGATGATCTTGCAGCCATCGATGATAATTTTTTAGATGAACATTTGTTCTTGTTGCAAGCACACAATCCATGGTACGCTGATCTTGCTAATTATCTCACAACTGGTCGCACTCTGGCCCATTTTTCTTCCAAGGAACACTGACTGCTAGCTGAGAAAAGTTTTAACTTTTCTTGGATTGTTGGTTTCATGTTTTACACTGGCCTAGACCAAGTTATGAGATGATGCATTTGTGAGGATGAGACTTATGACATCCTCCAAGCATGTCATGATGAACCATGCGGTGGCCACTTTGTGGCCAAAAGGATGACCTTCAAAATTCTAACTACAGGATAATATTGGCCGACTCTCCACAAAGATGTCACTCAGTACACCAAGAAATGTGATCGGTGCTAGTGAATGGGGAGGCTTGTTAGAGTAATAGTACATTTTTCCTTTATAATTAAATCACTTCAGTTTAATTATTAAAGCTAACTATTATTCTATTCACTTAAGCTTGTCATTTGTAGGTGCATAATAATTAATATGTTTTATTAATTATTAAATGCACAAACCTAGCTTTCTTTGGCTTTAGGGTTTCTCACCTTATATGCCACTTTTGTAATTATTGTATTTAATTTTTTGGGAAATAATAATTCTCTCTCACTTCGATGAGATTTTCCAAACCCTTGCCTCTTTCTCATAGGTTTCTATTCAGCTTCAGGTATTTTACATGCAGGTGTTCTTGGCGAGCTGTGAAGTTGGATTTCTCAACTTCTACATGGTATCAGAGCCACCCTGTCGCTGCCTGGGTTGAAGTTTTTTGAAGCCATGATTTGAAGATGAGAACCACAGCTTCTCTAGGGTTTTTTCTATCACTTTGAAGGAGGCGCTATTTTCTAGAGTCATTTGAGCAAAAATGGACTTTGCCATTGCGTTCAGAAGGCCCAGGAGAGTTAAAAAACATATGAAGTTCAACTATTTTGGCCTCTGTGACCACAGGCAATTTTTTTTGGCTTATTAGGGCAGTACGGGCTCAAAAATCAAGACAAAAATAAAAAAAAATTCAAAAAAGCACTTTTTTAAGCCCTTACGGGCACTGCCAGCGTGCCGCCTTGCAGCCACCGCGTTGCCACCTGGGCCCGCCGCCGCCACTCGGCCGCTCGACCGCTGCCTGCGCTCGCCCCGCCCACCGCCGCCTCCCCGCCTGCCGCCGCCTCCCCGCCCGGCCGCCACCTCCATTGGTGTCGCCGCCCATGGGCCACCACTGCGCCGCCCGATGTCCTGCGACAGCCATACGACCGTCAAATTTTTTTGCAGGACTGTGTTTTTCCAGAGAGTGTGGTTTTGGAGGTGCTTGTGGTTTTTTGACCATATCTTGGGCATACAGTGTCCTTTTTCAGAAAAAAAAATATCACCAGAAAGGTGTTTCTGAGATGGACAAAATGATGCTAGTCTTGTTCACTAATTTGACTATTTGAGTTCCTATTTTTAGTGTTAAAGTAGAGGCTTCATTTTCCTTCCACTCTGCATCCGGTGTTCAGGTTTTTATCTAGTTTTTTTGTGCTTTTAGTAATTGATTATTTGCTATACGGGGGTTAGAATCATACTTTGTGGGGGGGTACTTTTGATTTCTATCATTTACTTTTAGAAATTGACCCTTCTACTTCTGTCTTTTTCTTCTCTCAATGTCGGACCCCTCTATGGCCCGAATGACACTGCATAATTACCACACTTGGAAAGCACACATTACTAGGATACTCATGTCACGTGGCTTATGGTCATGCCTAGATGAACAAAAATGTATCCTACAGTGTCCTTTTGAGATTCTTTAGCATAGGAATAAGATGGATGAAGCCATGGGCTTGATTGCACTGAACATTTTTGTCAGTCTCCTCTTTCACTTGGATGGTTTGACCACTCCTAGGGCCATTTGGGGCAAGTTTTCAAATTTATTTGGCACTATAAATGAGTTCTGGGCACTACAGCTTGATGTAGAGCTAACTACTTTGACACCTACCAGCTTTCCCACCATTAAGGACTTCTTGATGAAGTTCAAGTCTCTGCGCTCAGTTTTGCAGGGATGTGGGAAAACCAAGACAGATGATGAGTGTATCTTCTTGATACTCTCAAAGTTGCAAGGATAGTATCAGATCTTCTCTTCCACTTTCTATTCCACCATAGATGCTTTGGGTGCTAGACACATCATGCCTTCCTTTGAGACATTCTATGATCGGTTGACACGGGAATAGGAAAAGATCTAACAGATGGATGATTCTGGCTCTTCTAGCCAAGCATTGGTTGCTCAGTCTTCACAGAGGAAATGAAAACAGAAAGGAAAACCAAAGGAAATGAGTCTTCCTCCAAACCTACACAGAAAAATGATTCAAAACCTCCAGCTAACCCTTCCAAGGGTAAATCTTCTTCGAATTCTACTGAGTCTACCTCCAAGACTAAGAAGAAATCAGTTGAGACCTGTAGCTTTTGTGGAAAGGATGGACATCCTATTTCTAGGTGTTGGAAACGTTTGGAGGCTTTAGAGGAAGTCATGCAGGAGCATCACATTTCAAA
Organism: Thuja plicata; assembly: GCA_018584345.1. Lineage (NCBI taxonomy): Eukaryota > Viridiplantae > Streptophyta > Pinopsida > Cupressales > Cupressaceae > Thuja > Thuja plicata. The sequence continues at coordinate 468,127 of MU227726.1, forward strand.
TCCTCAGTCCACATCCTCCCCTGCAGGGAAAGGTCATGCTCTTACTACATAAGCTATGACTTCTGGGCCCACCTAGATTCTTGATTTCGGTGCTTCTCACTACATGACTCACACTCAGCAGTTGGTCACCTCACTTGCTCCTTGTGCTACTTCACAGATTGCTATTGGGAATTCATCTCATCTTTCTATTTTGGGTTCTGAATATGTTGCATTAGCTGGGGGTTCTCTTCAGGATGTTCTCTTTGTCCCTGACATTTCGACGAACCTTCTATCTATCTTTCAGATTTGCCACTCTGGCTTTGGTAAGACAGTTGAGTTCTCACCACATGATGTGGTTATTCAGGACCTACATGATTCTAAGATGATTATGGCTATTGGGAGTGTTGACACTGCATCCCAACTATAAAGATTTGATGGATTTGAGTCTTCTATTGGCACAGGTTCCTGTCTTATAGCACATGTAGATTCAGTGAGTAGACTTTGGCATGAGTGTTTGGGCCATGTCAATTAGAGATATCTTTAGCAGATGAGCACATAGGCACTTGTTCTTGGGCTTCCACATATTACTTGCACTGATGGGGTTTGTTAGGGTTGTGTCCTTGGCAAACAACATAGGGATCCTTTTCCTCAGGAACCAGCTACTCATGCTTTGGCACCATTGGAGTTGATTCATAGTGACCTCATGTCATTTCCTAGTCCTTTTTCTGGTGCCAGATATGTGCTCACATTTATTGATGAATTCTCTAGGCGCACATGGGTGTACTTTTTGAAGTACAAGTCTGATGTCTTTGATTCATTTCAAGTCTTTAAGACATTTGTGGAGAAGTAATCTGGTCTTTCTATTCACCGGATATGCACAGATAATGGGGGGGAGTATGTGAACCAAGATTTCAGGGATTTTTTCTTTGAACATGGTCTTTAGCATCAGTTTTCAGTGCCCTACACCCCTCAGCAGAATGGTGTGGCAGAGAGAAAGAACAGAACACTTCGGGAGATGGGTAATTGTATGATATAGTCCAGGTCCATGGGTTTGTCTTTTTGGGCAGAGGCAGTCAATTGTGCAAACTATATTCAGAATCAGATGCCTCACAAGGCAGTTCGACATATGACTCCTGAGGAGGCTTGGTCTCATGTCAAGCCTGATGTATCCTCATTTTGAGTTTTTGGTAGTGAAGCATGGGCATTTGTGCCTGATGCTCAGAGGAGAGTGATGGAGTGAAAGAGCTGACACCTCATTTTTGTTGGCTACTATGAGGATGTTAAGGCATATAGGTTGTTTGACCCTGATTCCAGAGAGGTCCTATTTTGACGGGATGTCCAGTTTGATGAGCGCCTTCCTGCAGTAGATACCCCACTTCTAGAGTCTACTTCACTTACCACTACTCCCTCATCTCTTCCAGCTATGTTTCAGGATGATGAGGATGATGATCTTGGTGATCCCCATTTACCTCCACCACAAGATCCTCCATAGATGCCTAGATGGGCTTGTGTTACAGTTGATGCTGCAGGATCTCTGGCTGGTGACCCTTCCACCTCTTGTCGCACCCGGTCTCACATTGCAGGCTCTAGTCTTATGAGTCATGCTATTTGTGGTGACCCTCAGACATTTGGGGCAGCGATAGGACATACTGAGTGGGACAGTGCTATGGAGGAGGAGTATTCTTCTTTGATGAAGAATCATCCTTGGGATTTTTGTTCTCTTCCTAAGGGAAGAAAGTTAGTGCGATGCAAGTGGTTGTATCGTACTAAGTTTGCTGCTGATGGTTCTATTGATAAGTACAAGGCATGTCTTGTTGCAAAGGGTTTTTCATAGGTTGAGGGTATTGATTACACTGAGACATTTTCCCTTGTCACCAAGATGAACTCTATTCACCTTGTCTTATCCCTCGCAACTTCTCAGGGATGGCCCATTTTTCAGATGGATGTGAAGAGTGCTTTCTTGCATGCTGATCTTAGTGAGGAGATTTACATGGAGCAACCTCAGGGATTTGTGTAGGATTCCTCCTTGGTTTGCAAACTTCAGCGCTCTTTGTATGGTCTCAAATAGGCCCCTCGGGCTTGTATGAGAAGATGGACTCCTTTTTGCTTTCTACAAGATTCACACGCTGTCATTCTGATCCTACAGTCTACATTCAGTGTCTTGAGGATGAGGTTTTGATCCTTGTGCTATATGTCGATGATCTTCTCATCACAGGTAGCTCATCTTCTATGATTCAGGAT
>MU227726.1:470650-488741 GCA_018584345.1 Thuja plicata
TGGCAAGCTGCCAAGCATATTTTGAGATACATTCAGGGCACACTTATGTATGACATTCACTACACATCAGGGGCTCCTCACATTGTTGGCTACACTGACTCAGATTGGGCTGGTGATGTTGATGATCGAAAGTCTACTTTTGGCTTTTTTTTTGTCTTGGCTCTGGTCCTATCACATGGTCATGCAAGAAGAAGAATGCTCAAGAACTTTCATCTATAGAGGCTGAGTACAGAGTGGTAGTGCATAATAGTCAGGAGATTTTATGGCTTCGACAGTTGATGACTAAGTTTGCATTTCCTCTTGATCATCCCACTATTCTGTGGTGCGATAATCAGAGTTCTATTCACATTTCCTGCAACCCGATGGAGCATCAGTGCACTAAACACATTGAGCTTCATATGCATTTCATCTGTCAGCAGATTCAGGATGGTGTTCTCACTTTGGAATACATTTCCACTGACGCACATGTTGCTGACATCTTCACCAAACCCTTTGCATCTCCGCGCTATCTTCAGTTGCATTCTATGCTTGGGGTGACAGAAGTTGTCCTTGGGGGGTCTTGTTGAGGCCTTCCTTCCTTCATGTTTTTTTTAGCATGTTGTTGTATCTCTTTTTGGGGTAGACTGGGTTTTCTCTATTTCCCTGGTTTATAGAGATTTCTTTATAGTTGGGTACCTGATCAGGCCTTATTGTCGGGACCCATTTCTTTTGCTTTCATAGTTGTGCTAGGTTAGTTTCCTCCTGAGATTTGCTTAAGGGGGGGTGTTAGAGTAATAGTACATTTTTCCTTTATAATTAAATCACTTTGGTTTAATTATTAAAGCTAACTATTATTCTATTCACTTAAGCTTGTCATTTGTAGGTGCATAATAATTAATATGTTTTATTAATTATTAAATGCACAAACCTAGCTTTCTCTGGCTTTAGGGTTTCTCACCTTATATGCAAATTTTGTAATTATTGTATTTAATTTTTTGGGAAATAATAATTCTCTCTCACTCCACTGAGATTTTCTAAACCCTTGCCTCTTTCTCATAGGTTTCTATTTAGCTTCAGGTATTTTGCATGCACGTGTTCTTGGCGAGCTGTGAAGTTGGATTTCTCAACTTCTACAAGGCCTACTAAGACTGATGAGATGCCCCTGTAGCCACAGGTGGTGGTCACACCCTTTGATAAGTGGGGCATTGATTTTGTCGGCCCAATTGACCCTTCTTCTCAAGGTAAGTCTTACATTTTGGTTTGTATAGATTATGCTACTAAGTGGGCTGAAGCTAAACCAATGAAACATCCATGAGACAATAATGTTGCTAAGTTCTTGTATGAGTGCATTTTTACCCGCTTTGGTGTTCCAAGGGAAATTTTCTCTGATCAAGGCATGCAGTTCACTTCCAACCTCATTGCTGCTTCGATGGAGGAATACAACATTCATCATGCCAAGTCATCTCCTTACCATCCACAGGCCAATGGTCAGGTTGAGGTCACTAACCATGAATTGGAAGCCATTCTTACCAAAATTGTGGCAGTTCATAAGAAGGATTGGGTAGCTAGGCTTCCTGAAGCATTGTGGGCTTAGCACACTATGTGGAAGTCTACTACAAGATTCACCCCGTTCCAACTAGTCTATGGAAAAATGGCGATGATGCCAGTCAAGTTTGAACATAAAACCTTGTGGACAACATTAGAACTCAATCTTGATCTCACTGTAGCTCAACAGGAATGTGTTCTCACCTTGAATAGTCTAGATGAATGGAGAAAATCTGCTTTAGCTAACATTGAGTTGGTGCAGCAATAGAGGAAGCACTGACATGACAAGTTTATAAAAGATAAAACATTTTCCGTTGGTGATTGGGCTCTCTTGTATGACTTCAGATTTCAACACACCCCTGGTAAGTTTGAAACTCGCTAGTTAGGACCCTATGAAATAATTGCTGTATTTTCAAATGGTGTTGTGCAGTTGTTGACTATTGACCCTGTTCAGTTCAAGCTACAGGTTAATGACCAGTGACTTAAGCTGTACCATAAACCACAGAGCAAAGCTGAGTTCTTGCAGTAGTTTTCCAGCACTGCAGTTCATGATCCTCCTGTAGCACAAGAATGTGAGCCCCTCGCTCATATTCAGTCTTCACTTTAAAAGCTGTTCGCATCACCCCATAATAATTACTTTCTTATGGAAAGTACTTTTCTTTGCAATAAACATTCATTTCATTCTTTCTTTTCTACCACCCTCCCACCTCATCATTTCCCAATGTCAGATGACAATTACTTCATTCATTTAGTGGAGCCACCACTACGTCATTAGGTGTGTGCACTTTTCCTTGGCATTTAAATTCATTAATATGTTTTTTATTAGCTTTGCTCTTGTCATATGTGCCATGGTGGGACCCTTGGCGTACCTAAGTTGGGGGGAGAGAAAATCTATGATTTGTCCTATATAACTATGCACATATTGTATGATATATTTTTCAAACTTTTAAACACTTGTACCTTTTTCACAAATATTACATGTTGTAACCTTGATTGGACAGCCTCCAAATGAGCAATTAAATTTGCACAAAAAATCCAACCAAGGTGTCCATACGGACATCTGTTGAGTAATCATGAATAGTTAAATCTTTTGAGATATGATAGATATGCATTCATTTCTCCATTTAGCATTTGAAATCTTGAAGTCCAGAACTTTCCATTTTCCTATAGCTTTGTTTTTTTGACCTTCTCTGCAAGTTTCTTTATATAGCTTGTAAAACATCTCTGTGTTGCTTGTACATTCTTCTGGTGTGTATCCTTCAAACTCTGGAGACATGGGTGGTGATTTAATTCATTCTGAACCCATAGTTCATGATGTTCTATTAAACAATCAAGACTATAGGCTATTATTCTAGGCCAGAGGATGGGTGGATTACATTTTGAAGCTCACTAATTAGAATGAGGAGGTAGCATTATAATTCTTGAGAACACTCCGTGATGGGGTAGCTACTGTTAAAGGACTAAGGGTACCATTTTCACAAGAAATTGTAGCAGAAGTAATGGGGTTACTGTAGGAAGGTGAGGAGTTTTCAGAGAATTTTGACCCAACAACCATGAGAGCATAGTTTACTCTACACGCAGACCCACCATTGGAGATTGACAAGAAACAAGGCACCCGCAGATTGTCTTTACCAGAAACCTTTAAGCAATGTGCAGTTTTTGTGATCAAATATTTCACCTGTGAGGGTCGACAAGCCTACCTACATTCAATACATTTCCAATTTTTGAGCTGTTTAAGGCATGACAATAGACCTATCAATGTGCCAAATTTCCTCTACAAAATTCTACAGAAAATAGCTGCAGTAGTGCAGGAAGGTAAGCCTAACAATGTCTCCCATAATTGTCTCATTAAGCTTATAGTAGAGAGAGCATTGTGAGACTACCCTAATGTAACATGGGAAGAATTCTTAGAAGGGAAATTAGAAGAAACCCTAAGACCATTAGGGAGTAGGGTTGGCAGAAGACTCCAAATAGAGCAGGGGGTTTTTAAAGTCATTGAGGAACTAGGAGCAGGTTCATCTTTAGAAAGGAAGCCTAGGACTAAAAACTCTAGGTGTCCTCCTGAAGCTTCTACATCTGGGTCATCCCACAACAGGGGCATACAAGAAATTTTGGAGGAAGAAGTCCAGGAGAAAACTGTTCCTCCTTCTGATGATACAACTACTACCCCTGCTAGGAAAGGAAAGGAAAAAGTGAAGTCAGTTACCTCTAATAAGAAAGTGGATCCTACAACTTCAGGTACTTCACAGAAGAAAAAGAGTGCTAATAGGAAGGAGGAAACTCCTTTATGAAGAAGCAACAGGCAAAGGAAGGGTATGGCCACAGATATGCCGCTAGAGAATGCAATGGTCAACCTTGATTCTCCTGAGTTAGGAGAACCATCAGGAGGCAAACAATCTTTTGAGTTTGTTGGGGTCAAGGAATGTGTAATGATTAAGGACGATTCTACCTCTAAGGAGAAATAATTTAGATTCTAAAGAAGGGATTCATCTACCCATAAAACCCAAATCAGTGATGATTTCATGGAAGCAGATAATAATGATGACTTCTCTAATGGAGACCCTGTTCCTAATGAAGGTATGCCAAACTCACCCCCCACAATAGTAGAACAACATTTATTTGAAGACAATTATGATGTTGCTATGAGTGGGGATGCACCTCCTACAGCAGAAGGGGAGGATCTATTTGAAGAAAACCCTAGCATTGACATGATGGTTGAGCAAGTTTCGGATCAAGAGTTGGACAAACTAGTTTCTATAGCTCAGTAATATAGTAATCCAGAAAGGGCCATCATCATTCATTCAAAGTTTTCAGAAAATGCAGCTATAGGAGATGATGGATCAGCAATAAAAACATGATGAAGGTGATCTACCAGAGGTACCTTGTCCTGTAACTCCATTCTCTATTATTTTTTGGTTAGTTAATCAGTTAATCATGGAAAGAGAACATTGGCAAAGGAAAAAGAAAGATTTAAACTGGGTTATTGATCAACTTTTTAAGAGTTGGTAGAGAAGGAGGAAGAGGTAGAACAACTCCAAGAAATATTGGCTAATGTAATGTCAGTTATCCCTGACCTGATGAGCTGTAGGTCCCCTTCCCCAGTAAATGCCATTTTTCTTAAGGAACAATTATTGAATTATCAATTGACCAATATAGTCAGGGGCAAGTCTCCTTTGTTAAATGAGCCCATTCAATTTTTTCAAGCCTTCCATAATTCTCCTACAGCCATACAAAACTTATTATGTGAATTCTTCCTGCATAATCTAGCTGTACCTAACGATAGGGTTTGGAATCCACTACCCTATGTCAGAGATATCCAACTTAGGGAACTTATGTCCTGGATGCAGAATGAGATTAGTAGGGAGTCTTAGGATAAAATTTATAGGGAATTAAAGGATGAAATTCCTCTACACTTACGACCAGAGGCTAAAGATCGCAAAACATACTATTAGTACTGGATGAAGTTAGCACATTCAAACCCAGGGAAAAATATCATCGACCCTCTCAGGGATGTAGCCTACAATGAATACACTCAGATGGCTGAAACAGAATTAGCCGAGGCCACAAAATCCCTCCAATGGTGTTGGATTACTATGATAGCAGATATGAGGAATAAGGAACCCCATTCACTGCTTAATTTTGCAATGGCAAATAAGCGTGCTCCTTAGTATGTCATGTTGGGTAGAGAAAGGAAAAGCTACTGGCTTCCATTAACATTCCAACCACCTCTTCTTCTTTCACCTCTTCTACCTAATTTAGGAAAATTGGAAAATCATGACATGGCAATAGAGGTCAGAAGGTGGGAAGCATACAGGGACAAAAAGGGTTTTTACTGGAGTTTTGCTGATGGAGGAGTTGGTCAAAAAATAGTTGTGGATCTCATAATGCACGCCAGGCTAAAGAAATACCTCTTTTATTGAGGACCAACAAAGGATTAAGCTAGGGGGAATGATAAGGGTGAGATAGGGCCAGATAGTTCTATGTTTTCATATGTTTTATGACTACTTTTGAAAGACTTTATATGTTTTCATGATACTTTCCAAGACTGTTTAAATATCTTAGAGCTGTTATATCTATGGGTGTATGCAGATATATGTGAAATGTTTTTGAAAAAGTTTATAATATGCTATCTATGTGTTGTATGGATATATGGAATTAAATCTGATACCTTTCTTTCTTACCTTAAGTCGGGTGGGTTTCCTGTAGCCATATGATGAAGAGCAAGGTAGTAAATAAACTTGTTATGAATTCTTTGTCTTGGATATGTGCATGTGCTAACCCTTTTATAGAGGAAATGGATCCATGAATAAGGAAGGAGTCAACATAATAGGAATAGATTAATGCTTTGAAAGGACCAACCGTTGTGGAGCTCATAGTGGTTCTACTACCACGGGTGAGAATGAGTCCTATTGCGGATGAATCATAGCTAAAGTGGTCATGATGGAGTCAGTCTAGCAACAGCGTGTTCCTAGATTTCATGAATATATAAATGTAGTTTGTTCCTTTAGTTTAAGTTGTTGGTCATGTTCTTGATGACTGCCATATCCCTAGAGGTGGGGAAGTCCTAGTCAATAGGATTTTGTTTCAAGTTGTTGTTAAATAAAACTAGAAGTTTTATTCCCAGTAGTTAGTCGATAGATAGAGAATTATTATTATAGTACTCTATTGTAATTTAGAAAGAGATATACAGTCTTATTTTTTGTATCTTGTGTAATCCATGTTTTATGAATAAATTATGAGAGCTTCAACTTCTAGTATCTGAAATCTTGTTTATTCACACTTCCGTGGGGGTCCACACGGGAGGTGAATCTAATTTGTAGTTAAGTAGGTTGCAAGTTATTTTAGTAAGTAGGTTGCAAGTTATTTGAAGCAAGTAGGACTCTGTTGCTCCTGCAGCCACTAGTAACAACACCAGTGGTTGTTCCTACAGCAAAGGCAGTTAGTTAGTTTATCATTCCTACAACATAGGATTAAAATTACTATTTTGACAAGTCACTTCATCTTTAGATTACACTGTTGGCATTTAATTTCCTAGTTTAGTTCCTTTCAAGAATTTTCTATTTACTATAATGATGGCTTTCAGAACAAATTAGAGCATATACTTTGCTGTCACCATTTCAAGTTTACGCCCCTGGTCAACAATTTAATGAGTTCAATGTATTGTTTCTAGTAGAAAGGATGCATAATACTTAACTATAAGAGGTATTATATAGAGCAATCAAGAGGCATCTCATCACTTGGGGCATGTTCAATTTTTTGTACTTCATAGTCAAAATTGGATACTCCACAATCAATAAAGGCATCTTTGTTCCTTACATCTTATCATCTATTAGGTATCAAGGCAATCTAACATGGATCCCTGAGAATCAAGCTTCATTCCAGAGACGATTCCTGAAATCTTAGTCTATTAAATATTTGAGCAATCTAACTCAGATTCTTGAGGATCAAGCTCTATTCTAGAGATGATTCTCGAAAACTCATCTATTAGGAATTGGGGCAATCTAACCCTGACTTCTGAAAATCAAGCTCCATTCTGGAGATGATTCTAAACTTGATCTAACCAGTGTCTGGGCAATCTAACCTAGATATTGGAGGACGAAGCTTCATTCTAGAGATAGTCCTAAAGGTCTCTATTGAATATCTTTTTGGACAGGTATTGGGGCATTCTAACCCTGACTCCTGAAGGTTGAGCCTCATTCTGGGGAAAGTCTTGTGAAAGATATCAATCTAACCAGTATCTGGGTGATCTAACCTATATATTGGGGGACTAAGCTTCATTCTAGAGATAGTCCCAAAATCTCTCTTGACTATCTTTTTTATGGAAATGTATCAGGGTATTCTAACCCTGACTCCTAAAGGTTGAGCCTCATTCTAGGGACAGTCTTTGAAAGATGTCGATCTATTAGGTATCAGGGGATTCTAACCCGGATCCCTAAGAATCAAGCTTCATTCTAGAGATGATTCTTGAAAGCTTAATCTATTAGGTATCAGGGCATTCTAACCTGGATCCCTAAGGATCAAGCTTCATTTTGAAGATGACCCTTGAAAACTCTACTTGACCAGCGTTTGGCAAACTAACCTAGACTTAGGAGAGTCAAGCTCTGTCCTGGAGATGGCTCTGAAATCTTCATCAATCAATCTTTGCATCATCAATTTTCAAAATTCATTCTTCTGTGCTTCAAGCATCAGACTATTCTTTGAATCAATGTGTTGCTCGCACATCAATTCAAAGAGGGGCAAAATGTAACACCCCAAAATTGGCATCTTGCAAACCCTAACCAATTTTGTTGCATTTGTCATTCTTCTGGATCATCAAAGTCCTATTGTACTAGGCAATTCTGAGTTTTGACTGAGTCTACTCGACCTAAGTGTCAAATGCAAAAAATCCTAAATCTGCATTAATCATACATTATATTTAATTTCTAAACATCAATTGGCTAAACAAACCCTATGACTGAATTAATTTAATTATAAAGTCCTAGCACTTTAATTAAATTAAATTCACCCCTTTTAGCTAAAACACATAAAAGGAATTAAATAATATTTAATTATTAAATAAATATCCTCATTTCAATAATTGAATTTAATTATTCAAATAATTGAGAAAAACACATTTATGAGGTCACACTTTATTTATTTAATTAAATATTCTCTCAAAAATCTTTTCTTTAGTTCAAAAATAGAAGTTTTGGATTAATTGTGCTTTAAAGAGAAATAAAATAGTTAAAATCATAAATAAAACAATTAAAATCAAAGAAAGAAAAACATTTAAAGCAAAGGGAAAACAATTTATTGTTTTCTTTTAAAGAAAGTTTTCTATTTTAAACTGGCTTTTCTATCTGTTTTATTTCAAAAAGGAAACTTTCTATTCTGATCGCCTCTGAGTCTATAAAATAACTCCCATTTCTCATTCAATACCCCTGAGAAAAATATGCATTGTTAGAACAAAGAATTCCTGCTTCATTTTAGTTGATAATCTCATTTACATTTAGCTATCATTTGAAATATATTAATATCAATTTCTTAGATTAATTGCATTGCAATCATGTCTTAGTTTAATCTCATTTCAATCATTTAGAATAATCTTGCATCTTTCAATATCATTTAGAATAATCTTGCATTATCTTGCACCACATTCATGGAGAAAAATCCTTCATTCTTAGATTGGTCTATGATTGTGAGACTCTCATTCTGAGAGCTATTCAAAACCCCATCTAGATAGAAGGCAACAGGTCGAATCATACAGGCATGTAGGATGAATAACTCATATTCACTTCTGTATGTGGCTGATGAACAAGGACTATGTTGAAGTGTATGGTTGAATAACAAGGCCAATTTTACCATATACACTCCATATTCTGTTTGAAGCTCTCAAAATAACCATCCATAATGCTGTCAAAGTTATCTCTTAACTCAGCTATGAACTCATTAATCTAATGGATTATTGGTCTATCCTTCTTCCATGCTACTGTTCCTTTGAAGGGAAAAAATTTCTCAACATAAAATACTATGCAGATTAGAAGAGAACCAAACTTAACTGAATTGGATTTGGATACTCGGATGCTATCCATATTATTTCTAAATTGGACAAGCTATAATTCTACTAGGTCAAATACCAGATTCTTCTTCACCACTTTGTATGCTAGGTCAATAGCTTCACAAAGAACATTGTTGGGTCTACTAGAACTATATATCTTGTTGGATATAACATTAATACCAAATTTTAGTTCCATATCTGTTACTCTATTAAGTCGCATGCCTCTGCTATCCCACTCAGAAAGTGTTAACTTAGCTAGGTCATCCTGGGCTGGGGTTTTGGTAGATTTTGGCTTATCTAGCATTGGGAACCCAGTGACATAGTGAATTATCTACTTCATGATCATCACAAGATGTTCCAACCATAGTTGCATGTTGTGGACACGACTGAGAACATATCTCAGCCATTTTGTCTGGAAATCCCTTGGCATGTTCAAGATGTGTGTCAAACCCTTGGTTTCAAGGTGCTTATGCTTGGGATTCAAACTCCCATTTGCATATAATTCATCATATGCCTTATTCATCTCAATTGTTCCAAGCTCCTGTATGTTGCAGTGATAGAAGCTTTGGATGTCGTTAACCAGTAACACTCTCAGAGGAATTAGAGAATGAGATCCCATCAGGTCTATCTCCTCTGCAACTATTGGATGAAGCTTAAACACTGGAGGATCACAAATTTCATTCCTTACTAACATCTTAGAACCTTTCTTGACCTTTCTGCTAGAAGTGGATGCCATATCTGTTAGGATGAAATGATCAAACTTTGGCTTCAATCACAAATTCACACTGAATCGATAAGGGCTTTGAATTACTTCGTAAACTGAAAGCTTTGTAAATAGTAATCTTTACAATCCTTTATTTAAAAGAGATTTTAAAATATTAGAGTATTTCATTAAATGCTCCATACATAGTAGTTGGCATGACTCAGGTGTTTCTCAGATTCACTCGGAAGCTCAGGTGAAACCAACTTTCCAATTATCAATACTACCCGACTCATCTCGGTTAAGCTAGAGTGGCTCGGGTGTAACTAACATCCTGACTCGGGTAGAACTATAACATGTCCTCATTCATCAATATGCAGATATAGAATGTTTTGCTTATCTGGAACTGATGTAGGATGGCTTGTATTACATAGTTCCAGTCATCTCCTTACATTCCTATTTTGTAATGGTAGATCCACCCATTGCAGTGCTTAGGGTGAAATTAGATCCTTCATTTCTTTGATCTGAATTATTTGAGGATTTCCTTACCCATTGCTTTCTCATCTAAGTTCTGATTTCTGAGACTTTAGCTTTACCATTCTCAAAACTAGTATCAACTTTTTCTCTGTTCATACAATTCTTTCTTAGATGACCGAGTTTCTTGCATACATAACATCTCTTAGTAGGATCCCTTTTTCTGAAGTGAGTCTTCATACAATTTTCACCAATGTGTCCATATTCACCACAATGAAAAAACATGTACCATGTGTTGTAATCCCAACCAAAAATTTCCTTGGCTAATTGTTCAGTAGGATTCCAATTCTTAGTTCTACACTCAGAAGATATATGACCTTGTTTGTTGCACTGGTAGTATTTTCCTTCAAACTTAGGTTTCTCTTTGCATTAAATTTCCCTATGTCCATGTTTGTCACAACTGTAGCATTTTCCATTAAATTTTGAATTTTTGTTGCTCCAACATTTATTTGATGTGTGCCCTAACTTACCACAATGATTACATAAAGGTTTTTTGTTCCTTTGAGCTCCTTGCTGTGAGGATTCACTTTGTTTAGTATATCCTAATCCAATTTGTCCATGATGTCTGAATTTTGTTGCCTGATCCATGCTAGTTTGTGAATTCATCATACTTTTATTTGTTTTCTTTTCAACATTGAGATCATTCTGGAGTCTTTGATTTTTTTTTCTTAGATTGACAACTTCCTGTGTTGCATTGTTGAGTTGACTTAACAAATCAGCTTGCTGAAGTGACAAGAGTTGGATTTCATTTTCTTTTTGTTCTAATCTTGTACTCAAAAGTATGTTATCTTCTTGTGCTATCTTTCTATCACCTTCTTCTTTGTTCTTTAGTTCCATGAATTCACATATTCTGATTGAGTAAATTTCTTGTTCTCTCTTCAACTTTCTGACTTCTTCATGTAAAGAAAGATTCTTTGTAAGTAAGTCTTCAATGGCTGCATCAACTTCTTCAGAACTTCTTTCCTTGAAAAAGTCTTCAATTATTTCTTCTATATAGTTCTTTTTATTCATCTGTACTACTAATTCTTTTCTTCTTTTCAAGGAAAGAGAGAGACACTCCTTAAGTTTCATCATCTGATCCATGGCCACCTTAAGATCTATCTTTTCATTCTCAATGGATTTCTCCAGTTTGTATGTTTCCATAGCCTCTGATATTTTCTCAAGATATTAAAATTATGATAAGAGAACCACTGCTCTGATACCAATTGTTGCAAATATATGATGTTCCCAGTGACTGAGAGGGGGGGGGGGGGGGGGGGTGTGAATCAAGAACCAATAAAACTTAATCCTTTTAATCCATAATTAGGTTAACTTGTTTGTTTGCATGCATAGAACTTGAAAGTAAAGATTCATACACAACACATTACACAATACTTGGTTACCCAGAAACCTTCCAAAAGAAAGTAAAACTGGGGTGGGGATGATAGCCACAAGATTTAGTACTGTAGTATAAATTTATCCTGTTAGAGCTTACAATGATCACTTCTGATTGTTTGCCCCATTAGGAGCATAGAAAGGAATGTTAGGTCCACCTTGTTAAAGGATTTTGTATAATACAACAAGTAATGCAAATATGTTAAGATATTTAGAGAAAGGACTGTTAGGTCTACCTTGTTAGAGGATTTTTTTGATCCACCTGTGAGAATGAACCAGTTGATGATCTGCTCTATGCAACTGTGATTGCTGAATAAGATCCTTTTGAATATAACTGATCAACTGAATGTGATAGATGAGACTCTGCTATCCTAAATACTTAATCTCTTAATCAAACTCCCATTTGCATGCCTTTAAACTTATGCATACATTCTTACTTATTATTTTTCACATATACATAATTATTACTTATAAAAACTATCTTACATATATATCTTTATCCAACAAATAACTTTGTAAGTCAGCTTGAAATAAACAAAATTATATTTAACAATAGATGCAAGGTCAGATTCAAACTATCACTCAGTTCTAGAAGTCTAATCATGTGATAAACTATCACTTGGGCAATACTGTAAATCACTCAGTTCATACTGATTACTTGGGCAATGCTGATCACTCAGGCAATGCTAATCACTTGGGACTTTGCATAATTCTTGTTGGCTCGGTCGACACTAGTTGAATAAGTGTTTTGACACTAATTGATAATATGTATTTCCATAAGGTCTATAGGTGAAAGAAGGATAACCAAACCTCCATGACCTACCTCATAGTTGGAAGCAAAAACTAGACTATTTAGCCAAATAACGCGACATGCTGCAATGAGAAAAAAACAACAATCTTAACTTCTTGAAGGAAAAAAAAAATCAATCCTAGGAAACTTCAAACATTCTAAGAAATGAAGTTCATTCTGGGGCATCATTCATTCCATACTTATCCCCAAGGGAGGATAAACTATTAGAATTCAAAGAATTCATAATCCGAGATCATCTGCATGCAAAACAACTTGTTTCAAAAGCAAAGCTTGGAGACAAAAAAGTTCTGAAAGAAAAAATATTCATTCAGAGAGGGAATATAGAATAGAAAGAGATCAAACCTTATGAAGGTGATAGAAACCCGAAAAGGGAAACCCTAAAGGAGAAAATATATTTTGCATAATAATAATTAATAAAATAATTAATTATTATATGCCTAAAGTTTAGCTTAAGTGAAATAAAGATCCCAAGCATGCAAGATGACACTTTATCTTAGTGCGTTTGCAAAAAAAAGCTATAGAAAAAGGTGTATACAATATTTAGAAATAAAATGATCCCAATACCTAAAACATCCAAGATATCCACCAGAATTCTATAAAGCAAAAAAATGAATAAAAGATACATGGAGAAAATTATGGGTGTGAGACCCATAGAAGAAGAAAGGAGACAAAACCAGCTTTCCTACGCCATGTAGAAGTCAAAAAATGGAGTTTGGAGGAGAAAGATATATTGATGAGAGTGAAAAATGGAACCCTGACTTTGACAGGAAAAAAACTATGCAAGACAAAAAAATTCAAATAATCAAACTGGAAAAATTAGATCAACCTCAGAACTAGCTTTCTGTCAATATCTTGTTTGGTGAAAAACGTCTCTGTTTGCTCAAGATATGAGCAAACATCCACCAGGAGGTCAAAAACCAAATGGATGTCAAGAAACCTCAGCCAAAAAAGGTAGATCCCTGCTAAACTGACAATACCTCCAATTCTAGAATGCCTCTAAATTTTTGCCAAAAATGACAAAAAAAATAAAAATTGTTTTTTTATAAAAAAAACAATAAAAAAGCATGTCCTTTTTTATTAAAGAAAAAAAAACCTTATATTTTTTTATTCAAAAAAATATTAAAAAAACTTGGGGCTGGGGCCCGCGGCCATGGACTAGCACGGCTCCATGGGGCACGTGGCCTTAGAGCCTATGTGGCTCCCTTGGGGCCCCTGGCCTTGGGGCCATCACAACTCCCATGGGGCCCGCGGCCTTGGGGCCAACACGGCTCCCATGGGGTTCACGACCTTGGGGCTTGCGTGGATCCCATGGGGCCCGTGACCTTGGGGCCTGTGGGTACCTTGGGGCCCGTGGTCCTTTGGCGTGCATGGATCCTTTGGGGCCCGTGAACTTAGGAATAAAATTTTTCTTTTCGCCATTTTTTAAAGCATTGCATACAAAACCGAAAAAATTTATGGGTATTTGTTGATTTTTTCCAAAATCCAAAAAATTAAATTTTGGAAAAATAATTTTTTACCTGGCTTGAAATGCGTGCCCAGAACAAGCCGTACAGACAAGTTTATTTTTTTCCTTTGAATGTAACTTTGGCCAAAATGGTCATGCTTTATATGGAAATAGGGGGTTTTGGGCATTTTGAGGACAACTGTGAGGTCTATTTGTGCTCAAAGTGCTCCAAACAAAAAAACCCCTCTAGATCCACACAAAAATGCAGAAAAACCTTGAAACCCTCAGAGCTCCAAAAACTTAAAAAAAATAGGAACAGGCAGCAACAAGGCTCTGATACCATGTTAGAATTCAAAGAATTCATAAGCCAAGATCATCTTCATGAAAAATAACCTGTTACAAAATCAAAGCTTGGAGACAAAAAAGTTTTGAAAGACAAAATACTCATTTAGAGAGGGAATACAGAATACAAAGAGATCAAACCTTATGAAGGTGATCAAAACCCTAAAGGGGAAAAATCTAGGTTGCATAATAATAATAATTAATAAAAGAATTAATTATTATATGCCTAAAGTTTAGCTTAAGTGAAATAGAGATAATAAGTGACTTAATAATTAAATCAATATAATTTAATTAATAAGTGGAATCACTTTATTACTCTAACATAAACTGTTATGCAAGAATTCTAAAACTAAGTAGAAGACAGGATAAAGGACCCCGAGATCACCTATCATTTCCCAAGCCCTTCATCTTCAATAGCATCCCACCCTAGAGGGCCATGAGAATGGTGTAAGGAAGCCAAAGCACCAAACACCAAAGAAGCTAGTTGTAGATATGAGCTCCTGGTGACAGATTAAAAATCATTCTAAGCTTTTAGAGGAGATGCATTGGCTGACAAAGAGGTCCCCTGAGAAATAGGGTTTGAAATTCCCTGTGGGGGAGAAACACTCTTGGAAGCCTTTGACGACATCAAATCCTATTGTGACAAAGAAGAAGAAGGTGAATCCTTCTTAGGCTAAAGGGCCAATGTGTGGTTTCCTCTATGGACTATTGTTGTCCAACCCACATCTTCCTTGTGGGTTTCTGGGGCTCAAGATGTACTAGATTCCTTAGGAGGAGACTTTTTCCTAGGAGTCACTAAAGGAAAATCCTTGATCTTATGAATTTCAATGGTTTCATTAAGCTCCTTAGCAAGATCAATTTCCACACAGACCCTCTTTTGAAGGCAGACATGGAAGAAATAATTTGATTCCATGCAAAAAACTGTACCAAGGGATTGGACAATATTTGTAGAAATGGCCAAGGAAAGGGAAGACTAGGAAACTGAATCCAAACAAGAACCTTAAGATTCTTCTCGTCAAATATGGAGAAGTCCTGTGACCAAGGTTGAAACACTAGGAGAGATGAAAGAACAAACCAAGGACCATTTTTAAGGACACCCTCCACATAAGAAAGGTTCCAAAAATAAAAGAGGAAACAAAATTTGGTCAAAATTTGCATGCCATCAAGGTGGACCCCATGAGGAACACAATCCCACAACACACTATTAGGAGGAACATGGCTAATAAAGTAACCTATTATAGTAATTTTTTCAAGTAGGTCGCACGTATTATCAAAATCTTGAACTCGTAAAACCTTATCCATGGTAACAAGAGCCTTACCTCATGGAACACCTTTGGGAAAAAATTGTGGGGATAATTTCTGGGAGGAGCCATGATCTTATCTGATTTATGAATCAGATTACAATACCTAGTGTGATACCTGCGGTATTGTTAAGTTTAATATAAAAACTAGAAGATTAACAACAGAATTGCAAGCCAAAAAGTGATCTGTTCTATTCAAAATTGGACTTTATACAAAGCTGATAGATCCCAAGGGTCACTAGATCCTCTTGGAAATGAAATGAAGAGTCCTCATAATTTTTATTACAAATAAACTATTAAAAAATTCCAAAAATATTAAAACTATATATAAAAATAGGCCCACTTAGAGAAGGCACAACTTTATAAGAGAAGGCACAACTTTATAATCCTAGCTCCAAAGGCCTTAAAAAATGTAGTTTAATTAAACATAGAAAATACTGATAAATTGGATTTTGGTATTTTCCCAATTCCATCCTAATCATGATCTCCCAATGCCAGAAATCTAGCACTAGTAGAAACTGTTGTGTTAAAGTTGATTGGAGCCATTAAAAAGGCTCAATGAATTCCCTCGATAAATGTGGTTTGAAAAAAAATAGAGAGCTAGTAGCATGAAAACCCTAAAGACAACCTAGCAAGGAAACACAACCATAGACATGCAGAGCATAGAATCAGTCGGCTAAAGAACTGTATTCAACAACCAAAAATTGAAAAGTATTATGACTGAAGGACAAAATATGAGAACGTATCCAAATTTAAAGAGAAAGTTATAGTTACAAAAACTTGACATCAAATTGTAAACTGTAAGAAAATATGTTGTTAAACATAAATTTCCTAATAAATTAATATAAGTTGATAAAATAAAACTACTTATATTATTGAAGTCAAACTAATATTTATAAAGATGTCCTAGTTTCTGTTGACTATAAAAAATAATTACATGGAATCTACAGGTAACATTGATTTAGAAGAAATAATGCATTTGAATTTGGCCTTAAGCGGGAAATTGGGCGCTGGCTTTGCGTGTCCAATTAGAAGCGGAAAGGGGGGATCATAGGCTAAAGTAGGT
Source organism: Thuja plicata (assembly GCA_018584345.1). NCBI lineage: Eukaryota > Viridiplantae > Streptophyta > Pinopsida > Cupressales > Cupressaceae > Thuja > Thuja plicata. The sequence continues at coordinate 487,284 of MU227726.1, forward strand.
GAAATTAGGCCACTTGATGGAAATGAGGGAGATTCTAAATAAGATGATGGGGACCCACAAGGGTTTGGAAGGCCCAAGGATTCAGGTGGAGGGCCAGTTTCATGTGCAGGGTTTAGACTGAAAAATCAAGGGAACAAAGAGGGTTCATCTTCCAAGTCGTGACCTTGGTCATTGATTTTTGGCATTAAAACTTCTGGAAAGTATTCTTCCCAAAGGTCAGTCACATATTGAACCCATCCCAAGGGAAAATTTATATTTCTATCCCAAATTGAGTGATTGATCATAACATCGCCCTTGTGGCTCTATCATTGTTTGGGAAGTTAATGGGACCTAGACCAAATATTGATGTGGTCATAGATTTTGCTAAGAAAAAATGGAGACTCAAAGGGAAAATGGAAATATCGGTGATGCCAAAGGGTTATTTTATTTCAATTTCTCTTGTGAGGAAGATCTTGCAAATGTCTTATGTGGGGGGCCATGGATAGTAATTGGTAATTCATCACTTTCCCTTCAGAAATGGGCTCCTAATCTGGACTTGAATGACTCTTTTTTCCAAGCTCTAGTATGGGTCAGGCTTCCAAGTTTTCCTATGGATTTATGGTCTGAGGATGTTTTCATTGGTTTAGCTATCTCCTTTGGGGAGATTTTCTCTATTGATCCTATGCCTGCTTCCAGATTTGGGCTTACATATGCTAGAAGACGTGTGGGGGTTGGATATGACACTGATATGCCATCAAATATTGAGATTGTCTCAAAATTTGGTAAGTGGATCCAAAAAGTTGAGTTTGAAAGTGTTCCTTTGTCTTGCTTCCACTATAAAAAAGTGGATCATTGAGAAAATAAATTCCCATCACTTCACCAAAGGAGAAGGTGAAAAAACCATAGGAGAAGAAAATGCAATGGGAAGCTAAGGAATCAAATAAGAGTGGGGATAATCAAAAGGAGAATGAGGAAACTAAAAAAGACAAGGATGTTGGGGAAAAATAGGTGAATCCTGAGGTGGGAATTCCTAATTCCCTTGACCCTCTGCATCAGGTGAATCAAGATGAGAATGTTGATGGGTCTTCTCTTCAATCTGATCACAAGATTGATGAGGAAAAGAAAGGTGAAGGAGAGGAGATATAGGCCCATCCTATCCAAGAAGATTTGATTGAGTAAGGGGAAATATAAGAAGATAAGGAAACTAATGAAAATGAGGATTCCAAATTAGTTAATAATACTATTGAAGTGATGTCATAACCTTTAAGTATTGAGGATTCCCCACCATGCAACATTCTGGGGTGTAGTCCCACTTTAGAGTCTGTTGCTCAAAGCTCGGTGGATGTTGTGAAATCTGTTGAGATTGAAGAATGTCAATCAACCAAGATACACCTGCATGCAAAGCTGCTACGAGAATGAAGAAGACAGAAAGAGAGAAAGAGCTAAGGCGGCCGATAGGCCAGAGACTGCAAATGCATG
>MU227726.1:491088-508767 GCA_018584345.1 Thuja plicata
ATCCACCTTCCAAGATATTGAATCATCTCTAGTGTCCACATCTAGCCAAAAAATGGGGATATGATGTGGATAATGAGAATAATCCCAAGATGGAACAACTTGGGCTGGAAACCTCTGTGAGAGTGCAGGAGGATGAGGTTCCTTTCACAATTGTCCCTAAAAGGAAAAGAGGGAAAAGGGGGGGGTACTTCTAAACCCAACCCTTAATCTAAATCTACCCCAAAATAGGGTGTCAACACCAAAATAGATCAAAAGCAGATGTGGGAGGCCCGATCTCCCCACTAGGAAGAAAGTTTGCTAACTGGAAAAGAGAGCAGGAAGCTCAAAAAAATATTGCTGATGGTACCTAGAAGACCATCCATGAGGTATGTTCTCCAAGTAAAAAATGAAAATATTATCTTGGAATATTAGGGGCCTAAATGGTCCTCACAAACAAGATGTTCTTAGGAATCTGGTTAAAGATCATAAACCTGACATTGTTCTGATTGAAGAAACAAAAATGACTAAGGAAAAGGTTGAAAAACTTAAAATTTTCAAGCAAAGTGGTGCTCTTGGTGGGAGTTTTGATGGTGCATCCAGAGGGATTTATATATTTTGGAATCTCAATCATATCAAAGGGGAAAAGGTTTCTTTAGAGAATAATTTTTCTATATTTAATCATATCAAGGATGACACCTCATGGGTTTTGTCAAACATAGATGCCCCTAACACGCGTCTTGGAAGAACAAAGTTTTGGAAAAGATTGGAAGAGTGCAGTTTATTAATGATAGTTGGATGGCTACGGGAGTTTTTAATACCCCATTCCAGAACAAAGATAAATTTGGAGGGGTCTCTTCCCATTTGTATAGTCACCTATATTTGATTGAGTTCATAAAAAACTAAGCCCTTCGTGATTTAGATCTATAGGGTGCTAGCTTCACATGGTCAACTGAAGAATGAGTGATGAGCTCATCCAAGTCCACCTTGATCATGATCTCATATCTAATGATTGATATAGCCTCTATCATTTCTCCTTGACCACTCTTTCTAGGGTTGGATTTGACCACTCTTCCATCTCATTTGTGGCAGACCCCATCTCTGGAAAGTGTAATTTACCTTTCAGATTTGAGAAGATGTGGACCTCTCATCCTAATGTTGAAGCATGTATCTGGGAATGATGGATTGTCTTGGTGAAAGGATATGATATGTTCAAAGTTTCCAATAAACTAAGATATGTCAGATACAATATTAAAAAGTGTAATAGAGAGGTCTTTGGAGATATATTTATGAATAAAGTGACTATCAAATAAGGACTGAAAGATGTGCAAGATGGGATTCAAACTAAGGAATATAGTAACATTTCTATTGATACTAAATATGGTATATTGGTGAAATATCATGATATTATTTCTAAGGAGGAGGTGTTTTGGAAACAAATATTTTGTTCCCTGTGGCTTTTAGCTAGTGATAAAAATACTAGATTTTTCCACATGACAACTATGAAACATAAGTCAGCTAACAAGATTACTCACCTTTCTATCAATGAGAGCTTGTCTGAGGAGTAAAAAGACATTAGGAAGGAAGCTTCCTACTTTTTTTCTTCTCTTCTCTCAACTGATGACAATCTTGATATCTCGACTCAAGACCTATTATTGGAGGGTATCCCTAAGGTTATTAGTGAGAAGAAGAATTAGATTCTGGCAACTATTCCTTTTGAGGAAGAGGTTAAAGATATGTTTTTCTCATTTGAAAGTAATAAGGCTCTGGGCCCTGATGGTTTTTCGTTGTTATTCTTCCAAATTTTCTAGGGTATTGTTGGAAAATATGTTAATAGTGTTAAGGAGTTATTTGGAGCCCGAAACCTGCTGAAGGAACATAATGCTACCTTTTTGGTTCTTATTCCTAAGATGGTTGGAGCTGATTCTATGGACAACTATCATCCTATTAGCTTATGTAACTCCTTTTATAAAATTACTTCCAAAGTTATTACATTGAGGATCCTTGAAATCCTCCCCACCCTCATTTTCCTGCATCAAAATGGATTTTTTCCTGGGATGCATATCTTAGATTCTATCATTGCTGTTCATGAAAATATACACTCCCTAGAAGTCTCTAAAAAGAAAGGTTTTCTCATGAACTTGGACCTCTCCAAATATTATGATAGGGTCTCTTGGATATTCTTGTTCTGAATCCTCAAGGTCTTTAGTTTCAGTAGTAGAGTTATCCAACTCATTGATCAATTGGTCTCGACCCCCTCTTTGTTGGTGTTGGTTAATGGTTCCACTTCTCATTTTTTTAGACCTTGTAGGGGCCTTAGACAGGGAGACCCCATCCCCCCAATCCTCTTATTTATTATGGTTTATTGTATTGGGAGATTCATTGACAAGTTGATTTGGGAAGGGAAACTTAAATGTATCAATCCTTCTTCTTCCAATATTTTCTTCTCTCACTAGAAATTTGTGGACACCACCATTCTTATGGGATCTTCTACCATTAAGGAGGCCAAATTTCTAAAAAAAAATTTAAATAGCTACATTCAAGCTTTGGGTTAGCTGATAAATTGGTTTAAAATCTCTTTTTTTTATTACTACCCCTATGGAGAGACAATGTTGGATGAAGCTACGCATGGGTGTCAGATCAACTTGCTTCTGTCTTCTTATATCGGTCTTCCTTTAGGATTGAAGCCTCGAGAGTCTTTCTCGTATTCTTTGGTGGATAGATTTAGTAGGAAGTTGTCCGAATGGAAAGATTCCCCTTTGAATCAAGATGGTAAGGTCCAACTCTTGAAATCCTCCCTGCAATGTCTCCTAGTTTATGCTTTGATTATGTTTAGAGTCCCTGTCAAGTATGCAGAGGCCATTGAAATAATTAAGAAAAGATTCCTTTGGTGGGGGGGATAAGAAAATAATCTCCTTAATTACTTGGAATAAATTTTTTAAACCAAAAAGGAAGGATGGTTTGGGATTGAGAAGCATTAGATCTTTAAATAATGCCCTATTAGCAAAGAAAATATGGAGAAATTATGAGAAAAAATTAGAATGGAATGCTAAATGGAGAAGTATCTTTATTCTTTCCCTAATAGATGAAATTTTTTCCAGTCTCAAGATACTCCCTTGGGATCTAGAATTTGGAGTCATGTGCTGAATACTAAGAACACTGTTGTGGGTTAGCTTGGAAATTCGGTAATGGGAGAAGAATAAGGTTTTTGGATGATGACTGGCTTTGGAGGACCCCTTGTGTGAGGTGTATTCCTTTGTTCCTTTCATTAAAGATTATAAAAATAGATTTAGTTCCTTTTTTGCTGATTACTAGAGATTTGATCGATGGGTAGATCTACGGGGGGTGAGAAATGCCCTTCTTCCCCTTCATCTGGCTCTTGATTGTGTGGTCTTACATCCTGAGGTGGAGGAAAACCTCATGTGGTCAGACACCTCCTTTAGATCTTACTCTATGGCCTATACTATCCTTTTATAAAAAAAAACCTAGGATCCTCCACCTTTCTAGACGAAGGCCTATTTTCCTGGCCTTATTCCAAAGGTGAACATGTTTTTCTGGATTCTCTTGAAGAATGAGATTTTAACTACTGTCAATTTGTGTTGTAGAGGATTTTTTATCGCTAATAGGTGCTACATTTTATTGGAAGATGAAGAATCTGTTGATCAATTATCAATTCATTTTTCTTTTACTACCTCTATTTGGAGCATATTTATGTAGGTCTTCAATTTGTTCTAGGCCTTTCCTAGCTTTGTTCAAGATTTGTTCAAGCAATGGTGTTTCCCTGGCTCGAACAAGGCATTGATATCTCTTTGGTTCCTCATGCAGGAGCACCTAAGTTATCTCCTCATTATAAGTTTTTGGTTGAGGCTTGTACTAAACCTATCTAGACTAGGAGTGTTTATTTAGGCCTTAGAAGGTCTTGTGAGTAAGTGTCCAGATGGATTAGACTAGGATCAATCCATTCTAGTTGTTTTGGTTATGTTAGTGTTTAGCTCTTTTGTAGCCTAAAGTGGGATTTTGGGTCAAAAATCCTAAGAGGATTAGAAAATATTTTATTTAAGCATAAAATATCCTCTATGGTGTTTTTACATCATTTGATATAGGTTGGAGGTCATAACTCTAAGTTAGAAGCAATATTGCAAAAATTGACAAAATCTTGTCATGACAACATTTGCAACTTTGCAAAGTTGCATGACAACATTGTCAAGAAAGAATACCGTTTGAAATTTGGGGCTTGGTAGTTATTGTAACCACCTAAAAACATGTGGAAATAATATTAAACCACAAGGAGGCCCATTTCACGAGGTTGGTTGATTTGGAGAAGTAATTCAAATTTTGAGAAGTTGCTCTGTATTCTGTTTTGTGTGAACTGTTAGCTATTTTTTGCTTACATGAGTTATCTAATGGATTGAATCACCCAATATCGAGTTTTATTCTTGTATTTAAGATATTTAGAGTGCATTTTGTTTTGGTTTGAATTATCTTTGTGTTCAATAGAGTAGGTTTGTAAATTCTTTTGTTAGTTAGCTAGTTACTGGTCTTATCAGGACAATTTGGAGTAAAATGGCTCCCCTATAGAACCCTACCATGCATTTCATCATGGCTTTGAGGGATATGGAAGGGGAGCCCTTTTATAGTGTAAATATGGAGGGAGGATCTTTGAGAATATGTTTAGCTATTTTTAAAGACAATCCCTAGGCGAGTCTAGCGCACTCAGTTAGGTGCTTGTCAGTGATCTTATTGTGTTTGAATGTAGGGGTATGATTGGAAGAGTGAAACCAAGAGTGGTTTTGTGTACATTAGGGTTATACAATGAAATTTGAATAAACTTATGCCTTTCCCAATCCATTTGGGTACATTTTGAATCATAAGTCACTTGACTGGTCTAGAAAAGCTCAATTAGCCCTAGTTGCCCTTAATTCTAGGAATCCACTTTACGGAGACCTTAGAGCTACAAGAACTAAAAAATATTTCATGTTTTGGAAAAAGGCATCTGAATATCAGATTTTTTTTTGGGGTTATTTGGGAAATATTTGAAAGAAGTGGGAAAAACTAGTCAAATAGGGCTAGTAGAGGATTAGGCCTAAAAGCCAAGTTTCCATAAGAGTTTGGAAATCATTTGAAAAAGCATTGAAAACCTATCCTAATGGGATCAAATAAAGTCCAAGAAGGTGTATATAATTAATTGTATCCCCTAAAAACACTTTCTAAGGAGATTATTTGAAAAGACACTTGGAAGAATCCAAGAAAGAGCAAAGAAGTGAAGGAAGACTTGTTGATAGTCACCCCTAGTGAAGCACAATGGTTGCCATCTCTTAGAGAGGTATTGAAGAGGTCCTAAAATAGATAAGGAATTGGAAGATCCTATAAGAAATAATAGGGTTTTGGAGAAACTAGGAACAATTAGGGTCCTAGTGAGTTTGTACAAGCACACTAAGGGAGTCTCTATCAGATTGGTATCTGAGCCTGCAAGATTAGGCTTGTGGTGAATGTTTCAACCTATAGAGTCAGTAGGAGAGTCTAAAATGGTGACCAATGAAAAAATTGCAAACAAAGTGGATGATAAAGAATAAGAGAACAGGTTGCTCAAAGATAGATTGGCCCAATTAGGGAAAAAATTGGATCAAGTGGAAGAGAAGCCTAAGGAAGTCAAAGACAAATTTGAAGGAAAGAGTAAATAAATAGCCATAGATGATGATGTCCCTTAACTAGACCCCATCCTCACCAAAGAACCCTTCTTGAAATAATTGAAAGCCTTAAGTGAAAAGGCATTGGAGGGAATCCCAATATTTAGTGGGAAAATGGAACTAGAAGTAGTCCTATACTAGATTGAAGGACTTGAAAACCATTTTGAATGTGATGGGATAACAAAAGCCCAAAAATTAAAGTGGAAAAAGAAAGACTTAGAGGGTCTGCACTCACTTGGTGGAAATTCATCCAAGATGAGAGGGAGAAAGAAGGAAAGAAACCCATTGCCACTTGGAAAGCTATGGTAGCTAAAATCAGAGAGGCATATGTGCCAGAAGACTGAAATTTAGTTACATAAGAAAAGACAAGGTCTAAGATAAAAATAATTTGATGTTCTCTTACACTGAGGAGTTTCAAAGGTTGTGCATGAGGTCAAGAGTTGCATAAGATGAAAGTGTGAAGGTAGCCAGATATCTAAATGGCTTAAGGTGGACTACTCAAGAGGAATTTAGTCTACTAACCCCTACCAAAGTTTAGAAGTGCCACCAACTTGTAGTTAAGGTGGAAGAAAATTTGAAAAATAAACAAGAATCATGAAATACTAGAGGCATAGGAAGAGGAAGAGATGGCAGAGGCCAAAGAGGTGGATATGGTGGTAGAAGTTCATAACCAATACTCAAGGAGAGACTAAATTGACTGAATAGCAAGAGGGAAGCTCAACTAGAGGAGGCTTAAATAGAGGAAGAGGATCTAATAGTAATTGGAGAGGAAGGAACAATAACCAAGCAAGAGGTTCCTATTTTTCAACAATGAAGTGCTATCATTGCAACCAAATGTGACACCCTGACTATAGGTGTCCAAAGAAAGTCTCTACTTCCCAAGGGAGTGACAAGAGAGTCAATTTCATTCAAGAAGAATACAGTGGTAGTAAAAAACACCCTGAAGTACCCTTAGAGTCAGAAGAGGGATAAAATCTAATGATAAGGAGGACACTGATTAAAGAACCAGTGAGAGAAGATCCGAGCTAGAGAAGACCAGTATTCAGAGTGAAGTGAAAAATTGTGGGAAAGGTGTGTAAAATCATCATTGAATTAGGGTCAACTGATAATATTGTGTTAGAGGAGGAAGTTAGCAAACTGAAAATGAAGAGGATTCCACATAGAAATCCATATAAGGTTACTTGGTTGAACAAGGGACAACATGTCCTTGTGAATGAACAAGCATGGGTGAAATTCTCTATTGGGAGGTACAAAGATAGGGTACAGTGTGACATCCTACCAATGGATGCATGTCACTTCTTACTAGGAAGGCCATGGTAATTTGACAGACAAGCCATGCATGATGGAGCCAAAAATGCATATTCTTTCAAGAACGATGGTGTGACTTTCAAATCCAGTCACTACTAGAAGAAGGAGAAGTGAAGCCCAAAGGAACTAATCTTCTTTTGGTAAGTGAAAAAGAGTTCTTAGAAGCTCTAGAAGAAGGAGAGGGAGTAGGATATGCATTGGTTTTGAAGTGAAAGGAAGAAGATGCAGAAAAGATAGTAAAGAAGATAAAGATTCCTATAGAAGTGCAAGAATTGCTAAAAGAGTACAAAGACATTATAAGTGATGGGAAACCAACTACCCTACCCCCTAAGAGAGATATTAGCCACCAAATAGAATTTATCCTAGGATCCACCCTTCCTAATAAAGTTTCTTATAAGATGACCCCTCAACAAAATGAGGAGATTTCCAAGCAAATCCAAGAACTCCTAAACCAAGGCCTCATTAGGAAAAGTATAAGCCCATGTGCTGTTACCACTGTACTAGCACCCAAAAAATGAGGAACTTGGAGGTTATGCACTAATTATAGAGCCATCAATAGAATTACCATTAGGTATAGATTCCCTATCCCAAGGATAGAAGACCTAATGGACTATTAAGGAGAGAAAAAATACTTTACTAAGATTGACCTAAAGAGTGGTTATTAGCAAATTAGGATCAAGGAGGGAGATGAATGGAAGACTACCTTCAAAACCACATAAGGTTGTATGAGTGGCTTGTAATGCCATTTGGGCTATCAAATTCCCCATCCATATTTATGAGGCTTATGAATGAAGTTCTAAAAGACTACATTGGTAAGTTTGTTGTAGTATATTTGGATGATATATTAATCTTTAGTAAGACTAAAGAAGAACATTTAAGGCATTTGCAAATTGTGTTTAAGAAATTGCATGAAGAAAAGCTAATGATAAATATGGATAATTGTGAGTTCTTGAAGAAAGAAATAGTGTATCTGTGTTGTATCAAGGGAATCTTAAGATGGATCCAAGAAAGGTAGAAGCCATCATCAACTAGCCTACCCCCAAAGCTACAATAGATGTGAGAAGCTTTCATGGCTTAGCTCAATACTATAGGAAATTCATCAAGCAATTTAGTGCTATCTGTGCTCCCATGTTAGATACCATAAAAGGGGGAATGAGAATCGAGTTTATGTGGAATGAACAAGATAATCAGTGGTTTGAATTGTTAAAGAAAAAGATAGCCACTCAACCTATCTTAACTCTCCCAAGTTTTGAGAGACTCTTCACAGTTGAGTGTGATGCTAGCAATGTTTCTATAGGGGTTGTCTTGATCCAAGAAGGGAGGCCAGTGGATTTTCATAGTGAGAATCTGAGTGGTGCAAAGAGGAAGTACTCTTCCTATGAATTAGAGATGTATTCTCTAGTCCAAGCATTAAGGAAATGGAGGCACTATTTCCTTCCTAAAGAATTTGTGGTGTATTGAGACAACTAGGCTCTTAGCTTTTTTAACTCCCAAGAAAAACTTAGTAAAAAAAACATGAAATGGGTGGAATGCTTGTAGGATTACACATTAAATATCAAGCATAAGAAGAGAATTTAGAACAAAGTAGCTGATGCACTAAGCAAGAGACTTCTGACAGTGCAAGAAGTGCAATTGCAAAGCATAGACATTGAAAGTTTTAAAGACTTGTATGCAGAGGATGAAGACTTTGTAGAGATATATAAGGTATGTAAGGAACATAGGAATCCTTTCCATGGTATTTTTTTGACTATACAATGCATAATGAATTTTTTTTTAAGGGTAGTCAGTTGTGTGTACCTAGGGGATCAATTAGGGAAAATTTGATTCAAGAAAAGCATAGTGGGACACTTAGTGGTCACTTTGGAGTAAAAAAAACTTAAGAGTTAGTAAAAAGGATTTATTTTTGGCCAAGAGCAAGTCTAAAAATCATAAAGTATGTGGAGTGCTATGTAGTGTGTCAAACATCCAAGGGAACATCATCTAATGCATGCCTTTATCAATCTCTCCCCATCCTAAGTAGGTCATGGGAATGCTTGAGCATGGACTTTGTGGTAGGTTTTCCAAGGAAAAAAAAGGTTTTGATATTATATATGTCATAGTAGATAGATTTAGAAAAATGGCACTTTTTTTCCCTTGTAAGATTGTTCATGATGCTTTTCATATTGCACATATATTCTTCAAAGAAGTGGTGAGAATCCATGGGTTATCGTTGAGTATAGTTTCAGACAAAGACTCCAAATTTATGAGCCACTTTTGGAAGACACTATGGAAAAACTTGGGAACCAATCTATCCTTTGGGTCTGATTATCACCCTCAGATAGATGGTCAAACTAAGGTAGTGAATAGGAGTCTAGGGAACCTACTGAGGTGTCTCACTAAGGAATATGGTCGAGCTTGGGACCACCTTTTGGGGCAGGCAGAATATTCTTATAATGCCACAGTCAACATGAAAACTGGAAGGAGTCCATTTGAAGTAGTTTATGGGTTACATCCTAGAGGGATATTTGAGTTGAAGTATGGAGCCAAAGGGAGTGGCTATGTAGAATACTTTGTACACTCCATGAAAGAAGTACATGAATCAATGAGAAAAACATTGACAGATAACACTGCAAAGATAAAGTAGAAGGTGGATGAAATAGAGAAAGACATACAATTCCAGATAGGGGATCTTATAATGGTCCATTTGAACAAGGAAATGTTTTAGAAGGGAGTTCCAAATAAACTATAGATGAGGAGATTAGGACCTTGCACTATTGTGGCCAAATATGGTAATAATGATTATAAAGTTGAACTTTTTAAAGATATTGGATTGTTTCCGGTCTTCAATGTTGTAGATCTGGTCCTTTACAAGGGTCCAAATCTTGATCTTGATCAAATTCTTACTAAATTCATCCAAGAAGTGGAGGACCTGCAGTTACCCCTACACCATCAAAGAAAGAAGAAAAGGTACCTTATTCAAGGGTCTACAAACAAACTAGACAAAATAATTACAAGGAAATCTAGTAAAGTGGCATGGACAAGAAGATGCAGAGGCTACTTGGATCAAAGAAATATAGTTCAAGAAATTGGGGATAGACTCCAAATTTCTCAATCCAAGAGTGGGTTAAAATATTTTTTTTTGGGAGAATGGTGTAGGAGCACCTAAGTTATCTCCTAGTTCTAAGTTTTTGGTTGAGGATTTTATTGACCCTAGCTAGGTCAAGAGTGTTTTTTAGGACTTAGGAGGTCTTGTGAATAAGTGTCTAGATGGATTAGACTAGGATCAATCCATTCTAGTTGTTTTAGTTATGTTAGTGTTTAGCTCTTTTGTAGCCTAAAGTAGGATTTTGAGTCAAGAAACCTAAAAGGATTAGAAAATATTGTATTTAATCCTAAAATGGCCTCTTTTGTGTTTTTAAATCATTTTATATAGGTTGAAGGTCATAACTCTAAGTTAGAAGCAATATTGCAAAAATTGATAAAATGTTGTCATGACAACATTTGCAACTTTGTAAAGTTGCATGACAACATTGTCAAGAAATGATAACATTCGATGTTTGGGGCTTGGTAGTTATTTTAACCACCTAAAAAATGTGGAAATAATATTAAACCATGAGGAGGCTCATTTCCCGAGGTTGGCTAATTTGGAGAAGTAATTCAAATTATGAGACGTTGCTCTGTATTCTGTTTTGTGTGAGCTATTAGTTATTTTTTACTTACAAGAGTTATCTAATGGATTGAATCACTCAATCTTGAGTTGGATTTTTGTATTTAGAATAGTTAGAGTGCATTTTATTTTTGTTTAAAGTTTCTTTGTGTTCAGTAGAGTAGGTTTGTAAATTCTTTTGTTAGTTAGCTAGTTATTGGTCTTATCAGGACAATTTGGAGTAAAAAGGCCCCCCATAGAACCCTACCATGAATTTAATCATGACATTGAGGGATGTGGAAGGGGATCCCTTTTATAGTGTAAATATGGTGGGAGGATCTCTAAGAATATGTTTATCTATTTTTAAAGACAAGCCCTAGTCGAGTCCAGTGCACCCGGTTAGGTGCTTGTCAGTGATCTTATTGTGTTTGAATGTAGGGGTATGATTGGAAGACTGAAACCAAGAGTGGTTTTTTGTACATTGGGGTTATATAGTGACCTCTAAATAAACTTAGGCCTTTCCCAATCTATTTAGGTATATTTTGAAGCATAAGTCACTTGACTCGTCTAGAAAAGCTCAATTAGCCCTAGTTGCCCTTAATTATAGGAATCCAATGTAAAGAGACCTTAGAGCTACAAGATCTACAAAATATTTCATGTTTTGGAAAATGGTATCTTAATATCAGATTTTTTTGGGGTTATTTTGGAAAGATTTTAAAGAAGTGGGAAAAACTAGTCAAATAGGGCTAGTAGAGAACTAGGCCTAAAAGCCAAGTTTCCATAAGAGTTTGGAAATCATTTGAAAAAGTATTGATATCCTATCCTAATGGTATCAAATAAAGTCCAAGAAGGTGTCTAGAATTAATTGTATCCCCTAAAAACACTTGCTAAGAAGACAATTTGAAAAGACACTTGGAAGAATCCAAGAATGAGCAAAGAAGTGAAGGGAGACTTGTTGATAGTCACCCCTAGTGAAGAAAAATGGTTTCCATCTCTTAGAGAGGTATTGAAGAGGTCCTAAAATAGATAATTTAGGACTTGGAAGATCCTAGAAGAAATAATAGGGTCTTGGGGAAACTAGGAACAATTAGGCTCCTAGTGAGTTTTTGCAAGCACACTAAGGGAGACTCTATCAGTCCTTCATCTTTCCAAACATTCTTTGGGGAGTCTAGAAGGAGAAAAATAACTGTATATTTAGAGAGATGGCCCTCCCCTCTAAAATTTTCTTTGAAAATATTTGTAGAAATATTTGGGAGAATATCAATACTTTAAGGAATTCTTCTATGATAGGGAATTTTTCTGATCATAGTTTCAGCCAACTGTAGGATCTTTATTTAGAATTTCTCAAGGGGCCTTCTACTAATGATAGAGATGGTTGCACATGGAATTTACATCCTACCAAATGGTTTAATATTACTTTTTATGGGGCAACTAAGGGTAACCATGGGCGAACTAGGTATGAGGGAGTGATAAGAGATGATAAGGGCTTGTGTTTCGCAGAAGTGACACTCCCCTTGGGAATTCATAATAACCACCTTACTGAGGCAATGCGAGTTTACTAGGATTTGAATCTTGCCAAGAAGTTGAATTTATTTAAGGTCTAGATTGAGGGGGACTAAAAAAATATCATTAGGTGCCTCAAAGGCCTATGCAATCCCTCATGGACTATTAGTAACTTAATATCCTCCTCTTTGGATATTATAAAATCATTTTATAATTTTCATATTTCTCATGGCTATTAGGAAATAAACACTATGATAGACTGGTTAGCTAATGGAAGGGTTAAAGATGACTTACCACTGTCGTAGCATGGTGAGATGGAATTATATAATGATGCTAAGGCCATTTTAAGCCTCAATCATACCTACAAAAAGTGGGATTAAATGTCATTGATTCTAATGATGGAGAAAACATATAGTTTTATGATTATTAATGATGGATGATGTCCTTTCAATAGATTGGATAATTTTTAGCTAAGGATTTCACATGATTTCTGGGTGCTTAGGGATTTGTTCATATTTCTTATTTGAAAATTTAGTTGTGATAAGAAAAATTTCTATCTGCAGATCATCATCCTTTGTTCCATTTGTACTACGAGTTTGAGTCTTGTTCTATGCATTATGCATGGTGAGTGGAAGATATTTGAGCCCTTGACGTGTGATGAGTGGAGGAAGAATTAGAGCATCCAAAATTTATTGCAGAATGGTAATGTTACTATGTTTATGGAGAGACTCCATGTATGTAACCCATCAGTCACAAGAATTTTCAAGAAGGAATGACATGATGGGTGTATGAATATCTATAGGAGAAATGTTACTATTGATGAAGAGGTTATTACTAAAGTGACTGGACTTCCCCTTGAGGGAATGACATTTTATAGGGATCAAAAGATTATTGAAACTACAGCAAAAATATTTCCCAAGGAGGAGGATGAGAAATAGAGTTTGATTAAAATCAATAAAAACTACTTTTCCTAGACTTTCATTAATAAGATTTGGAGGAGGTTTTTATCATTTATCACACACTACTTCACTCTGGATGGACAGTTTATGCACATCTATGGCTACCACTCTATTCTCCTCAACCATTTCCATTATTGGGAAAAGGTATCATTTCCTTTTTACTTGTATAGTTCCTTAAGTGCCAGTATCGTTGATGCTAGGGCTAACCCAAGTAGGAAAATGCCTCTCCATGAGGGTCTAATGGTGTTAATCTATGACTATCTTAAAATCCATATTGTATATCATCCTGTTATTGAAGATGTTTGGGCAGATAAGAATTATGGAGAAGGGGGAATGATGAGTATGAGGGTTCTAAAACTAAGGTTGAGGGGAAATGGAGACCACTATTAAGAGGGTTAATATTGCTAAAAGGAAAGTGATATTTAATACTCCCTCTTCTACTTTGGTTGTCAAGAAGATTAAGAAGACCCAAAGCTCGTGGGGAAGAAAGAAGAAATTTTTTTCTTTGGAGTATGAGAGTGATTGGTTGGATGATGAGGTTGACGAAGATGGAGGTTCAAATACTGAGAGTGACACTGGGCTGGAGGCCTCCCCACCAAAAAGGAAAACCAAGCTCTCTCCCCCTAAAAATGAGTAAAGATAAGGGTGTCACACATGTTCCCTCCCCTCCTCCTAACTCTCCTAGGGTTGGTATGACTACCCAGGGTGGTAATAATCAGAATAATGAGACTACAAATGATGGGATAAGCCAAGTTGGTGAGGAGGCTGCTAACATTTATAATGTGCTCTAGGGAAGGGGTCATGTTTAGTTCCATAGATAATTATAGAAAAGATGATTCCTTTGGTGTTGTTCAGGAGGATAAGGAAGGTTCTTAGGGATTTTACAAAATTATTAAATGCGTCTTTCAAGAAGTGAAGAAGATCAAAATTAAACAGAGTGCCTTTTCAAGAAAGCTAGATTTTATGGAAGCACTGGGTGGGGGAAAGGAAAATACTTTCTCTGAACATGTGAATATCTAAATAAATCTATCAATGATGTTGAGGCTATAGTTACATATTTTGATAAGAAATTAGATGCCTTGGATGTGAGGATTTCTGTTTTGGATTCTACCCTGAAGAAAATTGGGGAACAAAGCTATAGGATCCTCAAGGCCTTTATTGAATATTTGAATATTCTGGTGGAGAAGATGGAATAGATCAATTGGAGAAAGCCACCGTCCAAGTGGAGGAGGTGAACAATATCAATCCCAAGGATAACACTGGACTTGGGAAGAGGACTCAATAAATTACAAATAAGAAAGAGGTTCTCAAGGAAAACAAGGAGATTAAAGACCTCACAGTTTCTGCTGACAAGAAGGATAGCCTAGAGCTTGAAGTCATTGAGCTTCTAAAAAACTTTGTTTAGTGTCATTTTTATCCTATTCCTTTTTTTTAGTTGTTTTCTAGCCTTTGGCCGATTCTTGGTTGTTCGTTGGCTTTTTCTTTTTTCTTTCCAACATTTTGTTGTGTCTTGTACTCAGTGTTTTGTCCTGCTTGAATGTATTGAGTATATCTTTGTATTCCTTTGTATAAGGATTTCGGGTCCCTAAAACTTATTTTCACATAATAAAAAAACAAATAATTACATGAATCTTTGGTACATTAAAATGAGAAATCAAGCTTTAGTCCTCTGAAATGCTGCGTGAAGGTGACGTGTAGCTCAATAAAAGTTAGCATAAATTATAATTTGAAATGTTGATGCCCCTCTTGCCAATGCATGATATATTTTTTTATAGTAGATTGTGTCCACCCACTGGGGATGTGCATTAATAAACTAGACATAAAGCCTGAAATAATTATAATGACCCAACTTTTAAATTTTGAAGAGACCTTTCTCATTAATTGTTGGCTACTCACCTTTACCTCTAAATTACGCTCATCTCATTTCTTACACATAATTCTCTAGTGGAAATTACTATCCCCTTTTTTAGTGTTCATGTCTAAGGAGCTATTGTTTAGCACACTCAATCAACAAAAGAAGGAAATTTATCCTTTCAATAACAGGATTGTTCTATTGGAGATTTGATTCTAAACAGTTGATTGATAGTATGTTTGTCATTGATGACAACATATAATACGTAGTAGTACTTCTATATGTACTTATAAATATGATGAAATGAAGACCAGCGTGGATAGATACATGTTGTTGACATGTTTACTATGCTATGTTCATACATACAGACCTAGATATGAAGTTTCAGTAAAGATATGTAATTCTGTTATTGACGGTTACAGTTCTAGAGGAATAACGGTTTAAGGCTGACGTATGTAATGTGTTGATCAAGTTGTGCCTATCTTTAGGATATGCATGTGTATATTCATGATTAGTTATGAGTTGTTGATATTAATCTAAATGCGCTAAACATATTTCAAGAAGATTGCAAAGTTATGATTAATTTGGTGAAACCGACGCGTATGTTTAGCATTGACTTGCGCGGTTGTAATTATGCTTGCGTGCTTAGTAGAGCTGACAAGGATGTTAAGAAGAGTTTTCCTATAGGTCCCATGATCTCATACTTGGTGTATGTATTTATAGAAGGTCATTTGTAATGAGAAGAGTTGCGAAAGCCAGAGATTGACAAGCAGAGCAGAGTGTTGATACATCAGAGCTATATTTATTATATGTTGATAATATAGATATTTATGTTGAAGAATTCATAATACAGATTATATTGTTATATTTCTTTACAAGAGGTTAAAGCATTAGTGCATAAAAGGAACTGATCAGACAAGAAGTGTCACAAACAACAGTTCATCTTGTTGATACAGTGTGTATCAAATAACTAGAAGGTTGTAGCGTTCACCACTTGGAATGTGAGTCATTGGATAGTGAATCCACCACCCCTAATAGGGTTATATGTAAAAGACTCCTAATAGGGTCTGACCCTTAACCAGGTCACTATACTACTGCATTATAATGTACAATTCCTAACAGGGTTGGAAGATCTTTAAACAAGGATCACTATAAATAGTATAGTTCTTTGTGGGTATTAATTCCCACCGGGGTATTTACCATTTGGTTTCCCCATAACCAAATTGATGTGTTGTGTAAAGTGTTATCTGTATGTACATTTACTTTGTATCAATCTGGATTAATAAGTATAAGATAAAGATTTAATGTTGCAGATAACTTATTCACTCCCCCTCTCAGTTATCTCTGAAGTATTCTAACAATTGGTATTAGAGCCAAGTGCCTTGGAGAGAAAGGCTAACAACTTAAGGTAGATCAGATGGCATACTTCAGAAAAGAGAGCCCTAAGTTTGATGGAGAGAACTATCTGAATTGGAAGAACAAAATGATAACTCATCTACAGTGCATTGGATATAAAATCTTTGAAATTGCTACACAAGAAGTTGTAATTCCATCTCTAAAAGACCTTGCAAAGGATGATGCTACTAGAAGATAGAAGGAAACATTTACCAATAATGCAATTTCCAAAGAATCCCTAATCAGTGCCTTATCTGACAGTGAATTTTCTAAAATAAAGAAGATTAACAAAGCATATATCATATGGAAGTATCTAGAAGAAATATTTGAAGGAGATGTTCAAGCAAAGAATGCACGCAGGAAGACGTGGAAGAAGAAATACAACAGCCTTGAGATGTTTCTAGAAGAAAACATTAGAGCTTACAATCAGATGATAAATGAAGCAGTATCTGGAATCAGAAACAATGGAGGAGAAATTTTAGAAGAAGATATAATGGATAAGTTGTTAACTACTTTGACATCAGACTATGAAAACAAGATCAGTATTCTAGAAGAAACTATGCAATTCTCACAAGAATTCAAGAGAGAGACTTTCATTAGCAAAATATCTGCATTTGAGATATCAAGATTGAGGATTGAACCTAAGAATGAAATAGCCTTCAAAACTTCAATCCACAGTAAGAAATCCTCACACATTCCTATTCATAATGAAAATAAAGAAACTGATGAAGAGTTAGAAGAGATAATTGCAATGATTGCTAAGAGAGAAAAGAAAGGAAAAGGAAAGTATGAAGGAAAACTTCCATTCAAGTGTTTTTCATGTAATAAGATTGGTCACTTTGCATCTAAATGTCCCACAAGACTACAAAAGTTAAGATCTGATTACAAACCTAAATATATGAAGGAATGTTACCATGCTGAAGAAGGTGTAACTAATGAAGATTCAGGAGAAGATGAAATTGGATTCATTGCCCTTAAAGACATGGAAAGACTGCACAAAGATATAGACATTATAGATAAAGAAGAAGATCATGAATTAGCCTTAATTTCCAAAGCAGATGTCAGAACTAATTGGATCATTGACAGTGGATGCTCACATCACATGACAGGCGATAAGGATAGATTTGTTCATCTAGAAAAATACAAAGGTGGTATGGTTAGATTTGGAGATAACACTCCTAAACATATCATAGGTAGAGGATCCATCACCTTGGATGGAAAGAATGAGACAGATGATGTTCTATATATTGATGGTTTGCACCATAATCTACTAAGTGTTGGACAGCTACTTGATAAAGGATATCATTTGGAGTTCAAAGACAACAAGTGCATCATTAGAAACAAGGATGGAGACATGATTGCATCAGGCTCTAA
>MU227726.1:537045-553226 GCA_018584345.1 Thuja plicata
TCAGTGATAAAAATCACCTAGGATATTAAATTGATTAAAAGAATTATGCCAAGCAGTAACAGGGTCGTTTGGACATAAATTGAGGGTATGATCACACTTAGGGAAAATAGGGTCTATAGTTGCGACAAACCAAATTCAGGTGGTTACACATGCCACCTACCAACACCTATAACTAACCCGTATTTCCACAAGGGCCCACCTTCCCTGCTCTACTAGCAACTCAACCACAATGTTTTCCAATAATACTTCCTCAAACACAATTCAACCCAAATCCTCCCATGCAAGAAACATCTACCAATCCATTCACCATACCAAAAATTCCCATCCAACCTATCCAGCAGAAACAACCTATCTAGCAACAAGCTATCCAACAGTAGAAACAACCTATCCAGCAACTACAACCTATCCACCAGCGGTTGGAGATTTGATTTTGAACAGTTGATTGATAGTATGTTTGTCATTGATGACAACATATAATACATAGTAGTACTTCTGTATGTACTTATCAATATGATGACATGAAGAACAGTGTGGATAGATACATATTTTTGACATATTTACTATGCTATGTTCATACATGCAGACTCAGATATGAAGTTTTAGTAAAGATATGTAATTCTGTTATTGATGGTTACAATTCTGGAAGAATAATGGTTTAAGGCTGACGTATGTAACGTGTTGATCAAGTTTCAACTATCTTCAGGATATGTGTGTTTATATTCATGATGAGTTATGAGTTTTTGATATTAATCTAAATGCGCCAAACATATTTCAAGAAGATTGAAAAGTTATCATTAATTTTGTGAAGCCGACTTAGTGAAGCAACGCGTCTATTCAACATTTACTTGCATCGATGTAATTGTGCTTGCGCACTTAGTAGAGCTGACAAAGATGTTAAGAAGAGTTTTCTAATAGGTCCCATGATCTCATACTTGGGGTATGTACTTATAGAAGGTCATTTGTGATAAGAAGAGTTGCGAAAGCCAGAGATTGACAAGTAGAGCAGAGTGTTGATGCAGCAGAGCTAAATTTATCATATGTTGATAATATAGATGTTTATGTTGAATAATTCAGAATACAGATTAGATTGTTATATTTCTTTACAAGAGGTTAAAGCATCTGCACATAAAAGGAACTGATCAGACAAGCAGTGTCACAAACAACAGCTCATCTTGTTGATACAATGTGTATCAAATAACCAGAAGGTTGTAGCCTTCACCACTTGGATAGTGAGTCCTTGGAAAATGAGTCCTCCACCCCTAATAGGTTTACATGTAAAAGACTCCTAACAGGGTCAAACCCTTAACCAAGTCACTATACTACTACATTGTATTGTACAACTCCTAACAGGGTTGAAATATCTTTTAACAGGGATTACTACAAATAGTATAGTTCTTTGTGGGTACTAATTCCCACTGGGGTTTTTACCATTTGGTTTCCCTATAACCATATTGATGTGTTGAGTAATGTGTTATTTTAATGTACATTTAATTTATATCAATCTAGATTAATAAGTACAAAAGTCTTAAAGTTGCAGATAACTGATTCACCCCCCCCCCTCAGTTATCTCTGAAGTATTCTAACAATTGGTATCAGAGCCAAGTGCCTTGGAGAAGAAGCCTAATAGCTTAAGGTAGATCAAGATGGCATACTTTAGAAAAGATAGCCCTAAGTTTGATGGAGAGAACTATTTGGATTGGAAGAAAAAAATGGTAACACATCTACAGTGCATTGAATTTGAAATCTTTGAGATTTCTACACAAGAGGTTGAAATTTCATCTCTGAAAGACCTTGCAAAGGATGATGCTACTAGAAGACAAAAGGAAACATTTACCAGTAATGCAATTGCCAAAGAATCCCTAATCAACACCTTATCTAACAGTGAATTTTTTGAAATCAAGAAAATTGACAAAGCACATATCAAACGGAAGTATTTAGAAGACATGTTTGAAGGAGATGTTCAAGCAAAGAATGCATGTAGGAAGACATGGAAGAAGAAATACAACAGTCTTGAGATGTTTCCTAAAGAGAAAATTAGAGCTTATAATCAGAGGATAAATGAAGCATTATCTAGGATCAGAAACAATGGAGGAGAAATTTCAGAAGAAGATATAATGGATAAGTTGTTAACTACTTTGACATCAGAATATGGAAACAAGATCAGTATTCTAGAAGAAACTATGCAATTCTCACAAGACTTCAAGAGAGAGACTTTGATCAGGAAAATCTCTGCATTTGAGATATCAAGATTGAAGACTGAACCTAAGAATGAAACAACCTTAAAAGCTTCAATCCACGGTAAGAAATCCTCACACATCCCTAGTCATAATGAGAATGAAGAAATTGATGAAGAGCTAGAAGAGATAATTGCCATTATTGCTAAAAGAGAAAAGAAGGGAAAAGGAAAGTATGAAGGATAGCTCCCATTCAAGTCTTTTTCATGCAATAAGATTCGTCACTTTGCATCTAAGTGTCCCACAAGAGTCAAGAAGTTCAGATCTGATTACAAACCTAAATATAGGAAGGAATGTTACCATATTGAGGAAGGTGTAACTGATGAAGATTCAGGAGAAGATGAAATTGGATTCGTTGCCCTTAAAGACATGGAAAGATTGCTCAAAGATATAGACATTACAAATAAAGAAGAAAATCATGAATTAGCCTTAATTTCCAAAGCAGATGTCAGAACTGATTGGATCATTGATAGTGGATGCTCACATCACATGATAGGTGATAAGGACAGATTTGTTCATCTAGACAAATACAAAAGTGGTATGGTTAGATTTGGAGATAACACTCCTAAACCTATCATAGGTAGAGGATCCATCACCTTGGATGGAAAGAATAAAATAGATGATGTTCTATATGTTGATGGTTTGCACCATAATCTACTCAGTGTTGGACAACTACTTGATAAAGGTTATCATTTAGAGTTCAAAGACAACAAGTGCATCATTAGCAACAAGGATGGAGACATGATTGCATCAAGCTCTAAAACAAAAGGTAATTTTTTTTATCTTAATTCTGATGTAAGTTGTTTTGTTGCAAAATTAGATGACAGTTGGTTATGGCACAAGAGACTTTGTCATATCAATATTGACAATATAGTAAAGATCAGTAATGTCAAGGTAGTTAGAGACCTACCAAGCATTGCAAGACCAATTGACACAATATGCAAGGAATGTATTATGGGTAAACATGTAAGGAGTTCATTCAGAAGAAAATAGACCTCAGCTGAAAACAAGTTGGACTTAGTGCATATAGATTTATGCGGTCCTACTAAAACAAGATCATACTATGGTGAAAGGTACTTTATTTTTTTTTTTGATGGTTTTCCTAGGATGATGTGGGTTGCATTCTTAAAAGAAAAGTAAGAAGCCTTTGATAAGTTCAAAATATTCAAAGCTAAGGTAGAGAATGAATCTGGACTAAAACTGAAATGTTTAAGATTAGATAGAGGAGGAGAATTCACCTCTGACCATTTTTATTACTACTGTGAAGAACATGTAATAAGAAGGCAGTTGAGTGCCCCTAGAACACCTCAACAAAATAGAATTGCAGAAAGGAGGAACTAGATTATACTAGATACAACATGCACCATGATGATTGAAGGAAAAGTGACGCGCACCTATTGGAGAGATGCAGTGAACACATCAGTGTATACCATCAATAGAACTCAATTGAGACTAGGTGTGGACACAACACCCTATGAACTATGGTTTGGTAATGTACCTACAGTAAAATATTTCAGAATATTTGGCAACAAGTGCTACATCAAGAGAGATGATAGTGTTGGTAAGATTGATACTAGAAGTGATGAAGGTATTTTTCTTGGTTACTCTACAAAAAGAAAAGCTTACAAATGTTTCAATTTAAGATTAAAGAAGATAATTGAAAGCACACATGTTAAGATTGATGAGAAGTTTATGATCCAAGAAAGGTATTATGATTATGCACCTTTGATTGAAGAAGAACCTAGACCTAACAGTAAAGATACTATGATTGAAGAAATGTTTGATTGTATTGATGTCTCATGCAATGACCCTAATTCATGCAATGAAGAACAATAGATAACAGAGGAAGAAGTCACACCTAAGGTTCCCAAGTTTACATCTAGATACCACTCTAAAAATGATATCATTGGAGATTAGAGCAGCAGTGTTTTGACCAGATCAAAAGAAAAGAATCTAATAGTGGATGAATAGGTATGTTTACTTTCACAGATTGAACCTTTAAGTGTTGAAGATGCTTGTAATGATTTTGATTGGAAAAATGCAATGAAAGAAGAACTAGATTAGATAATCAAGAATGACACATGGGAATTGGTTCCTAGACCAAGTGATAAAAATGTGATTGGAACAAAGTGGATTTTTATAACCAAAATGAATGAAGAATGTACAGTAATAAGAAACAAAGCAAGATTAGTATGTAAAGGATATGCGCAAAAAGAAGAAATAGACTACACTGATACATTTTCCCCTGTAAGAAGACTGGAAGCCATAAAATTGTTTTTGGCATATGCAACAATAAAATATTTTAAAGTTTATCAAATGGATGTCAAATCATCCTTTTTGAATGGTGACCTAAAAGAAGAAGTCTACATAGAACAACCTAAAGGATTTAACCTTTCATTAAGACCATACATGGTATGCAGACTAAAGAAAACACTCTATGGACTCAAATAGGCCCCAAGAGCGTGGTATGAAAGATTAAATGGATATCTCACCAAGATTGGATTCAAGAAAGGAGCAGCAGATTGCAACTTGTTCACAAGAGAAACACCTGATGGATTACTATTAGTTGCCATATTTATTCATGACATTATCTTTGGAGGTAATGAAAAGCTTAGTAAAGCATTTGCAAAAGAAACGCAGAATGAATTTGAAATGAGTATGATTGGTCCTATAAAATACTTTTTGGGATTAAATGTAAGGGAAATAGATAAAGGAATATTCATTAATCAGTCAAAATATGTGAAATAAATATTGAAAACCTTCAAGATGGAGGATTGAAAGCCAGTAT
The DNA here is from genome assembly GCA_018584345.1 of Thuja plicata. Taxonomy (NCBI): domain Eukaryota; kingdom Viridiplantae; phylum Streptophyta; class Pinopsida; order Cupressales; family Cupressaceae; genus Thuja; species Thuja plicata. The sequence continues at coordinate 542,068 of MU227726.1, forward strand.
GCACTCCTATGATCATAGGAAGTAAAATTTCAAAAGATGATGACTCCACAATAGTTGATAAAACATTGTATAAATGTATGATTGGAAAGCTTATTTATCTAACTCAATCAAGACCTAACATATCTAACGTAGTTGGCATTGTTGGAAGATTTGTAGCTGAACCCAAGCATAATCACTTAATGGAAATCAAGAGGATATTAAGATATCTTAAGGGAACTATAGACTATGGTTTATGGTATCCTAAATCAGAGAATACACAACTTCATGTGTATACTAATGTAGATTGGGCAGGTTGTATTGATGATAGAAAGAGAACTTCAAGAGGAGCAGTATTTCTTAGAGAAAGGTTGGTATCTTGGACAAGCAAGAAGCAAAATTGTATTTCTCAGTCAACGGCAGAAGCAGAATATGTTGCAGCAGCACTGAACTATACAACAATTGTTTGGATCAAGTAGATGGTTAAAGACTTTGGTAATCCGGTTGACTATCCTATTGTTATTCATTGTGATAAAACTAGTACTATTAACATGTCTAAGAACCCTGTGATGCATGCAAAGACAAAACAGATAGAGATCAAGTACCATTTTCTGAGAGAAAAAGTTGCAGACAAGGAAGTGACATTGGACTATGCAAGCACAAAAGATAAGTGAGCAGAAATTTTCATGAAGCCTTTAGCAAAGGATATTTTTGAGTATCTAAGGGAGAAGTTTGGAGTCATTCCCTCTCCTAAGTCTGATTAGAAAAAGTAGCAAGTACATCAATCTTGTGTGACTGATGAATGGTTGAATACTCTACTTCTGGAGTAGTACCTGTGCATAATGGTTTATGGCACCCTTTTCCATTGATGTCAATGGGGGAGTATGTAACAGTAAAAATAAGACAAATAAGGAACACATACAAGGAGCTTATACTATGGGGGAGTAAAGGAACATAGTAGGGAAGTATGACAATGAGGGAGTATTCAGAGAATACACAGTACATGAAACTACAACAGTATAGATGAATCTTTGTTGAGGATATTGAGAAGATTGTATTAGAAAGAAGACACCATGAACATAAGTTTTTTTTATATCATATGTTGCCATCAATGCCAAAGGGGGAGATTGTTGGAGATTTGATTCTGAACAGTTGATTGATAGTATGTTTGTCATTGATGACAACATATAATACACAGTAGTACTTCTATATGTACTTATCAATATGATGACATGAAGACCAATGTGGATAGATACATGTTGTTGACATGTTTAATATGCTATGTTCATACACATAGACTTAGATATGAAGTTTCAGTAAAGATATGTAATTTTGTTATTGATAATTACAGTTCTGGAAGAATAACAGTTTAAGGCTGACATATGTAACGTGTTGATCAAGTTGCACCTATCTTTAGGATATGTGTGTGTATATTCATGATGAGTTATGAGTTGTTGATATTAATCTGTTGGTTAATAGTTTGTCCTCCCTTAAGATTTATAATCTCTGACTCTTCAATGCACCCAAGGTGAAAGAACAAAAGGATGTTTACCAACAAATAGGCCAGTGTATGTCTTCTACCTCTGCCCTCTGAATTGACAGGTATAGCTCCCTGATTGTGTATGATATTCAAGGAATTTGTTTTTATGTTGATCACCAGGTTTATTCCTTATGAGTTTTAACCAAATTTCTTGTAGGCACAAACAATTTAGGCAAAGATAAGATGAAGATAATCTACAACCCTCAGTAGAATGTTGATTATAGATCATCACCTGATTTTAACATCTAAACTAATCCTATCCTACTCTCTTATGAAATGCAGGTTCTAATTGGTGAATAGAAGTAGACCTATATACTGAAAGGCAAATGGAATCACCGTTACTGCAATTTCTTAGAAAGAAATAGAATTCAGGAAGAAATCACAGTCTCAAAAAATAGATGTACTTTCCATTCAAAAATGCAACTAAGATGAAGAGTGAATAGAGGAAGAATTACAAATGAAGGACCAACTGGAATTGATCACACCACAATCTCTGATATGAAATGGCATTCATTAAGAAAAAGAAGTTTCACTTATGACTGTTCTTTTTATTCACCATGCAACTAGACTATGAAAAGTGGAACAAAAAACAGGAATTCAGCTTTGTAAATAGAATCACCCCGCTTCATTAACAAGTTTGCCGACCTTTTACACAGAATTCTTTTTAGAATTTATAGAGTTTACAATACATCCAACTTCTAAGAGCCAATGACCTTCCCTCTTCTTTGAATACAAAGAGACAAAATACAAAGGAAAAAACTTTTCAAATCTGAGAACTCGAACAGTCATTATGAATCTGAAACTCTTCATCTTTAGCTAGCATTATCGAGCTGAATCCATTGGTCCACGGAGTTGAAACATCATTTTTCTACATTGCAAGATATGAGATGGCGGGTTTTGGTAAACTGAGTGTGCAAATGGATGCGGTGTACCTGATTCTGGATTTCCCACTTGGACCATCTACGAGCACTTATTGCGGAAAATTAGAAAAGTATTTCTCTGGTGGAAAATGTAGAGGAAGGTGTGAAATCTGCAGGATGTGAAAATTCTTCTTTGCAGAAAATTGCCAAAGGAGGGCGAAATCCACAGTGTAAAAATCCTCTGCCTGTCTTTCTGCATGTCATTCTTAATTGCGCGGCTACTTAACTTAAAGCACATGTTTTATTTGATCACTTAAAATAATGACATGATATTCTTTTTTTTAATAAAATAGGCCCACCTTATTATAACCAAGCTTGGAGAAAATCACCCGAGAGGGGCAAAAACCCACCGAGCTCATTTTCTTCTTTGTAGAAAATCACCCAAGAGAGGTGAAAACCCGTCGAGCTCATTTTCTTCTTTGTGGAAAATCACCTGAGAGGGGCAAAAACCCGCCGAGCTCATTTTCTTCTTTGCAGAAAATCACCCGAGAGGGGCGAAAACCCGTCGAGCTCATTTTCTTCTTTGCCGAAAATCACCTGAGAGGGGAAAAAACCCGTCGAGCTCATTCCTTAACCAAATTTCTCACCGTTTGTCACATTAGGATCATTGAGACCCAGAGGATTGATCCACACTAGTCTTTGATCTCTGCCTGAGAAAAACACATCGATTAGAGCACAAATCTTTGCCGGGTTGAGATCTACAACTTACCCAATATGAAAGGATCTCAGAACAACCCGCCTGGTTAAGAGAAGGAAAGGCAATGATAGGGAAACCTGACAAAGATAGCCTACCTAAGAAATACTTAGACATAGACTCAGACTGACCAAATTGACTATACATGACCATATGACTCCAATATTGCAAAAAGGGGTGACTGAAAGTCAGACAACAGCTGGCTCCGACTGTGGGATCATGTACTACAAGGTGAATGAAGAATTCAGCTACTCTGGTTTCACAAATTCCTTATCCATTGGGTTGCTGAGTCTGGACCGAAGAGAACAACAAGAAAAAGCATACAAGGAGAGTAAAGGAGAGCAGGGCAACTTGAAACAACACAAAACTAAACTCAAGGAAAATAGCAGAAAAAAATGAAAAGCAACCGCCAAAACTATGACACAAAAAGAACACCTACCTAACTAACTACTACCCAGGGGTTACCTGCTCTTCAATTATGCATCTGATATAGCTTCAAATTCTTCCTATTATAGGAATATGGCAGGGACCCTCCGGAAGGATATGCCAGTCTGAAAGAATTATTTTGATTCACCTGAACAATCTGGAATGGGCCTTTCCACAAAGATTGAAACTTAGAGTGCATTCCTTTAGGTTCACGCCTCTTATCCCATAGTAGCACCATATCACCTTCCATGAACTTTCTTGGCCTTGCTTTCTTATCGAACAGCTTCTTCACTCTGTTCTGATGTTCAGTGATCCTGTCAACCATGTCTTCCCTTTCTTCTTGTAACTTGGTCAAGTACAAAATTCTTTTCTCTAAACCATCCTTAAAAACATCATCCTTAATGGCAGTTTTCAACTTACATGTAGCAAGTTCTTGAGGTAATGGTAAGTTGGCTTCAACTCCATATACCAACTCGAAAGGTGAAATGCCTATAACCCTCTTTGGAGTAGTTCTATCTGCCCATAGAGCATCATGTATTTTCTTATGCCAGTTCTTCTGATTGTCAGCCACCAATTTCTTCAAAATATTAATCAGATTTTTATTGCTTGACTCAGCCTGTCTGTTACCTTGAGGGAAATAATCTGAAGAATGTCCTATCTAAATTCCATAATCATAACAAAAGGCAATGATTTCTGAGGAGGAGAAGTATGAGGCATTATCCATGATCAATTTTGTTGGAACCCCAAATCTGATCAGAATCTGTTCTTTGATGAATTCACACACTGCTTCTGATGTAGGCCTTTTCATAGGTTTAGCTTCAACCCATTTGCTGAAATAATCAGTGACAATCAAGATGTATGAATGCCCTTGACTTGAAGAAGGATTGATTGGTCCTACAAATTCCAAGCCCCACTGTTGAAAAGGAGCATCTATCACCACCGGTTTCAAAGGTAAGGTAGCCAACTGAGGTTTTCCTATAAACAACTTGCACTTTTCACAATTAGCCACCCACTTGTAGGCATCTTTGAACATTCTAGGCCAATAATAGCACTGCCTTAGGATCTTGAAAGCTGTCACGGTAGATGAGAAGTGACCTCCACATGCTTCATCATGAAAAGATTTTAGCAACTTTTCCTGCTGTTCTTTATCAACACATCTCAGAAAGGTGCCATCAATTGCTTTATTATAAAGAACATCATCATGGATGACATAATTCAAAGCTTTATTCCGCAAATTCCTCCTTTGTTTAGAAGTTAATCCATCCGGGCATTCACCGTAAGTCAGAAAATATGCAATATTTGAAAACCAAGGATCTTGTAAACTTACCATCAGCACTCTGTGATCATCTTCTTCAGCTTGCTATTTTTCTGCTATGGCCCTGCAAAGAGCATTCCCTCTTATTATTTTTGTTGGCCTGACATCTATGTCATACTCCTAGACCTTTGCAATCCAAGCTCCTCTATGGTTACAACCAACATCTTTCTATGTTAATACGCTCTTTACAGTGGCATCAGATACATAGATGACTGAATGTGAATGCAAGATATAAAATCTGAAATTCTTCAATGCTCTCACCACTACGTAAGCATGTTTTTCAACTTGAGAATACTTCAGCTCATGATTTTTTAGAGGCATACTCATGAAATCAATAGGAGCTTGTATTCCTTCTTCATTTTCTTGCATCAATATTGCTGACATAGTGTGTTCAGATGCATAGCAGTATATAAGGAACTCTTTAGTATAATCAGGATGAACCAAGATAGGAGCATTTGCAATAGCATTATTTATCTCCTTGAAAGCTCTTTTACCATCATCAGTCCACTTAAATGTTTGATTTCCTTTCATCATGTTAACTATGCTTTGCATAATCTCAGAAAAATCAAGTACAAATCTTCTCAGAAAATTCACTTGACCAAAGAAAGATTTGACACCCGTCTTACTCAAAGGTAAACTCAACTGCTGAATAGCTTTAACTTTGTCAGGATCAATTTTCACTCCCTCTTGAGAAACAATGTGACCAAGAAGCTTACCTTCAGTAACATAGAACACTGATTTCTTTGGGTTCAAGGATATACCTCGATCTCTACATCTCTGCAGAACCTTGGTTAGATCTCCTATGTGATCTTTCCTCTTCTTGGAGAAAGCAGTCAAGTCATCAATATACATTGCAATGATTTTATTTTTGAGATCAGCAAAAGATAGATCCATAGCTCTTTGAAAGGTTGCACCTGCATTAATCAACCCAAACGGCATTCTATTATAGGCAAATGTGCCCCAAGGTGTTGTGAAAGCTATTTTATACTTATCTGCTTCATCTACCTATATCTTATTATAACCTGAAAAACCATCTAACATAGACATCATCTCTGACCCTACAACCATTTGCAACAGATGATCCATGTTTGGTAGAGCATAGTTATCTTTGAGGGAAGCTTGGTTTAGATTTTTGAAATCAACACAGATCCTTATTTCTCCATTCTTTTTCCTCACAGGAACGATGTTTGCTACCCAAGTGGAATGATGGATAGGGTAGATGATCTTAGCTTTCACCATTTTATCTATTTCTTTGAAAATTGCCCCTTCAACCAGAGGATTATAATTTCTCTATTTTTGTCTGACAGGTGCTGCTCCAGGTTTGAGAGGAATGGTATGCTTGAATTTCCCATTCATAAAATTCTTTAAGTCTTCATAGCCCCAAGCAAAAACATCTTGGAACTCAATCAATAATTCCCTGACTTTTATTCTTTCCTTAGGAGTGCAGCATTTTCCAATATTGATCATCTTAGGGATTTCCTCAGTCCCTATGTTAATTCTATCAAATTCCCCACTTGTTTTTCCCTTCTTATTTCTCTCCTCTTTAATATAAGCATCATGTCTATCAAAAAGTTTTTCTAAAGAAACAACATGAGGAGGAATTCTATTTTCTTTCAATTGTATGGTATCTGATTTTGATTCTTCTTCATTTTCTGATGACTGCTCTGTCCTTTGATTGCTTTCAAAACATAAATCAGCAAAGGATCCCGTTCCTTCTATGAACTGCTGAATGTGCTTATCATCTTCAAATACTTGCCAAGATTCTTCATTATCTAGCACCTTTGGTCTGAAAAGGACTTCTGTCCTATATACTTGATCTTTAAAAGTAATGATGAGGCAAAAGTAATGATTCTGAGACTGCTAAGGAATCAGCTTTGGAATTCTGGTCTCTTGGCACTGAAACTATTGAAAAGGCATCAAAATTCTCTATTTCATCCCATACCTTATTTTTGTAATTCCTCAACTTGTTATTTTTTATAGAGTATTGATTTCTCACCTGCCTCACGACCAATTCAGCATCTCCTTGAACTTTAAGCAATTTAATCAGGATGAGGCAAAAGTAATGATGCTGAGACTGCTAAGCAATCAGCTTTGGAATTCTGGTCTCTTGGCACTGAAACTATTGAAAAGGCATCAAAATTCTCTATTTCATCCCATACCTTATTTTTTTAATTCCTCAACTTGTTATTTTTTATAGAGTATTGATTTCTCACCTGCCTCACGACCAATTCAGCATCTGCTTGAACTTTAAGAAATTTAACTCCTTTTTGTTTTGCTGCCTCAATACCAAGGAGAAGGGCCTCATATTCTGCAGTATTATTAGTATTCTTAAAATTCAGTTTATAGGCCAAATGTGTGATTTCTCCATTAGGGGCTATTAAAACTACTCCAGCTCCTGATCCAACCTTGGCACAACTTCCATCAAATTATAATGTCCATAATTGCTCGATTTTTGCTTCTTCTATCTTTTCTTGAGCATCAGCGCCTGTGTAAGATATCATATAATTCCCAAATTGCATCTCTTGATAAAGGTTTCATGATCTCGGATCATCTGACTTTAATAGAGTGAATTTTTCTTTTCCTTCTGGTTCCAAATTCACCTTTTTATTTCCCACTTGAATGTATGTAGATGTCCAATCTAATTTGATTTCTCCTCCCAGGTCTCTGCAGAAACTTCTACTAAGCAGCATTCCATAACTTTCAAGAATATCAGCAACCAGGATTGTGAGCTTCAATCTTTTAGAAGGATAGGTAGCTAAGGCAACTTGAGCATCTTTAATCTGACCAATTAAGTGCACTTGCTTAGCGTCCATAGAATAACATCTACCAAAGACTTTGGTCAGAGGCAACCCTAGAGCTTTAGCAACTGGTGTGGGCATTACATTATCTGAGGCTCCAAAGTCTATGATACAATTACTTAATCTGTTGCCATTAATAAAAAGAGACACATAGAAAGGGTCTGGTCTCAGATCTAAACCAGTAGCATGGAACACAGATTCCTCTTCTTGAAATAGCCTAGGGATCGAGAAATCATCATCAATTGGATCTTCCTTATTGATACTGACCTGTTTCTTATCACTAACATTAGAATTGACATGAATGTTTTCTCCATCTTTACAGTGATCAAACAATTTTTTGCATTGATCAGGATGTGATTTCAAATAATCCATGGTAGATATTTGAATTTTAGTTTCCTCACAAAATTGAATAATGTCAAAAGAGGTAGACGATTTATCTTTTTGTTCTTTCTGTGAAGAACTTGATGCTATATTATTGCCTTTATCCGCCTTATGAGAATGTGCTGGATTCTGAGCAGGAGCAGTATTAGAAACCTAACATTTATTTTTCTGGCTTCTGGTCATCACTGTTAGCTGAGGTCCATCCAAGGTGGCAAAACAATTCCCTCCATTTTCTAAATCAGATTCATACTCACAATATAAATTTATGGAGTTGCCATGGGGAGCATGATCGTCATCATCTTTTGGATATTCAATTCTTTGCCTCGATTCTCCTAACATCTGTAAACATCTAATCATGATTCACAAGTATTACCATCATGATCTGTTGTGGTGTGAAAGGCACAAGAGTTCTGACCTTTAGGAGCAGCTTCTATGGCTAATATTTGTTGAGGAGTAGAAAGCTGTAGATTCTTGTTTCCACCTTGATACCTTGGTCCTTCTTGATAAGGCTGATATAATGAATGAGTTGGTCTAGCAATTTGTTTCTTTAATGCAATCATCTCATTGGACAATCTTTGTAGCATAGCCTCGATATTGTTTGGAGTGCTTATTATATTGCTTGAAGATCCAATGTGATATTCCTTCTTCCATTTCCTAGAGGCTATCATGTCATCCTCCATCTCTACTGCAAGAGTATGTGTAGCTTGTAAACTGGCTACATTAGCCCTTCTTATTTGATAACCAAGTTCAGGAGGCATGGAGCTGATGTAGAAGGTTTTCTGATTGTCACCCATTGGAGCACTAGTAGTTGGTATTCTTTTGATGAGTTTATTGAATTTTGCATTAAAATCTCTCATAGAGATGGATGGTGCTTTCTTAATTTGTGCTAACTGTAACAAGAGAACTTGGGCATCTTCAGTGCTCTTGTATCTTGCTTCAAATCTCAACTTCATGGTGTCCCATCCAGTAATACAACCTGTAGGTAAGTCTTGGAACCAATCTGCTGCATCCTCTACCAATGTATCCAAAAACATTCTAACTGCAACATCCTCATGTTGAGGGTTCACCACACTACATGCTTTCTGAAATGCACTCAAATGTTGTTCTTCTGATACTGTGCCATCACCATTCAATTTGGGAAAGTTCTTTCTTGAGGCTCTTGGCAAGTCATGATTTGCTGCAAGGTTTAGAGGCCCAATTGCATTTCCCCAAGGAACGGCCATGTTTACTAACCTTGTGTTTGGTTGAGAAGCTTGAAATGAGACTGAAAGAGGAAGTGCAATACCATGGAGAATCAAAGAATTACAAGTGGCAGAAATGGGGGTTCTACCAATAGGGGGTGAAGAAGATTTGCTTCTCTTTGTTCTGAAAGGAATTTCAGGAGGCAATTGAATTTCTTCAGGTTTATTATCTTCAACTTCTTCTTTCGAATTTGCCCTTCCTTTCTGGTAAATATTTTCAAGAATAGGGAAATTTACTTTTTTAAGCTCTTCGTATACTGGATCAACCTTTCCCTTTTGTTTTGCACTCCTGGTAAATCTGGAATCCAGGATGCCTTAAAATTATGAGAAAAATTATGATATATTTTCATTCTAAGTCTTTCCCAGCAGAGTCACCAAAAACTGTTGGCTAACAATTTGTCCTCCCTTAAGATTTATAATCTCTGACTCTTCAATGCACCCAAGGTGAAAGAACAAAAGGATGTTTACCAACAAATGGGCCAGTGTATGTCTTCTACCACTGCCCTCTGAATTGACAGGTACAGCTCCTTGATTGTGTATGATATTCAAGGAATTTGTTTTTATGCTGATCACCAGGTTTATTCCTTATGAGTTTTAACCAAATTGCTTGTAGGCAGAAACAATTTAGGCAAAGATAAGATGAAGATAATCTACAACCCTCAATAGAATGTTGATTATAGATCATCACCTGATTTTAACATCTAAAATAATCCTATCCTACTCTCTTATGAAATGCAGGTTATAATTGGTGAATAGAAGTAGACCTATATACTGAAAGGCAAATGGAATCACCGTTACTGCAATTGCTTAGCAAGAAATAGAATTTAGGAAGAAATCACAGTCTCAGAAAATAGATGTACTTTCCATTCAGAAATGCAACTAAGATGAAGAGTGAATAGAGGAAGAATTACAAATGAAGGACCAACTGGAATTGATCACACCACAATCTCTGATATGAAATGGCATTCATTAAGAAAAAGTAGTTTCACTTATAACTGTTCTTTTTATTCACCATGCAACTAGACTATGAAAAGTGGAACAACAAATAGGAATTCAGCTTTGTAAATAGAATCACCCCGCTTCATTAACAAGTTTGCTGACCTTGTACACAGAATTCTTTTCATAATTTATAGAGTTTACAATACATCCGGCTTCTAAGAGCCAATGACCTTCCCTCTTCTTCGAATACAAAGGAAAAAACTTTTCAAATCTGAGAACTTGAACAGTCATTATGAATCTGAAACTCTTCATCTTCAACTAGCATTATCGAGCTGAATCCATTGGGCCACGGAGTTGAAACATCATTTTTCTACACTGCAAGATATGAGACGGTGGGTTTTGGTAAACTAAGTGCGCAAATGGATGCGGCGTACCTGATTCTAGATTTCGCACTTGGACCATCTACGAGCACTTATTACGGAAAGTTAGAAAAGTATTTCTCCGACAGAAAATGTAGAGGAAGGTGCGAAATCCGCAGGATGTGAAAATTCTTCTTTGCGGAAAATTGCCAAAGGAGGGTGAAACCCGTAAAGTGTAAAAATTGTCTGCCTGTCTTTCTGCACGTCATTCTTAATTGCGTGACTACTTAACTTAAAGCACATGTTTTATTTGACCACTTAAAACAATGACATGATATTCTTTTTTTTAATAAATTGGGCCCACCTTATTATAACCAAGCTTGCATAAAATCACCCGAGAGGGGCAAAAACCTGCCGAGCTCATTTTATTCTTTGCGGAAAATCACCCGAGAGGGGTGAAAACCCACTGAGCTCATTTTCTTCTTTGCAGAAAATCACCCGAGAGGGGTGAAAACCCATCGAGCTCATTTTCTTCTTTGCAAAAAATCACCCGAGAGGGGCGAAAACCCA
>MU227726.1:563571-596057 GCA_018584345.1 Thuja plicata
TAAGGGCTATTTTGTACAAAGTTGCTATATTTGGAAACTTACTATTTTTAGTAAGTTGGTCATTTGAACTCAGAATGTTCTAATTTTTCAGGTGAAGGTTCATCTTAGTCATATAAGAATGCCAGTTGAGTTTCATTGCCAGATCATCTGTATTGGCGAAGTTATTAAGGATTTACTGTTGAGATTTTAGGGTGAAAAATCTTTGAGCTCAATTTTCAGGACCTTAGAGGCTCCGGATCGAGGTCAAACCCCTGGCTAACTGGCGCTTCGTGAGTTAGGCACTGTAGATCGTGATCTCCCATTTCCGAAAAGTGGTCATAATAGTCAAACGGAGCTACGGTTCAAAAGTTATGGTTTCCGGAAGTTGGGCTACCTAATCTCATATTTTGTAAATATTCAAAGCCGACCCTTTTTGTAATAAAAGTGAAAAATAGTTAAATGTTAAGGGTAGTCGGCCTTAATGGCTAGATTTCTGGAACCTTCTCGGGCGGTGGAAATTGCCTATATAAAGAAGGCCCATAGTGTTGTCTAGGGCAGTTCTGGGTGGATGGGAGTAATAATTCGAGGCTTTGTCCTACAGAAGATTGTAAGTAAAATGCCCATGTGGCTTTGCATATTTTAATTCTGAAAGTTTGTAATTCCACATTTGTGGAGATAATACGAAGCCCATTTTCTGTTCTTGCAAATTGTTGTTGTTTCTCTGTTTCTGTTATGTGTTTGTGGTATTAAGGGGAGCACCCTTCATCAAATTCGAAGATGCCCCTAAAGAGAAAATTGTGAAAGCCTATGACGATATTGATGATGACATCTTCCTGGGAAATTTTTTCCTCCATCAAATCTCCATTAATTTCATTGACCTCCCCCTTCATCTCAAACTCATAGACTGGGACCAACCAAGTGTCATACATGTTGACAAGTTCCAAAGTGAGGACACACTCCTAAGATTCATGGGAGCCATTGAACAGAGAAATGAATGGGGGCACAATTCAACACATATCTAAAAAATAGATCCAAAGGAATACTTTGGGGAAGAGGAGAACTTCAGCCACAAAAATGAAGTAGAAGACAAAAATAAAAAAGAGAAAAATTGATCCCCTAGTGAAAACCCCTTTGGGGCGCTATCTGATAACAAAAAAGTAAAAAAAAAGGGTGTATCCACTGGTGAAAACCTCTTTGAGGTGTTAGAGGATGAATATTCTCCTCTTCCTCTAATCCATGATTATAGGCCTAAACAATCTATTGGTAAACGGATTGTTCTTCTTCACTTTAACTCCAAAATATCCAAATATTAAAGAAATAATCAAATACAATAGTTGTGAAATGTAAATGAATAACTAATTTCCCTCTGAATTTGAAGGTACAACTCCCTTAAATGAATGATTTTAAATGAATATGAATCTTTCCTAATCTAATAGGGGTATTTTCTTAACCTGAGAAAAGAAGAGGTAAACCAAGCTAGGCCTAGATAGGAACTAGCTCAGGCAAATTAAATTCAACTAAATCTAGCCAATCTTGAGATCTCAGTAGTCATACAAGCTCTAAAAAATGGTAATACAATTTCATATAATGAAGATACAAATACAAAACTAAGGATTAATGATAAAGCAACAATGAATCAATCTATTTCATAGGAACATCTCCCAAACTTAGAATAACACTAGATTTCCCTCTTGTTAACTGTATCAAATCATAATACAGAACTTCGGTTCAATCATAAACTGTAAATCTAATTTCAAGGAAACATTCAAATTGATAGAAATATAAATTCAATGCAATGGAATAGTTAAAGTGATGGTATTCAGATATACACAAATTTGACTCAGCAAAATGTCATTCTTCACACCAAAATTTAGCTGACTATTTATTGATTTTGGAAATAGCACATATAGAGTTCCAGAGTTGGACCATTACAAAAAGGGTAACCAAAATGGTTAAACTTATCCCTCCAGAAATTATAAAAAAATGTTTATCGATTACAATATTTATCAAAATTTAGTACAAGAGGGAATCTATGTATGCTTCAACTTTCTTCCCCTTGTCTAATTTAGGCCTATAGGCGGTGACAGCTGTGATGATTGGGATGAGCTCTTCATGCCTATTGATTTGGACATTGGTAGATCTGATGAGCCACTGGGAATGATCTTTGGCTAGAAATTTGACAGCGTCTACCCAATCCTTCATCTCATCCATAGCCTTGTAGATACATCCATCAACCTCTGGAGATCTGGTACTTTATCCAGGTGGGAAGAAGATTGCTCTGCCAGTTTGTCCACATATTTTGAGAAGGATTTCTACATGTTGGTCACTCCAATCATTTCCTTTTCATGACCACTTGTCTGTGATTCCATTTGGAGACCTTGAAGGAGTTTAAAATCTCTATTCTAATCCTCTTTGATTTTGACACCTGTCTGTGGCAACTCTACTTCAACTTGGATGATCATCTCAATCTTAAATTCCAGACTTTGGAGCCATTCAATCAAAGGCTCATCTCCTTTTTGAAGATCTTGGCCTTTATTGCCTCCTTAGTCTTCATCTTCACTGCTACATGCAGCATTACTATGCATTCTTGACACTTCACTCTTTCCATTGTGAGAGTCTGCAAGTTCTAGTCAATGTTAATTCTCTCCTTTTCCAATTTTAGGAGAGTATCACCTAACTGCTCAACAACCACAAGCCCTTAGGACTTGAGTCTCTCAATCTAGTTCCTACCAATTTTCCCAAAATTCCTATCCTCTTTCAACTTGGAAATGATGGCTTAATTCTATGTAGCATTGGGATCAAAAGTGATTTGAGCATTGGGAACACTTTCAATCAAAGTGATGAGATGCCTGATGAAGTTTGTTATCTCACTAACTTCTTCTTTGAGTTGCACTTTAGCAGTCTTGAGCTCTTTGAGCTCTTCTTCAATCACTACATTGGTAGACTTCCACCAATCCAACTTGGTGTCATGACAAGCCAACACCATATTAAATGACTACAAATAGAAATCAGAGGTAGTCATGTCCTCAAATCTTCCCTCCTTCATAGGCTTGGCTACTTCCATAGTGAAATGCCTAGTTTTTGGATCTCGGCCTAGTGTAGACATTCTATTTACTTTATTCACTTTAATCATAGTGGTGTTTGGTTGTAAGTCTCATGAAAGGGTATCTTTTCTAGATGTTCCTTCCTCTACTCTCTTCCTTTTGCATTCCAGAGTGTTCTCTATTCAAGATTTAGCACTAGTAACTTTGGAAGCGGAGACCAATTCTTCTATGAACAACTTCTTGATGATCGGGGGAGTAGCTTTGGGTCTGGAAGTAAATGGTTCACCAAAGTAGGAGAGGAGGAGACTAATTTAACAACTTGAGTATCCTTGTGTTGCTTCCCAACCCCCTCATCCAATTCTAACCCACATTTACTATAACAGGGGATCCTTGCCTTTGAGTATCTCGAATAGAGGTGTCGAATTATGTATCTACAACACTAGCCTTAATTGATTGTTCAAGTCCTACACTTTTAGTGGGCTCAACTACAGACTTGTCCAGGTCTTTGGAGTCTACTTCTTTAGTTGAACCGATGTCTGGAAGCAGGCCCTCTCCACATGTCTTCTCTAGTGGGATCTCTTTCCTAGGAGGTTCATCGCCTCCACCCACTGGCTGAACTAATCCTTTAGCCATAGTTGAGGTTGTTACTGAGGATGTCATGGGAATGTTCAGAGTCTCATTTGTAGGATTTCATTGAGAAGGAGGCTTCCTTTCTAACCTCTTTCTTCTGCCCGCCGTCCATTCGACCCATTGCTCTTTCCTTTTGTAGATCCCACTCATCAAGGTCTGCAAGTCACTAATGGCTTGACCTAGCATGGGTTCATAACTTATAGGGAGGGGCTTTATGTTTTCTAAATATGTATTATCCTACATATGCTGGCCATCATCTTCTTAAACAAGTTCTAGCTCTAGAACTACAACAGGAAAATTGACGGCTTCAACCAATCCACTCTCCTTTGGTTTTTCAGTGATAGGGTACATTTGGTCTGCCCCCAATCTATTCTGGAAGCTCTGCATATCAAATAACTTTAGAGAGGTGTCTCTGATTTTATGCCAGTCAAAAGTGATTCCATTCATCCCATTGAATCCCGTAAATTTAGTAGCCATCCTTTGATTGATTTGAATAAGGAATTAGGGATATCTCTCATCAATGCAAGAGCAGAGAATAACTATTCCCAAGAGCTTCAAATTTAGATTATTCATCAAATAGATGGTAGTTCCTATTTGCAATATTTCATTGATTTTATAACTTTTGAATTCTTACTGTTTAATGATTGACTTCCTGTGCCACACAAATGAAAAGACTAAAGCATTTATGAAAAAAATTGTTATGAAGCAAAACAAATTTATTTGAATTAATTACTTTACCCCTACGGGCTGTTTAAGAAACATCTTTTCACTTTAGATAACCATAATGATAGCTTTTTGGAGGTGGCAAAAAATTACTTTTCTACTTCCCTTTTGGGTGGAGAAATGTTTTTGGAGTGTTCTCTACCCAAATATCTACTGAGGGATATTTTTAGCCTATTGAGATGCTAAAATGATATGTGTCAATTTCACCAGCTTTCTTTCTACCTTGGGTCACCTATGATATAGATTCTTCTTCAAAGCTCTTACATTTAATGATTTGGTAGAAAATGTATTCTACAGGTCAAAAACTGCCTGTTGGAGTAGTGGAGAAGCCTTTTTCCACTTTTCCACTGATAAGCTTGCATCTTGGATTCTTCTTCATTTCATCTTTCCTTTTGGCCCGTAGAGGTGTACTTTTAATGCAATAATCTTTCTAGCCCCCAAATTATCCACTTTCAAAGCTTACTGATCGCTGAGACTTTTGGAATTACCCACCATGGAAAACACACTCAGTAGGTGATTTTCCACCAAGGAGAAGCCCGAAAACAATTTTCTGCCAATGCTACAAAATGAAGTGTCAATGCCAAAGACTTCAAATATAAATAGAACCAATGTTAGAAACCTCTAAAATATGACCTTTACCATATTTGGGAACTTAACCTACCCAATGAAACCTGATCTCAGATACAAATTCCCTCCAGCTTACAAAAGAGGAGTCAATTTGGGAAAATCTAATAAAGGCCTCCTAGCCTAAGGGGAAAACTAGACTTAGAATCAAGACTTACATGATGGTTTCAAGACTACTACCAAGTACTAGACATCCAATTTTGTTTAAAGGTATGCAAAAAAAATGGGGCAACACGGTCATTGATCCTCATTGAAGAAAAAAAACCCGTCAATCTGGGTACCGAGGACTATCCATGGATCACTTATATTGTATCCTCCTTGACAGAAGTAGAAGAAAAATATCTCTTTGCTCTCTTACAAGAATTCATAGAAAAATTTACATGGTCTTATGCCCACATGTCAGGATTAGACCCTAGCTTGGTGGTTTACCATCTAGCAATAGACCCAAACATCAAACCTGTCAAACAAAAGCTTTGAAAGATGCACCCCAAGGTAGCACTACTCATCAAAGAAGAACTAGAGAAGCTTCTCCAAGACAAAATCATTCATGCCACTGACTACTCTAAATGGATTTCCAATATGGTGCCGGTGTCTAAACCCGATAAATCAATAAGGATATGTACAGACTTCTGAGATCTTAACAAGGCATGTCCCAAGGATGATTTCCCATTGCCAAACATAGACATGATCATGGACCTCATAGAAGGACATGAGATGTTGTCACTCATGGACAGATTTTTAGGATATAATCAGATCCATATTGCAAAAGAAGATCAACACAAGACAACATTCACAAAACCCTAGGGCACCTTCTTCTATAATATGATGCCATTTGGCTTGAAGAATGTTGGGGCAACCTATCAGAGGGCCATGATAGTCATTCTCCATGATATGATTCACAAGATCCTTGAGGACTATGTAGATGATATCTTGGCTAAATTAGTAAAAGGGGAAGATCACCTAGATGTTCTAGAATGCATCTTTGACAAGATTGGACACTACGGCCTAATGCTCAACCCTAAGAAGTGTGTCTTTAGGGTCACATTAGGAAAGCTCCTTGGATTCATCATATCCAAAAAAGGTACAAGCTATCATAGAAATGCCTCCACCAAACACACTTTGGTAGCTATGAAACCTACAAGGAAAGTTACAATCTATGCACCATTTTATCTCTCAGTTAGTAAACAAGTGCCAACCATTCACTCATCTCCTGCAAAAAGATAACACTTTCAAATGGGATCCTCAGTGTGAGAAAAGTTTTGAAAATATCAAAGACTACTTGGCTAAACCACCCATCTTGGTACCACCTGTGCCTGACTGACCGCTCATCCTATATATTTCTGCTACTACAACAACACTAGGAGCACTCCTTGCTTAGTTGGATGATGAAGGCAAAGAAAGAGCCGTTTATTACATCAGTCAGACTTTAGTGGGTTATGAGCTCAATTATTCCCCTATGGAAAAAGCATGTTTGGCAGTGGTTTTTTCCACTCAAAAAATTTGCCACTATATGCTTAGTCATACAACCAAGCTCATTTCAAACATGGACCCTCTCAAGTACCTACTCTCTAAGACTACTCTCACAGGTTGAATGGAAAAATGGGTTATGTTGCTAAGCAAGTTTGACATCCAATCTATAGAAAGAAAATCCATTAAAGGATAGGTCATCGCAGATTAGCTAGTAGAAGCACCATTAGTGGATGCATATCCTTTAATCACATAATTTACAGATGAGCATTTGTACATGATAGAAGAGAAACCCACTTGGAAACTCTACTTTGATGGATCCTACACAGCCCATGGTGCAGGGGCAGGAATACTTTTTGTCACATTGCAAGGTGACTACATCTCTATGTCATTCAAATTGGGATTTCCCTACATGAACAACATTGCAAAATATGAGGCATTAGTCACAAGGCTCTGCATGGCTATAGAATGGAACATCAGAGATATACATGTCTTTGGTGATTCCTAACTCATCATCAAATAAGTCCTGGATGAGTATCAAACCAAAGATGACAAACTAATGCCATATAAGGAGATGGATGACAAGATGAAAGAGCATTTCCTCCACTTGCAGATAACACAAGTACCATACCTATAAAACAAGGCTGCTGACGCAATGGCCACAATCAGCTCCCTCTTGGAGATTCCTCATGATTCTACACAATATGAATTCTTAGTTGAGCAACTTCATGCTCTCGCTTATGAGAATGATGAATCAAATTGCGTATGTGTCTTGGTTGGTCCCCAATCCCCATGGTACCATGATATCCAGGCTTATCTACAAAATGGTATCATATTTCCTCATCTCACCTCAACCCAACACTAAAAATTTATTCACAGAGCTTCCCACTACACTCTTATAGCCAACACCCTTTATTGTTGAGGCTATCACAATGTTCTCTCTAGATGTTTAGATGAAAATGAGGTCACCTTAGCTTTACAAGAGGTACATGCTGGAATCTGTGGTGCCCATATGAGTGACATGGTCCTAGCCCAAATTTTTTTACGAACAGGGTACTATTGGCCTATAATGGAACATGATGCTTGTGAGTTCATCAATAAGTGCTTACCTTGTCAAGAGCATGCCAATTTGATTCATGCTCCTACCTATTGTGCCCCCTTGGCCTTTCTCTTGTTCAGGTTTTGACCTTGTTGGTAAAATTACCCTCCTCTCTTCTAAAGGCCACAAATACATAATTATAGCAATGAAGTACTTTATAAAGTGGGTGGAACCAATTCCACTCACCCTCACTACAGGTGTCCAGATCTCAATATTCATCCTCTACCACATCATCTTTCGCTTTGACATAACTTCCACTATCTTCACAAATCATGAAACACCATTTGAAAATCAACATGTTAGTGATCTGTGTGCTCACCTCCATATCCATCACCATTTCTCCAGTCCATATTTTCCTCAAGGTAACGGCCAAGCTAAGGCAACCAACAAAACCCTCCTCAAAATCCTCAAAAAGGTTGTCAATGATATAGGCTGCGACTAGAATCTCTAGATCAACCCCACCCTCTGGGCATATCACACTTCATATCATACTCCTACAGGTGCCAATCCATATTCCCTAGTCTACGGTGCTGAAGCTTTCTTACCAATTGAGGTCAAACTACCATCCCTCTAGGTATCACTTAGAGGCCTGATCAATGATGAATATTACTGAGTAGCAAGACTCATACAGCTTGACTTATTAGATGAAAAGTGCTAGCAAGCCTATGATCACCTAATTGTCTATCAAAATAGACTCAAGCATAACTACAACAAGAAATTCCACCCATGCTATTTCCAGGTAGGGGACTTTGTGCTAAAGGAAAATTAGAAAGTGGGTACTGATCTAGAAAATAAAGGTAAGTTTGAGGTTACCTGGCAAGGACCATACATTGTCACTGCATGCTTTGGTTCTAGGCCATATCAAATATCCACTCCTGAAAGAGAACCCTTGAATGATCCTATCAACATCATTCATCTCAGGTGCTTCTATGCCTGACACCTGGTTATTCATTCCAGTTATCTGAAAAAATCCATAAAAAGTATAAAAAGTCCTGAAAAAAGTACAAAAAAAATGTAAAATAGTCCTGAAAAAATTTCAAAAAAGTAGAAAAAGAGGCTGAAAAAATAGTTGTCCCGGTGAAAACCTAGAAAATAGGCACTTGGAAAACATCAAAAAGTCAAAAAAGAGTAAAGATAAAAGTTTCGTCCAATGGTGAAAACTTGGCAATCAGGCGCATTGGACAAGTATGGGTGATGAAAACCTGGCAACAAGCATCACACATAGTGGACCATTCCATTATCTATCAAAATATCATTCCATCCATCCTTTGCATCCATGTCAATCCTAAAACCCTATTTCTTGGGTGTTCCAACACTATCACACACATCAAAATTGTAGGATCCAATCAAATCTCGTCAGCAATCTTTGTACATGCTCGCTTGTAATTAATCACTCAGTTTTGTCCTTGTATATGCATGATGTATCCAATCTCCTCACCATCACACTAACACTCTGAGCCACTATCATGCTACCCTTCCTTGCCTGGTCCTTTATAGTCCACCTATTTGGTTCATCAGTTGAGTGTGGCACACACTAAAAAACACGAGTCTTGTTGCATGTGTTGCATCCACTACATACCTGCATTTTTATATCATCCCTGCATTTACATTAGGACCATTGCATTTACATACATTGCATCATAAAACATTCGAAAACATATTAAATGCATCTATTAAATCTCATCAAAACTACTACAATATACATCAAATGCATAAACATACATGCATCTAAATATCTCATCATATATATACATAATCATAAAACATCACATCTTGTAAACATCAATGTCAGTACTCATAAAAACATATGCATCATAAAGTCATATAGATTAGTGCACAATAATCACATAAATTCATAGAATCATCAATCGGTCATGATATATATGAAATCATGTCCATAAGTACAATGTTTTTCATCAATAAATACATCACAATGCACCTAGGTGCTGATATACATATACATCTCATCTCAAAATACAAAAATGTGTGTCAAAAAATCATCTGATGGGATCATGCTGGAAGCTGTGATGGTCCTCCTCCCTATCCTAGTGGTGGATGTGGTGGCATCCCAACTAATCCCTGAGACACAGATTCCTGACCTGTGCTCTATAACTGAGACCTCTCTATAAATGTCTATCTCTGGCCCTTAGGTACTAAGTCATGGTATAGTGCTTGATAGTGGGTTGCCTCCCTGGCTGCCCTAGCTACATCTCTATGAGCTACAAAGGCCTCCGCCACACCTAACTGGACCCACCTACATTGGTTTCCTATTGAGTAATGTCTTTCTCTATCCTGTATGTCTCATCTCACCTCTATGCTGTATCCCTCTCAGAGGTCAATGCTTTAACCTGCTTAGTATCTTGCTCCATCTGCTTAGTGAGGGTACCTAATTGGCCTGTTAGTATCCCAATCTCTATCTATAGCCCAGTAACATCCTGTGTCAGGTCCACCATGTAAAACTCACTTGAGTCTACTCTACCCTGTAGGGTGTCAAGTGTACCCTCGACCCTATCTACCCATGTTGTCTCTGTAGCTAGCAAGCCCTGTATTTGGGTCATCTCTTTTTGCAGACTAGCCTCTGATATCTGTGCCATCCCTAGCAGTCCCCATAACCTCACACACTCAGTCTGCAAGATATCTCACTCTGTGATGATGATATTGTGTGTCTTCTGCAACACATATATTATTGGTGGCCCCTGTAGCTCCTATGGTACCTATCCTTGTTTCAGAACCTAAGGTACTTGAACCTATCCCTATATAGGCACCTAAGGTGCCTAATCCTATCAATCTCTCGGTGGCCCCTAGGGCCCCTCATCCTATCCACCCTCCTCCTGTACCTCCATCCATGACCAGACTCATCTCCTCTATGGTTCCCTCCTCTTTCCTACTACTAAGGTCTCCGAGGCATCTCCTATTGCTGTCCCATCNGTCTCATGTAGGCTACTCATGAGAAACCACCTATACTAGATCTGTCAATCATAGAGGTGTGTGTGTGGCCCACCAGGCCACATACTCTATAGTTATCCTTGCATCTACTATGTTAGGCCTAGCCACATATTCCACAACACCCTCATTGTGAGAGCATTAGTATACCCCCCCACACTCCAACCTCCCTGGTGACATGAGGATGTAGACCATCCTCTGCCACCACCCCCTACTGTAGCCTGAACAACGTCATGACCTAGGATGGCCTTTATTGATCTATCTAGCAGATGGTCCTCCCTAGTAGAAATCAATCTATTTTCACATACAAGAGATATATGAAATCCTCAAAACCTTCCTCTTCTCCCGCCTACCAATCCATTGCTCCCCAGGGCTCACATAGCCTATATGGTGTCCAGTACAAAACTTGGATCTCATCTATCAATCACCACCAGTAACCTATCTATCCCATAGAGGTATACCTCAATGGCAACCTATATCTGCATGCATAGGGTTCTCCTAACTTCTGATCCTCCTATACTCTCATCAGTTAGAACACAACAATGTGCTCGCAAGCCCACATTAGAAGTAGTGTAACCTCTGTCCCCATGTTGTGCACCCCATGGTACGTATCCATGTGAAAATCATGATACAACTGTCCCAAAACAATGTATCCCCAATAGTAGATTATCCCCTCCTCGAGTATCCATACCAACACTCGAGACCATCCCATCCCAAACCCATGTCCTACCAAGTCTACCAGCATCCTCCCACCAATCAATCTGGCTAAAAATAGTGCTATCCTCCTCAGCCTCTTGTCGACTGCTGGCTACTAGGGCATCCATGTCCTATATCTAGGTATCCTCCTTAGGGGCCTCTTGAAAGCTATCTCCATGTAGTACTCGCTATCCTCTAGTCTATACTGTAGGACTGGTCCTCGGATTTCTATCCATAGGATCCTCCACACGTCCTCCAACGTAATCATCGCCTCTCCCATAGGCAAATGAAATGTAGTCGTATCACTGTGCCACCACTCAATCAATGGAATATGACTATAGCCTAGGCAATTAGGGCACATAATCTAGTCCTACTATTGCTAACAACCCCCACTCTACATTCGTCAGCTGACCCTCCAAATCCATCGTCAGTGACTAGTGCTCCCGTGATCCCAGTGTTGGAAACTGCTCCTGCAAAATCCAATGCCACTATGTCAATGACATATTTCTTCTCAATTCCAGCCTAACCCCTCCCAAAATGGGGCATAATGTCCCTAAGTTTATTCCCAACCCATCCCCAGCCCCCGTTGGGCCCTTCCTTTTCCCTCCCCCTCAACATATGCCCTTTTTGGTGCAGACACCGGTTTGGGCAGAGACGCCAGTTCTTCCACTGGCATCACCAAGTAGTTTTATCCCTGACCCCCATCTTCAAAGACTGGGGCCTAGGTCTAGCATCTTCAAAGATGCCAGTTTGGGACCTCTATCTGTGTAGACACAGGTTTGGGGATCGATGTCTACATAGATGTCAATTTGGGGATCGGTGTTTTCACAGATGCCAGTTCAAGAACTGGCATCTCCAGTCTAAAATCCATTAAACCCTCATTTGTGACCCCCTAACCCATCTTGAAAGCATTAAATTTTTTGAAAATAGTAAATGCAAGGTCTCAGTTGAGATACTCACTAGAAATAGCCGCTCGTTGGGTCTCCCATGAGTCTGAACATGCTCTCCCAACTGCCCCTTCAACCTCTTGTTTGCCATGTTTTCTGTCTAGAGCTCTTTTCTCATCCAATCACTATTCACAAATGACCTTTTAGCCCCACCGCCCTCTTATAGCCCCATTTTCCCCAAAAAATTTTCTGCTCCATTTTCTTCTCTCGCCTGTATATTATTGTACTATGTGTCTTGTTGTACAGTCTAAATACGCAGAAAAATTCAAAAATTGCAAAAATTCAAAAAAATAAAAAATCACCTAAAATATTGCAATAAACCTTTCCTTCCTTTTGCATCACTCAATTTTTTGATTTTAGTGACATTTTGACTCCTACGACTGCAATCATGTTTTTCACCAAATCAATTTTGTGACCGACTATCCTTGCTCCTCATTTTGTTCATAGCTTTTGCCAGTGAATATCTGTCAATCAAATCAACTCCAATCCTTGTCTGTCAAGATGCATCCTTTCACCGTCATCTTATCAATCCTTCATCACATCAATCCTATTCATGGCAAGAATTTTGGACTGAATGACTACTTGGTCATGAGGCCTTCTTTGATGATTTTATCTATTTGTGTCAGTTTAAACCTACTTACCACTACCTCGATCTACTATATCCTGATGCATTGTGACTGGTGGCTACTAATATATGTAGTGCACTTTTTTTTAAAGCATCTAATCCACACAAAGGAATATTGTCATCTATGTTTTCTAACACCTGATCGATACCTAGTTATGCAATATCAAAATCGGATGTGCTCTCCATATTTTTCACACAAATGGATCCCCAAGGCTCATTAGTTGCATTTAAATTATCATTGCATTTGCATTCTTTGTTACATTCATTCTTGCATTTCCAAAGGCTTCTATTTATTACCTCCTCTCCCTTCCTCCTTCCCGTCGCATATTTTTTCTAAGAAAATCCCACAACGTTGTCTTTGTTGTGTTCTTTTCTCGAGGGGGCACAACCCTATATTGTCATCGCTTCGGCATGAATCCTAGAAGCCCTCATCATCTGGGGCAACTTATTTTCTTGTCTTTGACGCAATGTCACTTGAAATGCCACATCAAAGAGGGGCAAAATGTAGACGTCCAAAAACATTACTATTATTATTAATATTAAATCCCCTTTTATTCATCTAACTATTTAATTTAATCAATTAAATAGTTTCATTATTAGTATTTATCAATAATTCAAATACTATCCTAATGTATTTTATTTAAATACATTTGCCTCACAAAATCCCCCTTTTAATAAATTTATATTTACTAAAAAATCCTCCATATCCCTAATTCTTCTAAGCTATGATTTATTCAAATCTAATTTGAATTATAATCTAAACCCTATCTAGAGGTCTACCCTAAGCCTACCCTATTCCTACTCTACACCCATCACCTCATTCTCTAAGCATACTTCCCCACCTAATTGTCCTCTAATCATACTAAAAAGGTGATTCCTAACCATTTTAATGCTAATAGAATTCTCGCACATGTGTGAAAATTCTCTCCAAAATGGCCTCCCATTCCTCTTAAATACTCTTACAAATTTGTCCCCCACTTGAATATCTTAAGCCACTCAAACATTTAATGCTATGTTTGACTCCAAAATAGCCATGCCTTCCAAGCCCATGTGTCCTTTATGTGGCTCTTATGTGGATGCCACATAGGTGCCACCTCATCCAAGCCCTTCTACTCTCTCCAAAAAATCTATAAATAGAGGCCTTCTCCTCTTGTACTGGCATCTCTCATTTTGCAATGTTATTATGCTATTTTAGTTTTAGAAGCTCATTTCTAGTTTTCATGCTTGTATGCTTAAATCATTTAGAAGTTACATGCTAGGCTAATGGTTAATGAATCTTAGTTTCTTTCAATTGTCTTGCATATCTATTTCATAAGTCAGAATATCATCTTTGAGAAGAATTTGAGACTAGTTCCTCATACTAGCTCTTGAATCTCTTCTTTTCATCCAATCTTGCATTCATAGTTGAATTTTATTGGGGATCCATTCCATTTGTGTTTGAGAGAGCACATTCACATCCAATGTAAAAGATAAAATCAAACAAGTAATATAGGGTGCAATAGTTTGTTTTACCTCAATATGATGTTATGAAGATTTGTTGTTGGTTCTTTCTTATTTCATGGATTATATGTGCTAACCCACTAACATTTTATGTTTGAGCTTTCTCCGAACAAGTTGAAGATTTCCTCATACACACTACTAATCTGCTAGAAAAGAGGAGTTGCTTGAGAGTGGATCGACAATATTGATGAGGAAACATTGAATTCCTAGATGCGATGAGGAGAACCGTTATATCACTGTGTGAGGTGCCTGCTAAATTGAAGCAACTATCATTTTAGGGAATATAGGAACACCACTATGCTATATTTTCTCTACGGTCAATACTCTATTGAAGTGATTATCTAGTCTTTATGATACTTTGTCATGGGATTTTATATTCTCCTTTCTTTATGGCGTGAATCAGTCAGACCTTATCTTCATGTTTTAAATAAATATCAATCCTCTATATAAAGGGATATGATTGTTAGATTGTAGCTAGCTATTTTTTGGATGATACCACTGTTGCAATTAAAAGCAAAGTTACTCCTTTAGTTTCATGCATTGTTTCACTATGATGTAATCAGTTTTTCTAGAAATATAATGAAGGAGTGATTTTGAGTTATATTATGTGTTAGTAGTTAGCAGAAGCTGACCAAGGGGGCCCACTTGGAAGGTGAATTAGAGTAGATGAGGTTAAGTTTATTTAAGCATTTACAACATTTCAAGTAGAGTTTACTATTTCCTCCTGCAAAATTATAACTCATGTATGTTCCTGCAGCACCTACATTGATAATTATAGTAAATTCTTTGGGTTGATAGAATATGTTAAAGTTGAGCTTATAGTTGTTAGCATTAATTTCATTAAGTAGTTGTGTGTGTTTACTTTCCTATAGCAATAACGTAAGTCTCTTTCATGTATTTTAATTTCTACTGCTTAAGTGATATGATTCTATGAGACGCTTAGTGCACAAATCATGTTCTCCCATTTCAAGTATACATCCTTGGGTTGATAATTCAAATGTACTTCATGAGAGGAAAAATAATCCTTAGTTCAACTATTCCTAGGAGAATATTTGGCATGATTATTATTACCTATTGTGGGACTATTCATTTTGAGCACTGTTTCTGAGGATGGTCAAGCTGAGAACCTTGTTGAGTCATTTTTCATTTTTTAGATAGCTCTCATTTTTCATTTTTTAGATAGCTCTCTATTATTTTTTTGGATAGTAGTTTGCAGTCCTAAACTTGCTTCACAAGTTTACATAATTAATTGCATGCATCGAAGAGGAAGAAGACAAGATGACCATGACAGATTCCTCCCAAGAGAATCTGTTAATCTGAATGAATAATTTGAAGAAGTTGAAATACCTTTTGTTGACACAAGTCCAAAATTTCCCGCAGCACCTTTATTTGAAGAAGGCCCTTTTGATTCAGTTGACATTCAACCTTTTGCTAAAATTTTGGCCAATTTTATTGAAAATTATGCCCCAAGAGCATCCATTGTACATAATCCTTTGGCTAATGTTCCTTTCCAACAATAAATTCATTTCCAAGTACTTCTAGTAATGACACAACCTACCTTTCCATCCGCTATTCCTAGACTTATCAATAATGCTAACCTAAAAAACATACCCACTGCTGCACTTCCAAAGTTTTATGGCCTAATAATTAAAGACCCTGACACCTTTTTGTTTGACTTTGACATTATTTTTTGAAGATTTGACTACAAAAGTGATGGTCACAAACTCAATTTTTTTCTAGAAACATTGAAGGAGTCAACTCTAAGATGGTTTATTGGATTGGGGGTTGATGCAACAACCAGATGGAATGAGATGCAGACTCTGTTTCTGAAAAAATAAAAAGAGTATTGTAAAGGGGGTGACTTGAGAGGAGATGATTTTTTTTTAATGTCACAAAAGGAAGATGAAACCTTCAAATATTACATTTCATGCTTCTTGTACAACTTGCAGAAGAATCCATAACATGTGCTGGAGGAGGATTCACAGAAACTCATTTTATTGAGAGGAGTAAATGAAAACTGCCTTGAAGCACTAGACCTTATGGCTAGAGGAGATATATCTCAATATTCTTGGGATGATATTAATAAAATATGCCTCCTTTATTAAAGATCAACTGTGAAGAAGGGAAGAGGATTTCAATCCACACTTTCTAAGGGGAATAGTTCGGGCATTTCTAAGATGGAAATCTCAAAATTGCTGTCAGATTTCAAGTAAGACATTATAAATGATGTTGCTACACACCTAGATACAATGAATGCCAACAAAATCATGCATATGCTTAAGCCTAGCTAGCTAAATACTGCCCTCACTTCTGCAAGCAAAAGAAAGATTATGGGTGCAAACTAGTGGCAAATTTGGAGAACCAACACCTTCATACTGAGTACATGAAAATAGGAGAGGATGAGAAATTGTTTTTTTTTTTTTTCTCAATGTCGACCATGGGCCTCAAGACAAGGTATGCCTCAAGACCCTTTGAAATTTTACAATCCTTATAATAACCAATGGAAGAACATGAATTTTAAAAATCCTTCTTAGTACTGCCAACCTTCTTGGAATAATGCCTGGCCTAGTACTTAGCAGATCAATGGTTTAACCCACAACAAACCCAATGGCCTCAGCCTCAAAATAAATGGCATCCACCACAGAGGAATTGGAAACCATATAACTAGTGGAGAGGACCTCAACAATGGCCTAATAAAAATATTGGTTATCAAACCTTACCACCTCTAGTATCTCAACCTGCAATAATGTCACCTCCTACAACCACAAGTCCTACTCCAAGGCCAACACAATTACCTTCTCATCCATAACCTAAAAAAAGAAACAACAAAAACTAATGTATGCTATTGATGCTCAATAGTACCTTGCCTATGCATTAGAAATAAGTGATATTCACTTGAGATCTGGAACCACCCTGCTTGCACCATAACCTCCTATTATAATGAAAGTTTTATACCTTCCTGCAACATCAACAACACTTCCAAAAATTGCTAGAAACACTGAGAGGGGGGGTGAATTAGTGTTTGTCAATTATCTTTATTTCAAAAAATTTAAACTTAAATCAAATAGATAAAAAATGAAGCATAACACAACAACACATAACACAAGATATTATTACGGGGAAACCTAGATTAGAGGAAAACCCCGGTGGGAATTAGTACCCACAAATGATTGTACTAGTCTTATGAACCTGTTAAAGTTCCTTTTCCCTGTTAGGAGCAGTCTTTACAATAAAAGTACAATGACCCTATTAGGAGTCTTTACAAAACCCTGTTAAAGGTGGTTGGCTCACTGCCAGAGCTCACTTCTCAATAGGATGAAGGCTACAACCTTTAGATAATAGATATATACTATATCAAAAAGATGAATTGCTCTAATGACACTGTTGTCTGATCAGTTCTATTTATGCACTGATGTTTTAATCTCTTGAAGAATTCTACTTCATACTAATTTTCTTATATTTCTCTTATGAATATCTTCTCTACTTTTTTTCCATTCACACACTTAATACAAAAGTGCATGTCTAGTATATATACATGCCTGAATAGACGCGACCAAAAAAAAGAACTTAGTCAGCCCAAAAAAAACATACACAACACTTCCAAAAAAATTGGCTTAAGTGTTTTTACATGAGTGTTAAAGACATAATTACAAACATATTACAATAGGTGCATGGCCATTACAAAATAAAATATTATAAGCAAATCCAAAATCTAAAGTCAGCTTCATACTCTATTTTCTGAACTGCTAGTAGCACTTGATCTTGTTGTAACTTATCCATACTGACATACCGTACCATGTGTGTATAGACTAAGCTTAATAACATATCAAAAATCTTAAGTATGGATGTGCATAGTCTAATTCGATCATACACACATTCGTTGGTGCTCTGATCAACAATCTATCTCTGGACTGTTATGTTTTCTATACAGCCAATTTTGATCTTCAAAGTTTATTGTCAAAACTTCATATGACTTTGTTTCCATAATGACAACACAAAATTAGTCATATACACCTTGAGTGTCAAATTTCCAATAATCTCCCCCTTTTTCATTAATGGAAACAAAGGAATATGGCCAAGTTGCTTAAACTTTGACTTAACAACAAAAAACCATCCATCATAACTTTGGCTATTTATATCATACTCCTTATATACAATACTCCCCCTTTGAAATTAATGACAAAGGTGCCAAAAATGAAAGATCTAAGTACTTACTCTAAGTACACATCTGGGTAAGCAATCTGAAGATTCTTGATCTCTTGCTGCCAAAATGCCTTCAGTGCATCAACAGTTTGAAGATGGGCGCATAATGCATACGCTAGTTTCTCCATCTTTGTCAGATCCATGCAGGGGCCTTGATCATATGTGATAATGGTTGTATCTATCTATTTGATATTCTCATTCAATATAGCTAAGGAGGGCACAAGTGCATTTCTTAGTTGGGTCTGCCTCATCCTTATCTTGGTGATCTCTATCTTGGCTTTTTCAATCTTTGCTATCTGCCCTTGATAAATGTTGTTGCAGATATTGATGTCTTGGGAGGATGTTTCAACTGATTTCTTTATGTTTTCAACCAAGATGTCTGCTTCTTCAACCTTCTTAATGTGCTTAGAACTGAATTTTCCTCTATCCATACAATTTTCTATCACCTTCCTGCCTTTTGCTGCTAACTCTTTCAGAATTGTTTGACCAATCTTCAATGAGTTTAGATCTAATTGGAAGTTCTTTATTAGTTCATCTAGTCATTCCTTTTTGTACTTCTCCTCTACAATTTTATTACCTAAATCTACTAAACTTGATAATTTTGCTTTGAAGCAAGTAAAGATGCTATCAACATACTCAACTGACTGGATATTTGCCAATTTCTTATTTGCAGGTACTAAGTTGTTCAAAATGTTCACTAACTCTAGAAAGAGAGGGTTTCTCATAACTTATTTCTCTTTGGTTTTCTCCATAGCTAATACACTAATTTTAATTAGGTCTTCTTCTCCCCAAGCATCTAGGTTTGCTAAGTCAAGGGTCAAGCTTGACAACAATGATATTGATGGTTTGGTAGATGGAGTGAATATAACATTTTGACTAGCATCCATGCATTCAATTTTTATTGGGATCTCCATAGAGGGTGGTTCATTAGGTTCATCCTTATTATCTTCATCTTGTCCTATTGTTTCTCTTTTAGGAACTTGTTCTTACTGCAAAGAAGTGTTATCGGTGCATACCTTCTCAACTTCTTCAGTACTTACAAATTATTTCTCAAACTTATTTAAATCATTTTCTGAGGCTGACATGGTGATCTCAACATAATTTATCACCATGGTTTCATTTGAATCCTTTACTGTATTAGAGGGTGATTTAAACTTGGGCGCTGAATCCTATAGACCTATCATAGGAACATTTGGAATCTCTGGTCCTTTATCCTATTTGGGAGGGACTGGAGTCACTTTAGCTATAGGCCTCACTCTTGGATACATGTGTCTATCCAAAAATACTTTCTCAAATGCTCATTTAGTCTCTTTTCCAACCAACTCATACTCTTTGTTCATAATGTGAAGAGTTCTTGTTTTGCTTCTTAGATGAGGTCTTACCAAATCTAATAGAATTGCCTTCTCATCATGTGATCAAATAGGAAGAAGACTGTCTAATGTTTATTCTCTAATTCTCATGTCTTCCTCTATTGCTTGTCTTTTCAATAGGTCTAGAATGTTCCATACTTTTTTTGGAATGAGTGTCTTGAGTTCCAATACTGACCTTTTAAACTTAATCATATGAGAGATACTCATAAAATTTATTTATGATTTATCTATCTCTTGGTACTTGTCATAAACATTTGAAATTGAATCTAATCTTCCTTCATTAATGATTCTGATCCTTAAGACTATCAGACTAGGTTTGAATCCTACCTCAGGAGGGGCTTGAGTATTCTTTACTTTTCTCTGTGTTGTCCTTGAGGATGGGTGACCTATGGGTGTATGTGGTAAATTTGGCCTTGTTAATTCACCATAAAATTCAATATATTCCTTCTTCACCAGGTACACACAAGACTGAATATGAGATCATTCATCCTACCTGCCTACATGATTCAACCTGTTGCCTTCTATCTAGATGGGGTTTTTGAAATTGCTCTCAGAACGAGAGTCCCACAACTATGGACCAATCTAGGAATGAAGGATTTATCATGACGAATGCAATACAATGCAAGATTATACTAAGAATTGAAAAGATATAAGATAATCTAAGACATGATGATAAATGCAATTATTCTAGAAAATGAAGCTATTCTATTGCAAAATGAAATTATTCTATATGAAGCTATGACAATAATTCAGTATTCTAACAATGCATAAAAGTAAGTGGGGTTTTGAATGAAGAATGAAAGTTCTTTTATAGACTCATAGATGATTAGAATAGAAACTTTCCTCTTTGAAATAAAATAGATAGAAAAGCCAGTTTAAAATAGAAAGCTTTATTCAAAATAAAACAATAAATTGTTTTCTTCCTGCTTTAATTGTTTTCTTTCTGCTTTAATTGTTTTCTTTCTTTGATTTAATTCTATCATATTTGAATTAAATTGTTTTCTTTCTCTTTAAAGCACAATTAATTCAAAGTTTCCATTTTTGAATAAAAGAAAGATTTTTGATAGAATATTCAATTAATTAAATAAATATAACCTCATAATTGCTTTTTCTCAATTATCTGAATATTAAATTCAACTATTGAAAATGAGGATATTTTCTGTATTTCACACTTTGGTCAAGTAGAGTTAGTCAAAAACTCAGAATTGCCTAGTACAATAGTACTTTGATGATCTAGAAGAGTGAAAAATGCAACAAAATTGGTTAGGGTTGCAAGAGGCCAATTTTGGGGTGTTACATTTTGCCCCTCTTTGAATTGATGTGCGAGCAGGGCATTGATTCAAAGAATAGTCTAATGCCTGAAGAACAGAAGAATAGATTTGAAAATTGATGATACAAAGGTTTTAGAGCCATCTCTAGAATAGAGCTTGACTCTCCAAAGTCTAGGTTAGGTTTCCAAGACACTGGTCAAATAGATATCTTTCACAAGACTGTCCCTAGAACGAGGCTCAACCTTCAGGAGTTAGGGTTAGATTGTCCCGATAACTGTCTCAAAATATAGTAAAATAGTGCTTTAGGACTATCTCCAGAATGAAGCTAAGTCCCCCAATATCTAGGTTAGATTGCCTAGGCACTAGTTAGATTGACATCTTTCACAAGGTTATCCCTAGAACAAGGCTTAACCTTCAAGAGTCAGGGTTAGATTACCCCGATACCTGTCTCAAAAGATGGACATCTTTCGCAAGGTTATCCCCAGAATGAGGCTTAACCTTCAGGAGTCAGGGTTAGATTACCCCGATACCTGTCTCAAAAGATGGACATCTTTCACAAGGTTATCCCCAGAATGAGGCTTAACCTTTAGGAGTCAGGGTTAGATTGCCCCGATACCTATCTCAAAAGATGGATATATTTCACAAGGTTATCCCCAGAACAAGGCTTAAACTTCAGGAGTTAGGGTTAGATTTCCCTGATACCTGTCCCAAAAGATAGTAAATAGAGGTTTTAGAATCATCTCTAAAATGGAGCTTGATTATCAGGAGTTAGGGTTAGATTTCCCTGATACCTGTGCCAAAAAGATAGATATCTTTCACAAGACTTTCCCCAGAATGAGGCTCAACCTTCAAGAGTCAGGGTTAGATTTCCCTAATACCTGTCCCAAAAGATAGATTTCAAGAATCATCTCCAGAACAGAGCTTGATCCTCAAGAATCTGAGTTAGATTGCTCAGATACGTAAAAGATGACAAGATGTAAGGAACAAAGATGTCCTTATTAATCATGGAGTATTCAGTTTTGACTGTGAGGTATGAAAAACTGAACATGCCCCAAGTGATGAGAACTTTTGAAAAATGGATTAGATTGAACAATAGATTCAATGAAGTAATCATCCTGCCCCCTCAAGAGCAAAATAGAAAGATGACATGTCATAATGATGATAGAGAGTGAAAAATCGTAGATAGATGTTGAGTCAGGGATCAAGAAGAACTTGAAACAGATTATGAAAGAATTTAAAAGATTCATAATCAATTTCAAGTGATTTCAAGGTCTGGTTGACCAAGGTTGACCATAGTTGACTTTTGAAGAAAAAAGTCAAAGATTTAAAAAAATGATGATAAGATAAGATTCTAACAAGAAAGCGATGTCATAAAGTTGACTGCACAAGTGTCTGATCGTGTCGGTCTCAAATATTTTAAAATGCGATTTTGAGCTATATAAAAGTGTTAGATTTTGATTTTGATTTCGATCATGAAAATAGATTTAGAGCGGTCAAATTAGGTAGAGGTGCAATTTTTGTGCAAAATGGAGCACTTTGAAAAATTAGGTCAAAACCTATATAAGGAAGAAAAAGGCTATTTTCAAATAATTTTAACCCTTTGACTTTTGAGAATTGAGCTCTGAGCTAAAAGACAAAATGGTGGTCCCCTACAACAGCCATCATTTCAAGTGATCTAGGAGACATAGCTAGCTCGCAGCGTACGAACCTCCTGTAAGTAGTCGGTAAACCTCATTGTAATTCAAATTTCATTCATTTCAGTCAATTTTTTATTCATTTTTTCACATTTTGAAAAGTTGAGTCGCAGGTCTTCACGTGCCCCATAGAGAAATCTCGCATGAAGAAATGATGTTTCATGCCACTCGGTGTGAAATTTCACTCAGAAAAGTACCCAGTTTTGCGTGAAAAACCCCTTGAGAGGGCATTTTATCGTGCAAAAAGGCGTAAGAGTTCGTGTGGAATGCCAGTATTGCACGATGCGAAGAACTTCTTCACACGAAAGAGAACTTCTTCACACGAAATTCTGCTTCTTCGCATTAGAAAAAAGTGGTCTGAATGAGCATGAAATCAGTCTGCATCGTGTCCAATACCTTTTGCATCAGCATTGTTAATTTTTGTAGGATGTCGTGAATGCTTACTTATCACATTATGCTTTGATTATTGTCGATTACTGATCATGCTTTGTTGTTTGTATGTCTTGCAGGTTGACTTTCTAGATATAGCATTTAGATCACATCATCCGACGATTAGCAGATTGGTATCTCAGTTAGATGATGCTAAGATGGCCCACATAGGCATGTTGGGATTGAGTACATTATGTGAAGTACCCAAGATTTAGGTCAATCACAGACTGTTGGGAGCTTTGGTCGAGCGTTTCCATTCATAAATGAACACATTTCATTTACCACAGGGGGAGATGACCATTACTCCCAAGGATATCTATCAGATCTAGAGGATACCATTTGTCAGTGTCTGAGTTGAGTACAAGACACAACCTAGGTTGGGCACAAAAACTTTGAGAGAGATCTTCCAGGATGACCTGGTGATGGGCAAAGTGATCCCATGGGAGGATCTAATCAGTGAGTACGGTCTGACTCATAGGTTGCCCGTGGTTCTATCATATTTCCTTGGGTGCTACTTGATGCCTAACCATGGACAACATGGGCTAGAGTGTGGTTGGGGGAGGATGCTACAGTTGATGATAGCATGATTGTGACACTATGGATGGGGCCAATGTATGGTGAATTAACAAGGTCAAATAGAAATCTTTTACAAGACTATCCCCAGAATGAGGCTCAAGCTTTAGGAGTCAGGGTTAGATTGCCCCAATACCTATCTCAAAAGATAGAAAAATAGTGCTTTAGGACTATCTCTAGAATGAAGCTTAGTCCCCCAATATCTAGGTTAGATTTCCAAGACACTGGTCAGATTGACATCTTTCACAAGGTTATCCCCATAACGAGGCTTAACCTTCAGGAGTCAGGGTTAGATTACCTCGATACCTGTCTCAAAAGATGGATATCTTTCACAAGGTTATCCCTAGAATGAGGCTTAACCTTCAGGAGTTAGGGTTAGATTGCCCTGATGCCTCTCTCAAAAGATGGATATCTTTCACAAGGTTATCTGTAGAATAAGGCTTAACCTTCAGGAGTCAAGGTTAGATTGCCCCGATACCTATCCCAAAAGATAGTAAATAGAGGTTTTAGAATCATCTCCAGAATGGAGCTTGATTATCAAGAGTTAGGGTTAGATTGCCCCGATACCTATCCCAAAAAGATAGATATCTTTCACAAGACTGTCCCTAGAATGAGGCTCAACCTTCAAGAGTTAGGGTTAGATTGCCCCGATACCTATCCAAAAAGATAGATAAAGATTTTAGGACTCTCCAGAATGAAGCTTAGTCCTCCAATATCTAGTTTAGATTGCCCAGACACTAGTCAGATTGACATCTTTCACAGGGTTATCCCCAGAATGAGGCTCAACCTTCAGGAGTCAGGGTTAGATTGCCCCGATACCTGTCTCAAAAGATAGATAAATATTTTAGGACTATCTCTAGAATGAAGCTTAGTCCTCCAATATCTAGGTTAGATTGCCCAGACACTGGCTAGATTGACATCTTTCACAAGGTTATCCCCCAGAATGAGGCTTAACCTTTAGGATTCAGGGGTAGATTGCCCCAATACCTATCTCAAAAGATGGATATCTTTCACAAGGTTATCCCCAGAATGAGGCTTAACCTTCAGGAGTTAGGGTTAGATTTCCCCGATACCTGTGTCAAAAGATAGTTTTCAAGAACCATCTCCAGAACAGAGCTTGATCCTCAAGAATCTGAGTTAGATTGCTCAGATACTTAAAAGATGACAAGATATAAGGAAAAAAGATGCCCTTATTGATTGTGGAGTATCTAGTTTTGACTGTGAGGTATGAAAAATTGAACATGCCCCAAGTGATGAGAACTTTTGAAAATCAGATTAGATTGATTGAAATAGATTTAATGATGTAATCATCCTACCCCCTCGGGAGAAAAATGGAAAGATGACACACCATAACGATGATGGAGAGTGAAAAATTATAGATAGATGTTGAGTCAGAGATCAAGAAGAACTCAGATTAGATTATGGAAGAATTTAGAAGATTCAGAATCAATTTCAAGCAATTTGGAGGTCTGGTTGACCAAGTTTGACTAAGCCAGCTATCCTCAGCTTTCTAACACAACTTACATCCCACTCGGCTTACTAAACTTGGCTTTCACAAAAATTACTCAGCCAACAAAACTCAGCACACACTAAAGAACTCAGCCTTAGTGTCCATGATTAGTTCTTGGCACCTATAGTGCAATTGGCTCATCTCGGCATTTGTCTTAAAAAAAAATGTCTGGTACATCTTAACATATGAAAATATGGACTTTGGTACATTTCATGTTAGGAACTGATGTAAGATAAGAATTTTAGATGCAGTTCCTTACATACCTCTTTTACTTAGTTGGAGATGATGTGTTCACCTGATCCATTGGATTGGGTGACCTTGGCTTCACTAGATTCACTGTTGCATGGTTCAGACTTCTTAACCCATGTCTTGTTCATTTGTGCTCTAATTTCCTCAACTGTAGGAGCAAGTACCCTAGCCTTACAATCTTTCCTTGTATGACCAATTTTTAGACAACTGTGACAAACTAGGCTTCCATTCATCCAACTTTTAGACTTTCCTCTAAATGTGTCCTTATGCAATTTTATAGAACATGTCCATACTCACCACAGTAATGACAACTATGCCATGTGTTGTAATCCCACTTGTAAGTATTTCCTTTTCTTGGTGATTTCTCTTGTGCCTTTGATGTCCACTATTATTTACCTTTAGATCTACAATCTTGTGCTCTATGACCATATTTCTGATAGTTATAGAAATTACCATTGAGTCTAGGTGTGTTGCTTGCCTTTGTCTTACATTCAAATGCTTGATGTCCAAACTTATTATAGTTAAAGAAATAACCATTGAAGTTAGTTTTAGGATTGGACTTACCATTTTTGCATCGGCAAATGTTTTCTGTATGACCTGGTTTTCCACAGTGGTGGAAAATAGGTTTTTTGTTTCTTGGATTTGCATACCTTCTTTCACCTATCTTAGATGATTCTCCTTCTTCGGTGTTTGTATGTTGTTCAGTGTGACCTAATCTAGAAGAATCTTTATGTCTCCTTGATGCTTCCACCAGTTGTTCAAAGTAGCTCATAGCTACACTGAAATCATTCACTTTGTTATTAAGTTCTTTCTTAGATCTCAATTCATCTTTAAACTAACTGTTCTCATATCTAAGATTTACAATCTCCAAGTCTTTCCTATTGATCTCCTAATTCAAAAGTAGTAGTTGATTTGCCATGTCAACTTGATTGACTGTCATTGTTTGTACATCATGTGTTCTTTCATCAAGTCTGATAGTTATCATTCTTTTGTCTTCTTCTACCATAGCCTTGTCATCTTTGGCTTTCTTTTTCTATTCGACAACTTCACACATTATTATTGATTGGGTTTCTTGTTCCTTTTTCAAGTTTTTTACTTCTTCATATAGTGCACTATTCTTTTCCAGTAGATCTTCTATTGCTGCATCACTCTTAATAGAATCTCCATTATGAAATAGATTTGTGGTGTCTTCTTCCTGATAATGAGTGTCATTCATTTGTTTGACCAAATCTTTCCTTGCAGTCAAGGACTTCTTTAATTCCTATCTTGCTATCTCAAGTTGTTGTAGAGCTAGCTGAAATCAATCTTTTGATTCTCAATGACTCTACCCATCTTGTAGATCTCCATCTCAAGATCTTTATTCTCAAGCTGATTATGACCTTTCAGAGAACTAAGCTCTGATACCAATTGTTGGAAATACAATAATGGGAAAGAAAGATACTGAGAGGGGGGGTGAATCAGATCTTTAAAATTAAACACTTAAAACAAACTAATCCACATTCATACATATATGAA
Organism: Thuja plicata; assembly: GCA_018584345.1. Classification (NCBI taxonomy): domain Eukaryota; kingdom Viridiplantae; phylum Streptophyta; class Pinopsida; order Cupressales; family Cupressaceae; genus Thuja; species Thuja plicata. The sequence continues at coordinate 590,663 of MU227726.1, forward strand.
TCTAATGTAATATCAGATAGCATCCACACAATGAAATAAATAATTCATAACATAAGAACTTGGTAACCCAGAAACCCAAATAGGTAAATTTGGGGTGGGGATGACACCCACAAAATTCTCCACTACTGTAGTAATAAATTGTGCCTATTAAGGCTACAAAAGTTGATTACAAAATACAATCTACCCTATTAAAGGTCTACCCAGTTAAGAGCTAAAGATCATTACAATCTACCCTATGAAAGGATTTCAACTTACAATAAAGTAAGCACTCTATTAGGATATTTAGAAAGGTATGCTAGAACTACTCTGTTAAGAGATTTTCACCTGATACAATGATTAGAATGTCTCAAGTATTGATCCTTGGTTATGCACTCAGATACTGATGATAGATATCCTCTTTCTAGTACCTTCTATGATCTCACAATCTGATATAAATTTACTTTTTTGTTCACTCTGTTGTCACTCTGTTGTCACTCTGCTTGATCTCTGCTTCTTAAAAAAATAACTCTTTATGCATTTCTCTTCAAAATGTAGTCACCACACACTTCATCTACTCTCTTCTTGCACACACAAAATAGGGTTTAAAAGAAATTTAATATATCTATTCAAGTCTGATAGCAAGATCTAGATCAATGATCAAGATCTAATACCCATACCTTTATGGTATTACAATTAATGTTTACAATAGATCATGCATATGATAAAACAATTAAATGCATAACTAACTCCGTAGAAGAATATTAAATGCATACATAAGTCAGCCCAAAAAGCTTATACAAGTCAGCCAGATCACTTATCCTCAAAGTTTGAATCATTCCGGACATGTATACAAAAACTGTTCTACTTGACACTTGACTTCTCTATATCCTACTCAGCTCGACAATGTAACTCGGCTCAGAAATGTAACTAGGCAAACTGAATACTTCTCGGCAATGTTGCTCAGCTTCGCATAGTTTTAGCTCAGCCACATTGATAGCCAACTAAAACTTCCTAAGTGAATGACTAAGGGTTGGTCACTAATCATCAACAAAATTTAGAGATTAACAGTAACATCATTAGTTGAGAAATATATTTTAGTTGCTCTTCCTCATCTCCCAAATCTGGCCAAATAGGACTACTTGAATCTGCTTATGGTTGGGCAGGAGAATATAATGCTAATATTGTTTTCTTGTCCATTTGAGATTGTCATGTTACCTTATCTGCAACTGATATTAGCATCAGTTGTGGCTAATCAAGGTCATCCAAGGATAACTAGATAACCAAAAAAATTAACCTTAGGTGATAGTATCAGGAAGTCAATAGGATATTCCCAAAAATCCAATGTGACTACTATATTTTCTATTATTCCATTTGGGGTGATAGTGGAACTATCTGCAAGTTGAAAGACTATTGGAGTGGTCCTTAATCCTATACTCAACATATGCATGTATCCTTAGTCATAACATTTATAGCCGCTCCCAAATCTACTAGAGCATTCTCCACAAACTTGTCATTAATTATAATATCAACAACTTGACTTCCAAGGTCAGAGTACTTTGGAATGACTATCTTTCCCAACATAATATTTGCAAGTTGGCCTATAACATGTACTATTTGGGGATCCTTTTTCTTACGTCTAGGATTTTTGAGCCAAGATTCCTTAATGGCTTTCTCGTAAAGAGGAACATCTTTAATAGCCTAAAATAGTGGAACCTAGATATGCATGTTTTTAAATTGGTCAAGGATATCAAATGGTGTTTCTTCCTAGGGTATAGGTTTGTCCATACTAAGCCTTTGAGGAAAAGGAGGATTAACAAAGGTGTTGACATCAGTTTGACTTGATATATTAGTTGGTGTGATAGTGTTTTGTAAAGTATTTTTTGTTGGAAAGTTGACACTCAGGGTGTATATGACTAATTTTGTGTTGTCATTATGGAAAAAAAGTCATATGAAGTTTTGATAGTAAACTTTGAAGATCAAAATTGGCTAAGTATAGAAAACATAATAGTCCAGAGATAGACAGTTGATCAGAGCACCAGTGCACGTGCATATGATTGAATCAGACTATGTGCCTCCATACTTAAGCTTTGTGATATGTTATTAAGCTTAGTCTATACATGCATTGTATGGTATGTCAGTACATAGAAGTTATAGCAAGATCGAGTGCCACTAGCAGTTAAGAAAACAGAGTATGAAGCCAACTTCAGATTTTGGATTAGCATATAATATTTTATTTTGTAATGGCCATGTGCCTATTGTAATATGTTTGTAATTATGTCTTTAACACTCATGTAAACACACTTAATCCAATTTGTTTGGAAGTGTTTTGTATTTTTTTTTTGAGCCGACTAAGGTCTTGTTTTTGGTCGCATCTGTTCAGGCATGTATATATACTAGACATGCACTTTTGTATTAAGTGTGTGAACGGAAAAGAAGTAGAGAAGATATTCAGAAGAGAAATATAAGAAAATTAGTATGAAGTAGAATTCTTCAAGAGATTGAAACATCAGCACATAAATGGAATTGATCAGACAATAGTGTCGTTATAGCAATTCATATTTTTGATATAGTGTATATCTATTATCTGAAGGTTATAGCCTTCATCCTATTGCACAGTGAGCTCTAGCAGTGAGCCAACCACCTTTAATAGGGTTTTGTAATGACTCCTAATAGGGTCATTGTAAAGATTTCTCTTAACAAAGAAAAGGAACTTTAACAGGTTCATAAGACTAGTACAATCATTTGTGGCTACTAATTCCCACTGGGGTTTTCCTTTGATCTAGGTTTCCCCGTAATCACATCTTGTGTTATGTGTTGTTGTGTTATGCTTCATTTGTTATCTATTTGATTTAAGTTTCAAGTTGCTGAAATAAAGATAATTGACAAACACTGATTCACCCCCCCCCTCTCAGTGTTTCTAATAATTGGTATCAGAGCTCTGGTCCTCTGAAAGAAAGTTTAACCACTTGAGGAGATCATGGATTCAATATAAGAAGAACATCTAAAAAAGTATCTTGAAACAACCCTTGATGATCTTGACAGATTTGAAAAAGAAAATGAAGAACTTAAACTAAAAGTTGATGGCTCCCAAATGCTTATCAAAAAATTCAGAAAAGATCTGAAAGATTTCTCTATAAATGATTTGGGAAAAATGGTCAAAAATCTTAATGAAGAAAACATGTCTCTAAAAGAAAAGATTGAAGATATAAATGAACAACTTATAAATAGCCTAATAGCTATTGAAGAAAAGACCAAAGAAATTAAACAATTAGATGATGAACTTATGCAAGCAAATATGAAGATCTTGGAGTTGGAAAACATCAAGAAAAAGATAGAATCTGAATTAATAGAAGCAAAAGATAAAATTGAGAAATTACACACAAGTTCTGATCTAATTAAATAACAACTTTATGCACAGAAGCTGAAAGGTGATACTACTGGTGTTGGATACAACATAGCTCAAATTGAAATCAATGCAATGAAAAAAGGAAAGAAATCACAAGAAGAATCTACAAAAGCAAAGGAAATTGAGAATCTTGCAGAGGGTAAAGCTGAACCTCCTAAAGATGAACACAAGATAGTTAACCAAAATTGTTATGCCTGTAACAAACATGGACACCTAGAAAGATATTTTAAAGAGGTAAGAACTTTCAATGGCTATTGTTATTCCTATAATAAATTTGGTTGCAGGGCTATACATTACAGAACAAGTCAAAGAAATCAGTCATAGAAGAACCAAATAAACACGACTTAATACAATTAGATAAATCTACCTTAGAGAAACTATTAGAACATTACATGTCAGATATGTAATTATAATGGACACATAGCCAAGAAGTGTAGCATGATAAACAATATCAATAGACCTCCAATCATCTATCACTCATGTAACAAATCAGGACATATCTCAAGGTTTTGCAAGTCCAGAACACAAAAACAAGAAAAGCCTAAAGGTTTACTACTTGAAGAATCTAGTGAAGTCAAGTTTGTAAAAGCTACAGAAGATTCAGGTAAAATATGGGTTGAAGTAAAGAAATATGATGATGTTAACAAGGTATTAGATGCATCCATAGTGGATGCAACTTCTACTTCTAGTTAGTTGACTCTCATGGTCTTAGGGGAGCTATTATATCTCTCAACCCTTACATGGCTGGTATACTCACCTCTGAGTATGCACCTATTGATTCATGTAATTGATGAAAAAATGAGGAAGTATGTATAGACGCATAGCTTGAACTTTGACAGAAGCAAAGATTGAAATTCTCAATGTAAACCGTGTTACAGCAACAAGCATTAAATGCAGTAACCTTTTATATAAGTCAGTAAAATATCTTTTATCCTCACTTTACATTCGAGATTGAGCATTCAGAGAGAGCATCAGAAGTTAGAATTGAAGTGTTGAAGGATAAACTATTGGTTGGTTAGCAAGATGAATCAAAGTTGAAATGGAACCCTAGCAGATGCGTCGTTTCAAAATCTCATGAAAACCTACTTAAGGAAGTTACAAGTAAGTAATGGCTACTCCTACAGTGTTTCACATCTCAAAGAAAGAGAGATATGTGTTTAAGAAGCATCCATTATGTTGGTGCTCAAATTGACATATTGGATTTCCTATGGACTTTCCAATCCAATGTTGGGAAACCCAAGTGATTTGGCAAACTAACAAGTCACAACCAAGGTAAGGTTGGAACTTCTACAATTCTGGCTTTGCAAAACCAAGGTTGGTAGGCCTATACCTTGACTTATCCTTCAAGTTACAAGGCTTTTTATAGAAGATAAGGAACACTTCAAACTTCTCTCTCAAGTATGGCAAGGAAATTGAAATAAATCTAACAAAAAGCAATATATCATGAACTATAAACTGAAATACTTTAAGTAATTGAAAGAATGTTTAGTAAATGTGTATGTAATTTGAAATGAATAGATAGATAAGATAGCACAAAACTATAAATAATGAACTGAATAACTATAATCCAAATAATGATTAGACCAGTGCCTTATTCTACCATGAGCAATAGAGTCAAGATCATTCCAATCTTATGTTCAACCTCAGAGACAGTTTTACAAGAAAACTTATCACTTCAAAGGTGTTATGGAATGTACATGCAACCTAAAACAAATTCATAAATATTTCAAATGGATAATAGTTCTCAGATGACAGACCAATTGACTAAGCCCTCAATCAACAGAATTTAACCATGCAAAATGAGAAAACCAATTGAAAATATTGAATATGAATCAAATAAGGAAGCATGCACATTAAACTATCACTTTGAAGAAGTTCTATTAGTTTATCTGAGGGACTAATTGTAAAATGATAATGAAACTATTATACATGTGAAAGAAAAAGGACTTATCTTTATTGATTTTGAAAAAATAGTACATCCAGGTCCATGTTATACTTGTTGATTAAAAA
>MU227726.1:596107-610495 GCA_018584345.1 Thuja plicata
TATGTATATATATGTGTTTGAGTGGCTTTCACACCTTTTTAGGGTGAAAAGACACAATTCTTATTACAAATTATTTTGAAAAAACAATAAACTAACTAAAAAATAACTACCTAACTTTCGGATTTGGCTTTGGTCAAAAATCCAAAACACCTCATGAAAATCTAATATTTATGCTAGAGATAGGAAATTTGATTTCCTAAACTGGGTCATTTTTAGATTTTTAAAATTTGACCATCTTTATCCTCTGTTGAAATCATCTTTGTAGCAAGTCTAAATTCCAGAATTTTCTGAAGGCTTCAATTAGTTAGTTCTATTTATTTGTGTCATAAAGTTTCCTTCCTTTGATATTTTTTAGTATGGAGAAACATGCTTCTTGATAATGGATTGGGACCTCTAAATTATCAAAATTTAGGGTACCACCAGTGGCTCTTTCTGGAGACGTATGCTCCTTGTGAGCACAGTGAGAATCTAGCTATCTCTGGAGAAGTAGACCAAGTATTCACACTTAATCTAATGCTAAGTGATATGGTTCTCATCTTTAAGATTTATCTTTATTCCAATAGTCTCATGAAGAACTTTCATAGGAACTTTCAATTGGGTGGCCCTAGGCCCCCCAAAAAATGAACACTGCTTCTTTCCTCTATCGAATACATAAGTTTGATCATGTAATACTTTGGATCTCCTAAATACGATGCCACCACTCTCATTGACAATATTCATTTCTTTATTAATATGCTTTGACTTTTTGTTACCTTTAGAAAATTTAGTAGGTTCACTATAGTCCTTCCTAAATAGAAGATCCCCATGCATTTGATCAACCCTACAAGTAAATAGATTAAGATCTTTTGCTTGGATGCCTTTATGTACACAATCTTTCCTATACTCAAGATGTTTTTTCTTTTCACAAAAAGGATTTGGAGATAACTCACATGCAGGAACTTTCTTCTTATCAAGAATTTGATCAAATAGGATACTCGAATAATTTTCAGAACTAATCTTCAACATATTCTCCTCATTATGTCTGTTTGATTCCATCTCATCTTCACATGTTTGATACAACTTATGCTCATAGGATGAAATAATGCATGTCTCACTTTATAAATACACTTCCCCATACATATTTTGAGTTTCATCATCTTGAAAATGATCACTAGGCTCACTATCTTTATCATGATGTTGATGGACTTGATTGTATATAAAATAGTCTTCAAATAATGGATTCAAGGATATAGAGAACTCGAGCATATCTCCATGAGAGCTTTCATTTGAAACTTCTTTGTGTTCATATGTTGTATATTGTTCTATTCCATCTCCATTATTTGATTCTTGAAATTTATCATCTTCTTCATCTAGTACCCCCTGAGTATGTACTAATCCATCAACTTTCTTATCATGGTGCATTGAGAAAAAAAATTGACCACTCTTCTCAACATGTTTTTGATATTCCATGTCTATTAAATATGATATTTATTCTATACTAAGAAGATATTTTTCCTCATCATCATGGTCATTGATACATTTTTCCATGCAAATCTCACTACGTATAGATTCTACTTCAATCTGATCCAAATTTTCATCCTCTATGTCATCATTCTTTTCTTCCCTCAATACTTCACATATTTTCTCAAGAAAAGATAGTAGTTGAGAATCATGGTAGATTCCTAACTCATAAATTTTGTCCATTAATTCCCTTCTTAGAGGCCTGATATCTGAAGGTATTTCCTGATAGATCTTTATCATTCTCATGAACAAATGTAGTGCAGGTTCACCTCTATATCTTTCCAAACTGAAGAATATATCCAAAGGGGACATGTAAGATTCTTCCTCCAAAATATAATTTGGCTCTCTTTCCTATTCATAGCATATGTCTTGTTCATAACACATGTTTTCTTCACCACTGGCATCATGAAACATATCAAGAAACCACTACTCAAACTGTCTCCATGATGAGATGGATTGTGTGGGTAGTGATTCATATACTTTTCTGGCATTATCTTTTAACGTCTTGAAAAATAGCCTCATCACCTGATCCTCTGTAAAAACCTCATAATCTTTTATGAATGTATAAAATGCATCCAAGTGTTGTAGTGTCGATTCCTCACATTCTCCATGGAACTTTGGTAGAAGTTGTCAAATTTTAGGGGATAACTTATTTGGGATGCATTGAAATCTCTTAAGATCCAATGGCCTGATACCATCTAGAATAAAAGGATTTAATTGAAATGATGGATACATTTGAAAAAAAAATCCACCATCTCCTTTTGAGTCTTCTCCCTTAGTAGAGTCACTAACTAAAATGCTTTGTTCAATAGAGTCACCACCTTCTTATCAGAAGAAAAATACTTACTATCTTTTGAGTTCTTTTCTCCCAGTAGAGTCTTATATCTATCACCAGAGCTTCTAGGTAAAATACAAAAATGTTCTTTTGAACAAGTCCCCAGTAGAGTCGCCAATCTGTTGGTGCTCAAATTGATAGATTGGATTTCCTACGGACTTGCCAATCCAATGTTGGGAAACCCAAGTGATTTGGCCAACTAACAAGTCACAACCAAGGCAAGGTTGGAACTTCTACAATTTTGGCTATGAAAAACCAAGGCTGGTAGGCCTATACCTTGACTTATCCTTCAAGTTACAAGGCTTTTTATAGCAGATAAGGAACACTTCAAACTTCTCTCTCAAGTATGGCAAGGAAATTGAAATAAATCTAACAGAAAGCAATATATCATGAACTGTAAACTGAAATACTTGAAGTAATTGAAAGAATGTTTAGTAAATGTGTATGTAATTTGAAATGAATAGATAGATAAGATATCACAAAACTATAAATAATGAACTGAATAACTATAATCCAAATAATTATTAGACCAGTGCCTTATTCTACCATGAGCAATAGAGTCAAGATCATTCCAATCTTATGTTCAACCTCAGAGACAATTTTACAAGAAAACTTATCACTTCAAAGGTGTTATGGAATGTACATGCAACCTAAAACAAATTCATAAATATTTCAAATGGCTAATACTTCTCAGATGACATACCAATTGACTAAGCCCTCAATCAACAAAATTTAACCATGCAAAATGAGAAAACCAATTGAAAATATTGAATATGAATCAAATAAGGAAGCATGCACATCAAACTATCACTTTGAAGAAGTTATATTGGTTTATCCGAGGGACTAATTGTAAAATGATAATGAAACTATTACACATGTGAAAGAAAAGGACTTATCTTTATTGATTTTGAAAAAATAGTACATCCAGGTCCATGTTATACTTGTTGATTAAAAACTATCCAAATATATGAAATTGTATTATATTGTATTGTCTCCTCTCTTAAATTTTACATTATGTATTTATATGTGTTTGAGTGGCTTTCACACCTTTTTAGGGTGAAAAGACACAACTCTTATTACAAATTATTTTGAAAAAATGTAAACTAACTAAAAAATAACTACCTAACGTTTGGATTTAGCTTTGGTCAAAAATTTAAAACACCTCATGAAAATCTAATATTTATACTGGAGATAGGAAATTTGATTTCCTGAACTGGGTCATTTTTAGATTTTTAAAATTTGACCATCTTTATCCTCTGTCAAAATCATCTTTGTAGCAGGTCTAAATTCCAATATTTTTTGAAGGCTTCAATTAGTTAGTTCTATTTATTTGTGTCATAAAGCTTCCTTCCTTTGATATTTTTTAGTATGGAGAAACATGCTTCTTGATAATGGATTGGGACCTCTAAATTATCAAAATTTAGGGTACCACCACATTCAAGACTGTGCTAGATGATGTAGAAGGGGCATTCTCCAAGACTCCACTAGGAGTCGTGCATGTAGAGGACATTCATGCTTACATCTATTGTAAGAAGGAGTCTGTTGGTGATAATAACATAACAATGCTCATGGCATCAATGATGAAACTGTATTACTCATTCAAGGATGAATACTCGCATCTCATTGATAACCCTATTTTTTAGTACACAAATGCGCATGAGTTCTATGAAATAGAATGGGTTAAAATTCTACTTAGTAGGATACATGATTATCTATATTGGATTAGTGAAATTCCTATCCACATTACTGCTGACCTCATTCATGAGATGACTGGACTCTCCAAGGTTGGACCCGTTCTTCCTATTGGAAAGGATGTAAAGAAATAGGTTGAGTAGGCTTTCTTATTTAGAAGTGATAGGCACAGGATGATTGATGATCCCATTGTGGAAAAATACATCAAACTCCTCACCATGATACTTGGTTACTAGTTTCAGCACGCAAGCAGACTGAATAGTGTGTCCGTAGTGTGAGGTTTTTTTCTTGCAAGGCCTCTTAAACATATGCTTGAATATTTGAACAATTCTATAACTCCCAATGCCTTTTGATACTTTGACCCAAGCAAGAGAAAAACACTAATTGATGAGGTATTTTGATAACACTGGGGATACCTATTACCACCTCCTTTTTTGAGATCCATTGACTCAGGCAGGTTTTACCTATGACTGATTACTGACTTGACAGTATCTTTAGGGTGGATTACAATTTATGTATTGAATGCTCTATTTTTAGATGGACATGTATATAAAAATGCAGATAACTATGACAATTGTGAGAAAAAGCATGACAATCCAAATCAATATCTTAGTGATAGTAGACAGCAACATAACAAGGAATTTCATTCTTCTTTCCTTTTATGACTCTTATGAATCCAGGAGGAATAACCTATTTGATTTACTCTTCAAGAAATCAAAAAAATTCAACTGTAACCTTTAGGAGTTCAATTGATTCTACATAAATTACTCTAAAAATGATTGGTTTGAATAGTATTTGAATATATGGATGATGACAGACTATAAAATCAACTTCTAGACCAGTGTGTATCCTTTGGGCTTATAAAGTCAATAATTTGAAGTTCACAGGAATACACAAAAACAAAATACTGTAAGCTATCTTACAACTTACATTCAATTCAGATAAAATTCCTTAAAAATTATCTTATCACCTTTATAGTATTGTATCGAATCCTTAACTACTGTTATGCTCCCTAAAACTACTCACAAAACTTAGTTCTTTCCTTGAAAGAAACTTGCAAGTAATTAGATAGCTACCTTGTAGCCAAAATGCTTAAAAATGCCTTACAAATTTAAACATAAAAGAGTATACACAACAAATAAAGAGACAAAAATGAAAATAGAGTAAAATTTCACTGTATTTTATTGATATGGTCTTGCTCTAGTACATAAAAATCTTAAAATATTGAAGACATAGACACAAATCTAGAAATTCTAATTTTTAATATATTTCATCTCTATTTGATTTTTACAATATTGGTCTATTTAGAGGTCCTTAACCATCTTGGAATCCTTTATGTTAGGATGCAACAAGCTTCAGATGGTTTAAGGAACCTAAACCTACAAGTACAGAAAAGACAAAAGAAAAGAATGATGAAGCAGTGGAGAGACAAAAACAGGGGATAAAATCTAATAGTCTTTGTCCTATTCTATAATCTGGCACCTTTGTCTGACAATGTTTAGGATAGATTTTGGTATTTATAGAAAAACTAAGTGACCGCCATTATAGGCTAACTTACACTCATCTTCATTAATAGCTAACATCCCTGTGCTCAATGATCAGGCGCCAAGTGTTCCCCTTCATTTTTCATCTAGGACCTCCTCCTCCACCATAGGCTTCTTTTTCTTGGGCCTACTCATCAGGTCCCATGTTGTCACTTCATCTTCTATTGGCCACTTAAAGCTTTATGTACTCTAGATTTGTGCCTTTTATCTCTCCCATCTGACATCTGTAATGTTTTTAACATCCATTAAGAATTTATTCATGTCAGTCTCTACCTTGAAGGCTTCATCCAAAATCTTATTGAAACCTTCCAAATCTAACTTTGATCCTAAAACAAATGCCTCATTGCTGGGCATTTTGCTGTCAAATTCGCTCCTCTAGACCTCTAAGGCCTTCACTTGATCATCTTCTCCTTTCATAGGAGGGACAAATCTATTAAAATTTGGAGAAAATAGGCTTAACTTAGGCTCTACTTGATTTAACTTACCCTTAAAAAATGACAAGGCTATATTAACCTTTTTGACTTCATCTTCAACCTTAGTCACAACCTCAGGTAAATCTAACGTAAGAGGATGAAAAGAGGCAATTTTTTTAAACAATTGGACCCTAGGAGACCAAATAACAAAATAGGGGTTCAAAGTGGCAATGTACCCTATTAATTCTATGTGTAGGGTGGGTAATTTATTATAAGCATTCAAGATGACATCTGTTTTATCTTTCAGTATGTCAATCCTATGCTGAAAAATGCATTTAAATACATTTAGGCCTATTTCATTCTTCTTTTCGCCCATATCTTCTTTCTCAACCACTTCCTCTGATTTTTCCTTTTTCTCTATTTGCAAGGGTTGCTCTGGAGGCACATAAACCACTTCAGGTTTCTCTTCTAAGTGTTTTAGCAACTTAGTAATTACCTGATTTTGTTGGTGTATCTTTATGTAGCACAATTCCCTATCTTTGGCTAGGGCACTGGTTTCCGCAACCAAAATGCTACACTTCTCAGAGAATTGCTTTATTTTGTCTTCATTCAAGTGAGCCCAGTGAGTCATGATTTGAGAAATTTCCAGATCTTCTGTATCCTGCACTATCCAGACCATTTGATTCCCCACCATATTTTCCTAAATATTCACTAATTGAGGATTTTGGTCTTTAGGACATAGGTTCCACATGGAAAAATCTCGTGACTTTGGACTATATCCAAACCCCTTTATCATATCACCCATTTGAACTTTGCTCAACATTTTAAGGTCTGGTTGCTTCCTTATTTGGTCAATAATGAATGTTGAGGCCAAGTCCTAGCCCTCAGCAAGCAGAATGCCACTGTTTAAAACAATTTGCCTTGCCTCATCTGGTGAGACATCTTTGTTGTCAAGATCACAAGGTCATAATGCTAACAGAGCATCACTGGTAACCATTTCTTCTCCATCTACTTTCAGTTGAGCCCTTATCTGCTCTTTCTTGTGCCATCTCAAAAAGTCTTTGAATTCATCAGTCTTAATGAAATTATCATCACTCAAAAATTATTGTTGATGTAACAATCTCTCATCAATATATGCCTTTAGAGGCAAATCTATATTCTCCTCTTCATCCTATTGATGCCTCTTCCCCTGTCTGATTAGCTTTCTTAGGTTATGATCATATAACCTATTTCCAAGAATGAGGGCACTTACTCTATCTCTTTTCTTCTCCTGCCTAACAGATGAAGTCTGACCAATGTCAACTTTTTGCCTCTTAGCAGAAGGCTCTTCTACATCATCCAGGTAAGAGACCTCTATTAGGTCAATGATATGGCCCTCGCCTCCCTGCAACTGTGGTGCCTCTGCAATATCATATTGGGGCTGATCAAACTGAGGTGGGCAGGCATAATCACCATCACTATTACTCTCATACTCTAATTTTGAATGCTCGGGCTCTTTAGCTCCTTTTTTATCCAAAACTTTATCCAATTGTTCATAGAGTATGTAAAAATTATCAATCATAGCCTTAATCTTGTCAAAATAAGGCAAATCAAGGTAAAAGCCTCCAAAAGACAACCCATTTCTCTTTATTTGTATTTCTAGTTTTAATAATTCCTAAATCCTCTCCCTTCTTGTTCTGATTTCATCTTCATCAAGAAGATTTCTTGTTACATCCTCTTCTATACATAAACAATGCACATTTGTATTAGGGATAGTAGGAGTTAAAAGTTTCCTGACTCCTACCATGAATCCCTCAAGGTCAATATACTTGTATGATGTTGCTCCCATCTTGTATCTCTCCAACCACTTACTCACTAAATCAATGGCACCCTTGCTAATGGTAAAATTAAAAATCTTAAATTGTCTAGGGGTTAAGGTCCCCTTCCTGTGTGGTGCAAAATGTTCATTATCTGTTGACAATAGTTGCCAGATAAATTCCATGGCAGAAACTCTGTATGGTACATGATAAGGTAAGACATGAGGTGGATGTGTGCATCCATATACCCTAATAATGGTGAAATTATCCTCCAAAAATAATTCTCCCCAGTTATGATCACCCTCCCACTTGTCTACATACTCACAAGGCCTCAATAGTTGCAACACCTTGATTGGGAGCCTAGTTTTGCTAATACCCATGCTCTGCATCATTAGATATACAATCCATTTTTCAAATCCACAGTAGTCACAATCCTTGGATGTATAATTCCAAATCCTAACTCAAAATTGAATGGGATTAGGTCGACCCTGGAAAATCATTTGAGGATTCAAGTTATTCACATCCATGATCCCAAAGTTAAAATGTAATAGAAAATGCATTAGGATGGAATAGTGGAAGAACCTAGGCTCCTTCTCCTTTGGATCCTTCATCTTCTTCTGAGTAGCTATAAATCCCTCATGCATTTGATCTATAATATACTGTATATAATCATAATTTGTGCTAGAATGCACATCTTGCAAGTCTAACTCCATCATCAGAACTCCAACATTTATCTTTTCTACTCCTCCATATATCCCTAACACTCTAAATAGGGCATAGGAAATATACTTGATATAAAAATATAGGTCTTTGAAGTAGTAGGGTGCAGTCCCAGGTATAGGAGTGAGATGATTCCTAACCTCTTTAAGCATATGATTTTTTAATTGGGTCCTAGCAGCACCAAGTTGTAATCTATACCTCTCCTCCTGTCTAGTAAGATTTATCTTGGTGGACATAGTACTGTATAAGCCAAAGGCTCGCATAAATGAATTCCTATTTAAAATCAATAGGGAAGTACCATCATTTTTCTTAACTATCCTAGATAGGGCATCATAGTGGCTAGCAAGACCTAGAATCAAGTCTACATCTATAAAAAACATCAGGAACAATTAACCTAGCAAGGCCACTAGTCCAAGGGTTTGATACCGGGATAGCTTTATTAGAATTATGATAGAAGTAGTTATAAAGAGAAAAACCTGTTGATCCTAGAGTACGGGCATCTCTGATCTCACTGTAGTCATCCGCCAACAAATTTGCATTGGCCCTCTTGTTCTATGTAGACCCCGGCAACAATTTTAAGAATTCATCAGATTAATTTCTCTTCCCTTTCACATCATCATCTACTTCATCACTTTTCCCACTGGTTGAAGCCACACTGAAAGCCTTACTCATCTTGTTCTATATCAAACTTCTCTCTTACCAATATTGAAACAAATCTATGCTCAGAACACACTACTTTTCTTGGTTCATTGCCTAACAATTCAAAAAACTTGATAACTAGCTAGGTACTCTACAACTGACCAATTTCTGCTCTCTGAAAACAAAATACCTAACACCTCTTTGCTCTGCAATTCTAAAAGTATGATAAGTTGAAAATGAGCTTTCCATCAACTCTTTATGGTAACTATTCTAAGTACATAGCTCATCATTGGAAAGACAATAAATTTTGCTTTCAATTCAACATGCTATGAAATTAATTAAAATTCTAGCCGTAGCTTATGAGTGTGACAAGAGATCAAAATCATATATGTGTGTTTTCAAAAAAACCCTTATAAAATTCAAAGAGGGTGACATATCTTCATATGATTGGCTTTTCGTCAGACATCTCAGCTACCTTTTTCATACAACAATCAATATTCTAGATTGTTATTGGACGCTGAATCTTTCACATTGTCACGTTAGCAACTGCCACCTTTTATGAATTTTCATATTTAGCAAGCATGCAAATATGTAGTATCTCCTTGTCACTGACCAAACTCCTTAACCCTTAATTCTTCTAGAGATCTAGCGACTGTGTTATTTTCTTCACTTAGCTAGCCATAGTTATCTTCTGGCGATCATGCTACTGAAGGGATCAAATTCACTAGATGATATACTTAACTCTAAGTTTATTCAGAGACTCCATGACTGATGGTTATCTTCACCTCTTATTGTTATCTCCAAGTCACTAAGTGTTATTTTTATTTACGAGACCCCGTGACTAACCTTGGTCGCCCAATCACTAATTACAAATGTTAGTTGACAATTCATTCAGAGACTACACGAAAAACTTTAACTTTTGATTTTAATTCAGAGACTAAGTGACAAAAGGCTATCTCATTGTCATGTGAACTTTTACCTTTAAGCACTTTCAATCAGAGACTTTGCAAATACCTTTCACCTTTTTCATCTGACGGCTCCGCTAAGTCGTTGAGTATTCCTTAATACCTTTAAATTATTTAGAGACTATGTGAAAACAAAGAACTTTATACTTTTAGTCTCCTAATCGACTGATGACCTTTTTCTTTTGAGAATTCCATGTGACTAACCTTCATCTTGGGCATTGTGGACACGTGTCTCTTCTAACATTTTTCTCTGAACTGCTGAATAAACACTAACTTAGCATCTTAATCCAGTGACTACTTGATTGTCTCATATTCTAAACACCTTGCGATTTGTCTTGAAGTTTCAGCATCTTTCACTTAACTGTCATCTGACTTGGAGACTACGTGACACAAACCTTTTAACACATGACTTAATTGCATCCCAATTTGGAGACCCCGCGACTGAAGCAATCGCTAAGTCGCATAAACACTTACTAACTACTGCCTTCTTCACATGATATCACGACTTAACTATTTGCCATGGCTGCTAATAGCTGACGTGCTTCTTTATTGGGAAACTTCATGACTGAGGGGCTCCGCCAAGTCTCATAAAAAATAAGGAATATTCTATTTCTTTAAGAGACATCCTGACAATAGTTAATCGCCAAGTCTCATAACAAAAAGGAATATGCTGTTAGGATCAAGTGACCAGGTGACTATTAAAAAAGGACATATGACTTAAGTTGTTCAAAAAAGATAACACAAAAATATAAACTTGATTAACATTTTAGGGTTTCTTTGCATTTTACTTAGAACAAAGCTTAGGGTTTTGGTTTTTTTGCACTGCTCATGTGGATTTTGACCTAAGGACTAAAAAATTTCATAGGAATACTTTATAAATGGAACATATTTTCTGACTTGGGATAGAGATAGGCACGAAGGTAACCAAAATTTTTAGGGAAAACAACAAAACCTAGAATACAACCAACAGTGGCTCTATCTAAGGATTGACTAAACATAGTTTATGGAAAAGAACCACAGAATCTCTGGTTGCAAACCTTTCAAAAAAATGATGAGGAAGCCAACTAACCTAAAATAGAAGGGAAACTACTTACAGCATTTACAAACACAAAGGGAAAATATAATACAAACCTATGCATAAAAAATTGATTCTTAGTTGAAAAAGGGTTTTAGGAATTGCCCATGCATAGGCAACTCAAAATCATCTCCCTCCATGTTCTTCAATAAATAAGATTCTTTTCCAAAATTTTCTGAGACAATAAATGGTCCTAGCCACAAAGATTCAATTTTTTTCTGTTTACCTTTGTCTTCTGCTCTTGCATTCCATTGGAGAACTAGGTCACCAGCTTGGGATTTTCTCTCAGTAGCCCTTTTATCAAAAAGATACTTCATCTTTTGCTGCAACTTTATATTTTCCTTTTGACTATTTCTCCTTGCTTCATCCAAGTTTGTCAATTGAATCATTCTATCTTGCATATTATCAGAAACATCTAGATGTTCTTCTTTTATAAATTGACATATTGGCAATAGATTATTGATAGGAAATATTGCTTGTAGGCCATATACTAGCTCACAAGGAGATTTACTAGTTGCTTTTTTGAGTGTTACTCTGTCAGCCCAAAGTGCTAATTTCAACTTAGTGTGCCATGTTCTTTTATTTTGTTCTAGAGTCCTTTTTAGTATTTTTAATATACTCTTATTACTAGACTCAGCTTGTCCGTTAGCCTGTGGATGATATGGGGATGAATATGATATTTTGATCTCATATTTTTCACAAAAACTTGTCATTTCTTTTGATCTAAAACTCATGGCATTGTCCATCACTAACTTACCAAGTACACCAAATCTAGTCATGATATTTTCCATGAGAAAATAAGTAACTACCTTGATTGTTTCTTTCTTTGTAGGGATGGCTTCAATCCACTTAGTAAAATTATCTGTGGCAACTAATATCCAACTGTATCCTCCACTAGACTTTTCCTAAAATTCACCAATGAAATCAATCCCCCACATAGTAAAAGGAGCTTCAGTACTGACTGAATTTAGCAACAAAGCACCTGCAAATTTTAACTTGTTAGAGAACCTTTGACATGGTTCACACTTCCTGACATGTTCATAAGTATCATTGAAAAGAGTAGGCCAATAATACCCGGCCCTTAAAATATTATGGGAAGTAGCCTTAGCAC
Source organism: Thuja plicata (assembly GCA_018584345.1). NCBI lineage: Eukaryota > Viridiplantae > Streptophyta > Pinopsida > Cupressales > Cupressaceae > Thuja > Thuja plicata. The sequence continues at coordinate 608,398 of MU227726.1, forward strand.
AAAAATGACCTTTGCATTCTCCTTCATGCATTTCACTCAAAAATTTCTCAGCTTGGTATCTGTCAAGGCATAACAATAGTACACCATTCTTATCTTTCCAAAACAAGTCACCTTGGATCAAAGTGTATCTTTGAGCTTGCAATTTCATACTCCTTTTCTAATTCTCAGACAAATGATTAGGACACTTAGTATTTTTGAGAAAGAATACAATATTAGTATAGTATGATTTCCTTTCTATGCTGGTAATAGCTTGATCATTTAATTCTGTCTAATTTAGCTGTACTAAATCCAGGTTCTCTTCTGTCATTGTCATGTCCAAAAATTCACGCCAAAAAATGTAACAACTTTTTTTTTTTTGAAGGTGAAATTTAAAGTCAAGAGGGTCTAAGGGGAATCATGACTAAGTGTCAACCTCCCTTAACCCTAGTCATCTTTTAAAGTTAAAGGTACACAAGGTGAGGATTATTTGAATTTACATGTCATCCCAATTATTCATTAATAGAGTTTGATGATGTGGAGAATGAGAGAGGCTCCCTAATCACTGTCTCCAGGGTCCTTCAAAAAATCTAGTTTGCTTGATAGCTTAAGGATTCTGTATTAAATTAACCCTCTAGGTTAAGGCATTTCCATAATATTATTTTTATAATAGTCAGTATACTGACCACATATATTGACCAGATAAAAATAACATTAAGAGTCCCTAATTTTTATTTAAAAATTTTAATTAGGTTCACCCCCTTAAAAGATTAACCAATAAAATCTTCCTCTTTAATGATATAATTTTAATTTAATCATATTATTAATGACGGGTCGGATATAATATTTTGAAGATATTTTTCTAATTAAAATGTTCAATCTAACTTAATCATCTGTTGCGATTTCATTTCGTAAATTCACGAGTGAGTAATATTATTGTTATAGAGAAGTTATTTTAATTCAACACATTTTTCCTTAGTTAATATAATTTTCATTATTAATCTACTTACCAAGTTCATCTTTTCAACCATAAAAATATCTAAATCAAACAATAACTTAAGATAAGTTACCTAATAATATACTAAACAAGGGATTGCAAACATCCCATTTAAAAGGAAACTAAAGGACTAAAGAACTTATATATTTGCAATATATTCATAGAAAAAAAATTCATCTACTAACTTTTCTAATATTAGTTATCTAGAAGGTAAGGATTAATTAATTAAATTACAATCTCTTTAAAATTGCTATACAATGTATAAATATATCTCCCCTTTAAATCTTTTATCTAATCATCACTTTGATAAAAGTTTAGCTATTCAACATTTATAGATAAAAAGAGTTATTAATCTTACAATAATTTCAAATTCCCACTTCCCTCCAAATGAAATCTCCTAACCCTAATTTAAAATTAGGGTTCGGGCCCAAAACTAAAGAAGAGAAAAAAACAATATTTTCTTTTATCATTCCCATTCTCTCTCTCTAAACTAACTCCAAACCCTAGCTATTTTTTTTGAACAATGATTTTGTGCAGGTTTGTCCATTTTCATGGCACAAGATGAAAGACTCTTTATATATATATATATATATATATATCAGTATGTATATATACATATTAAAATGTATATGTATCCATTTAGTTGCAGGCCAAAAAACCCATGGCGGCCGTATTTTATTTTTATGCAAGGGAGGCGGCGAAATCTAAAAGTGAAGCGGTGGTTTTTTTTTGTTTTACACAGTATTGTTAGCAGTGGGGGCGGAGGCCACCGCACCGTCGACGACCGACCCACCACGGCCGACATAGTCGGCGGTGTTACCGCCACTGTGTCGCCTGTGGGGGCCTCGGCCTCCACGGCAGGTGGGGGCTCAGCCTCCCACGCAGTTCCTTTAAGGAATTCGCAGGGGGGTTTGGGGGTGGGGCTTTGGCCCGCCCCCCCCACTTTTTTAATTTTTTTTATATATAATATGTATATATATAAATATATATATATATAATAGTTTCATGTGTAGGTATTTTTGTACATCTATAAAACTATTTCATAAAAAGATATATATATATATATATATACACAACAGATTTACAATTAAGACAACATATAAGAAATTTTAAAGCATAAGTAAT
>MU227726.1:621387-650921 GCA_018584345.1 Thuja plicata
TTCATGGAGCCCATACTCCATGCTTTTTTCCCTCTCCTCCTTGAGGAGAGACTCTACACCAAGGGTTTTCATAACTCCTCCACCCCCAAGACTACTCTTCCCTCCCAAGGGTGAGTGAGTCTTGATACTCCCATTAACAAAACATACAAAGGAAAAAACAAAAGGAAAAACTTGAAACAACATCAAATATTACAGTAATAACAAGATTTATGGCTTTCAACAAGCCCATAAACACAACAACAACATATAACAAGAACACATAAGATTACAAGAGGGAGAGAGAGAGAGAGAGAGAGAGTTGCATAATATCCACCAACCTAAAATCCAAGCTTAAGGAAGAAAGTTGTAGAAGAGCTCCCTTTTTATCCAAATGCCTTCTTCCAAGATCACCAACTCTAGCTATGTCCCTAAGTTAGGGATTGGGTGTTCAAACTCTTCAACTTGGAGAGTTCCCACTAAAAATCCACTAGAAAGCTCATCGAGAGAATAAAATTTCTCTAATTGGTCCCTCTTCCCTAAACTCTTACACCTTACCAAAAATGGAACTAAAGAAGGAAGCTTCAAAAAGGTGAGTTATGTCTTAACACAAATTTAGAATGGTGTTCTATCAAAGTCAAGCCTCACAAGAGTTGATTTTCGTCCAACTTGGGAAATCAACTTTTTGGAAGGGTCACATGGTCAACTAGAGGCTATCCTAGGGTTAAAATGGCCCTTAACTAATGGTATAACAAGTGGGCTACCTAAAAATGACCCCAAAACACCCCTTTGTTTGGTTCCCCAATAAAATACCATAGTTTGTTACCTGCACACTCAATTCAAATATCAGTAGTTCGAGGAAATAAATATACATCATAAAGAAATAATAAATATTTAGAACATAAGGACATCATCAATATACTAAGTTATTACTAAAGATCACAAGATTACATAATTCTCATTTTAAGCATTTATCATAAGGTAAAATTCACATTGCAATAAATTGAAATTCAACATCTATATCAAATAAATCCAAATCTCATCAATAACCATAACATAATCATAATGAGTTTCCAAATCAATAGTCTCAGAATAAAGGTCCATAATAGAAAATATAATATAGTCCATAAGGTGCATCATAAAGCATCATGTGTCCATACATCCAAAATAATCAAATTCATGGCATAAAGAATAAAGTCCATAATGTCTATAGTGCATCAAAAGCGAAGTATCATATCCTAAATCTATCATAAGTAGAAAAATGGAAAACTACAATGGGGTTCTGGGTGAGGCCTCACAGTCATGAGCTTTGCCAAGCCTTGTCCTCTTATTAATTTTGTAATATGGAACTCAAGGTTGAATTCTTAAATTCTGGTGATCCACTTACACCTTTTACCAGTTACCTCTGACTGTGTAAGGATATCCTTCATAGCTGAATGAGGAACATAAGCCTGTATTTTAGCACAAACCAAGTAAGGCCTAAAATATTTCATAGCTTTTACCAAGGCATAAGCATGTTTCTGCATTATTTCATAATTAAGCTCTGCAGCCTACAAGGATTTACTGTAAAAAGCAATTAGATGTTCAAAACCTTTCTCATCCTTCTGAAGCAAAATAACAACAATTGTATGAAATGATGCAAATGAAAACAAAGAGAAAGGCTTAGTATAATCTAGAAATTTCAGAACTGGAGCCTACTGTACTGTCTTTTTTATTTTTTCAAATGCTTGTTGAGCTTCTTCATTCCAAGCAAATTTTGCATCTTTCTTTAATAACTTGACAATGGGTTTAACAATTTCTGCAAAATTTGCTCTGAATCTTCGGACAAAGTTAATCTTTCCTAAGAAATATTGTACACCTTTTAAGTTCTTTGGAGCAATCACCTTTTGAATTGCTTCCACTCTCTCAGGGTCTATTCTTACCCCTTCCTTAGACACTATATGTCCAAGCAACTTTCCCTCTCTTACTGCAAAATGATACTTCTTGGGATTTAGTGAGACACCATATTCCAATGCCTTACTGAAAATCTTACCCAAGTGATCATAGTGATCAACAACCCTTTTAAAATATGCAGTCAAGTCATCTTGATAAATAACCATGAATAAATCAATAAATTCTTTGAAAGCAACATACATAGCCCTTTAAAAAGTTGCTCCTGCATTTATTAACCAAAAAGACATTCTGACATACACGTAAGTTCCCAATGGAGTAGTAAATGCAGTTTTGTACTGCTTTGACTCTTTAACTAAGACCTGGTTATAACCTAAGAAACCATCCATCATAGACAGCAACTCACAACCAGTCACCTTATGCAACATTGCTTCCATATTAGGTAATGAATAATTATCTTTCAATGAAGCAATATTTAGATTCCTGAAATCCACACACAGTCTGATATCACCATTTTTCTTTCTGACTGGCACTAAATTTGATACCCAAGTTGAATGTCTGATGGGCTAGATTATCCCAGCATCCTTGAGTTTCATCAACTCTTGCTGCATTTTAAGAGCCAACAAGGGGTTAATAGGCCTCTATTTTTGCCTAAATGGTTTCACATCTGATTTCAAAGGGATTTCATGTTGAAAAAGGTCCTCTCTATATGCTTTCAACTCCTGATATGACCAAGCAAAGACATTTTTATATTTTCTTAAGAATTTGATCAAATTTATTCTTACATGAGAGTCCAAACCCTTTCCAATATAAACTATTTGAGGACTATTTTCAGATCCTAATTTTATTTCTTCTAAATTCTCAACTTTGGCATTGCTTATCTTTGATGAATCATTATGTTGACTACTAAACAATGCTTCAAGCTTAACCAAACCCCTAGGAATCTGATTAGAGCTTAACTGGACAACCTCAATTGCCAAAATGTAGTCTTTTTCATCATTATTTTCTAGTAAAGTACTACAATCTATGCTCTAGTTTTCATAATGGTCTAGACATTGTATGAACCTCAGAATATCTTGATCATCTTGGAAAACCTGCCAGTTGTATATGTTGTCCGGAACCACTGGTCTTATTTTGACTTCTAGTATTGACACCCCTTGTAAGGTCAAATCATCATTTTTTAAAGCAACATTTGCTAAAAAATCATCCATTATATTTTTTGACCTTTCTAACCAAGTTATATCAAAGGCATCAAACATTTCAAGTTGATCCCAAATAGCATATTTGTACATTTTCAATTTGTCATTTTTACAGCATATTTGGATCTGACTTGTGCTACCACCAACTCAGAATCACCATAAACCTTTAAACACTTTATACCATGTTTGATAGCAATTTCAAGTCCCAAAGACAAAGCCTCATATTCTTTAGTATTGTTTGTACATTGGAAGGCTAATAGAAATGAGTACTTAAAATTTGTACCTGATGGGGATATCAACAATACTCCTACCCCTGATCCTTCTTTAGAGAAAGCACCATCAAAATACATTTTCCATAATCCATCCCCCTGCATAATCAACTCTTTATTCAAAGGGTTAGCCTCTTCATTTTGAAAATAAGGTTCATATTTTTGCATCCTGAAATTTTCCATGTCTATGTCAATGCAACAATTAATGTTAGTGTCTTCAAATTTTTCTATCATATGGGGAGTTCTACTCTCCCTTAAGACCTTAACATTTTCTCTAGCAATGTTAAAAGTAGCATATGATAAATCATTTTGTATACTACCTCCCATTGAAGCACTCCGTTTTCTTGATAGTAACATGTCGTAATGTGGTGGTATGTCAACCACAAGAACATTCATGGTCATTACTACATCAGGGAAGACTGCTAATTTGTAAGACATAGCCTCAATGGTACCAATCATAGGGACCTCTCTAGAGTCCATAGCTCAACATCTCCCATAAGGAGTATCAACTTGTAATCCCATTGACTTAATGATTTCAACTGGCATAACTGTATTAGATGCTCCTGAATCAATCATGCAATTTTTCAGCATCTTATCATTAATTATCAATGAAAGAAAAAATGGGTCAACAACTTTTGAGGAAGAATTTGCATTCAAGAATATTTGAGAAATTTCAGATGTTAACACCTCAATTTCCTTTCCCTTGGTAATTGGCCTCTTACCAACATCTTTTGGACTTTGAACCTTTATTGTGGGCACACTGTTTAGAAATGACATTACTCTTTCCTTGTGTTCTTTAATTCTCATCATTTCCAGAAATGGTACCTTAACTGTCATCTGGGAAAAACATTGGCCCATATCAATTGAAGTGTACCTCATATCTGAAATCTTTGATTTGTCAAAAGTGACATCATTTTCTTCATTATGTGCAAGGTTGAGCAACATTGTCAAGCAGTATTCATGTTGCTGAGTTGTATCATGCCGAGCTGAGTAGGATACTTAGTGCTGAGCGACAGAGATGTTAAGTGCCGAGAAGAAAAGTTTTTGTATACATTTTTGGAATGATTCAAAATTTGAGGATAAGTGTTTAGGCTGAATTATATAAGCTTTTTGGGTCAACTTATGTATGCATTTAATATTTTCCTATAGAGTCAGTTATGCATTTAATTGTTTTATCCTATGCATGATTTATTGTAATCATTAATTGTAATACTTTGGAGGTGTGGGTATTAGATCTTGATCGTTGATCTAGATCTCACTATTAGAATTGAATAGATATATAAGATTGCTTCTAAAACTTATTTTGTAAGTGTGTGTGTGGAGAGAAGTGGTTACTGCATTTTGAAGTGAAATGCACAAAGGGTTATTTTGTTAAGAAGCACAGATCAAGCAGAGTGACAGTACAGTGAATAATAGAGTAAAGTTATATCAGATTGTGAGATCATAGAAGGTACTAGAAAGAGGAGATCCATCATCAAAATCTAAGTGCATAACCAAGGATCATTACTTGAAACATTCTAATCATTGTATCAGGTGAAATTCTCTTAACAGGGTGGTTCTAGCAAACCTTTCTAAATCTCCTAACAAAGTGCTTACTTTAGTGTAAGTTGAAATCCTTTAATAGGGTAGATTGTAATGATCTTTAGCTCTTAACTGAGTAGACCTTTAACAAGGTAGATTTCATCTTGTAATCAACTTTTTTAGCCCTAATAGGCACACTTTATTACTCCAGTAGTGGAGAATTGTGTGGGTGTCATCCCCACCCTAGTTTTACCTATTTGGGTTTCTGGGTTACCAAGTTCTTGTGCTATGAGATATTTATTTCATTATGGGGATGCTATTTGATATTACATTAGATTCATATATGTATGAATGTGGATCTATTTATTTTAAGTATTTAAATTTGAAGATCTGATTCACCCCCCCTCTTAGTATCTTGCTTTCCCATTATTGTATTTCCAACATGAACCACATAGTCCTCTCAACCTTGAAGCAACAATTAGCCGAGCACCTAAATACATACAGTTAGGAAGAGAAATCTAATGTGAGCTCTGGTGTCCCTTGAAAATTTATCCACCAATACTTCTATGGCCCCTATATGACATTAATGATACAAAATTGGACCAGCTATAGGAAGATTACAAGATGGACTTCTGGGAGAAAATCAGAGGATTCTATTGTACCTTTAAAAGGAGAGGAAAAACTCAAGTTGGAGAATTCAAAAGAGTTGTAAAGAAGTGTAATGCTTGATGAAAATCATTATTCTTATAGGGGATAGATGATGGGGAAATAATTTGTCTCTATTTTATACTGATTTTATGCTCTGTTTTAAAACATTTTCAAAACACTTGTAAAATTTTTAAGTATTTGAACTTATGATCATGCTATAAGTATAGTCAGAACCACCAAAGCCTATGGGTAGATAGTACTGACATAATATTCTAAATATTATATATATTCCATAGTATTTCATTTAATTTTTTGAATGTATGTCCTCACATTTGGATTAAGTTAAATATTTGAAAACTTGAATATACATGCACGTGCTACTAATCTGCCATAAAAGAGGAGCAACTTGAGTGTGGGTCATAAAAATTGATGAGGAAATGATGAAGTCCCAGCTGCGATGAGGAGAACCATTATAACACTATGGGACATGCTTGCTAAATTGAAGGAAATATCATTTTAGGGAATATAGGAACACACCTATGCTATAGTTTCTCTGTGGTCAATACTCTGTTGAAGCGGTTACACAATCTTTATGATACTCTCTTATTGGCTATTATGTTCTCCTTTCTTTATGAAGTGAATCAATCAGACCTTATCTTCATATTTTAAATAAATATTAATCCTCTATATAAAGGGATATGATTGTTAGATTGTAGCTAGATAGATTTTGGATGATATCACTAATGAACTACAACTGATTGTATGTTTGAATCCATTTTGTTGATGATCAACCGAGTTATAGATGTGATGATAGAAATTAAAAAATTAATGTATTTTCATTGATGTCAACTTGTTTTGATTGGCATTGTAGTAAAAAACATCTATTATGAGTTAAAGCTCTAGAATGAAAAAAGTTTATGTGGTCGGTAGCTGAAGAGTTCTGTATACACTGAGTAATAGTAAACACTGAGTAAATATAGTTTATACCAAGCACAGTGATAACTGATTTAGGGATCACTGACACATCACGATATTAATCCAGAAGTAAAGAGAAACTGAAGCTGACTAAAATGATGAGCTTACAAATTGATGATTCTGAGGTAATTGATAAGGTTTGTTATGATGATCAAATGGATATTAAAATTCAAGGATGATCAAATAAAGAAGATTGAAATGTGTTTTTGACACAACTACCAAGGAAGGTTTAAGTGGAAATATCAACAATGGAGAATAAGTGGAAAATCCTAAAGGATGGAAGTTAAATGAGTTATGATGTCTATCTAAGAGACAAGAGATTCATTATGAATCATACATGATGGACACACATGCAAAATTCATGCATGATTGATCAAATTGGTTGAAGATAGAACTGATCAAATTTGTAGACAACACCGAGTGATAGAGGAAATAGCATTTACCAAGCATAACATAGCATGTAGAATCAGAGGAACTATAGTGAACATATTGATTAGAGGTATTATTGTACTTATTATAGATCTAAAAATCTACAAAAAGAGTTGTATTTGAATTAGATCATTACTGTATCAGTTTAACCATTGTTACAGATAAATCTCTTAACTGAGTAGGAATTTACAATCTCTATTATGACATTCAAATGAATGTTGAGTGTTTTTTGGTTGACCCCATACTGAATGATTGGTTAAGGGAGAAATGTTAGTAATAAATCCTCTAACCAAGTCAAATTTAATAGTGTGCATTGTAACCTTTAATAGGGTTGGCTTTTAACCAAGCTCACTTCAGAAGAGTGAAATATTTTGGGTTACCTGTCCCAGGTGCTTTTTCCCTTTGTAGGGTTTCCACGTTAAAAATATATGTGCTAATGTGTATGATTTTTGTAGATTATTATTTTTCTTTATACATTACTTAATCTGCATTAATCAATAATCATAGTAATTGTTTTACTGCTACTTGGTATATGACTTTATAGTTGAGTTTATAGAAAGTTTGAGATCACTGTTTATTTCACCAAGTTGATTTATATGTTTAAAATTGTTGTTATATACATATGGGAGAATTTTGGACTGTAGGATAACTAGAACTAACTAGTTCACCCCCCTCTCAGTTATCTAACAATTGGTATTAGAGTGTACAATGCTTAGAAGAAATTTTTTTAAGGACTTAAGCTAAAGATCACAAGATGTATAAGAGAGATGCACCTAAGTTAAACAAGGAGAACTTCTCAATATGGAAGATTAGAATGAGACTATATCTATCAGGGATTGGAGATGAAATAATGCTATACCTAGATACTAAATTCATCCTACCTACCAGACCTTTGACTATTAAGCAGATGAGAGAGAAACATGAACACAATACTATGATGGTAGAACTCACTTCTTCACTAACTGATGCTAAATTTAAGGATATCAAGACATGTACATCAACAAAGAAGATGTGGGACAAAATTACACTAGTTTATGGAGGAAATGCAAATGTTAAAAGAGATAAAGCTAAAAGTCTCTGAGGAAAATTTGATGACATGAGAATGAAAGAAGGAGAAAATATAACACAATACAACAACTAAATCAAGGAGGTTGTGAATGCTATTCATGGAGCAGGTGGAGTTAATGATGAAGACACTATTGTGAGTAAGATTATTAGAAATTTGTTGCCTATTTATTCTATTAGAGTCTCTACAATACATGAAATGGGATAAACACTTGGAAATAATATTACAATTGATAGCCTAGTTGGAAGACTAATTTCATTTGAGATGAACAATTTTGACAACAATGTTGTTGATGCAAGGAGGAAAATGGAGACAGGACCAAAGGCACTCCCAAACACCAAACCACCTTGCAGAACCAATGTGGAAGCTAGAAAACATAGTGAGAGAAGAAAAAATAGAGATCCTTTATACTAACTTGATCAAAATCATCACATGTCAGGTTGTAAGGCCTTTCCAGTTTCGGCCATATATTCAATGAATTAAAATAAGATATTTATACAATAGAGATCACAAAACTTTGATCTCAATATCTAAACATTTTCTTTCTTGCTCTAAGAATCATCCCTAAACTAAGAACATACAACCAAATATATACAAGAGTTCACCACAAGAGGTCAGCACTCAAATCTAAAAGAGAGACCTAGATTTAGGTCCACATAGATCCCAATGAGAGACCCCAAATGAATTAATCCATCATAATTAAATGAAGAAGTTGGCCAAAGATCCAACTCCCAAAATAAGTATCTCAGGGAGATGAACAAAAATTAGCAACCATGGTAAAGCATAACTAAGCATCAAAAAACTCGTCAGTAATGACATCACCAAAACCTATCGGTAAAGCATGAACGAGAAACACAAGAAAAACATTCTTGAGAAACAGAACCTGAGTGATAGAGACAATATGCTCAAGAAGTAGAACTTGAGTGACATAGAACAACTAAAGAAAACATCTTTTTGGTTGTGCAGGATTGCCAATGACCCAAGATGCTCCTGCATCAGACCCCTGGGGTTACCAGAAATAGTTCTCTAAATCATTTTTTAGGTCTAGCCTGAAATTAATCCAAATTGGATTGATAAATACATGATGATTCCTCATTCGATCTGTTCTTCCACTTCACTAGATACTCCATGTATTCTTTTCCTCTTGTGCTTCTTCTAATTCCCTGTTTCAAAATCTTTTCAACTTCCTCTATCTGCTTCTTAGGATAATCACTTGGTATGATCATTTATTCATCAGTTTCATGATATTCATACAAGTCTAAAATATTGAATATAGGTGATATATCCATGTCATCAGGTAATTCAACCTCATAAGCATTTCCACTGTCAAACCTTCGTAGTATTTTGCAAGGACCAAATTTCTTCATCTTCAGTTTACCATATATTCCAATAGGAAATCTTTCTTTCTTCAGATGAATCATCAGTGCATCACCAACTTCAAATGTTTTATGTCTTCTTGATCTGTCTACACTATCTTTGTATTTCTGATTAATTTTCTCTAGCTTCTGTTTTACATCTTCATGCAATGTCTTCATAAATTATGCAAATTCCTCCACTTCAGCACTTCTTCTCTCATCTCTAGCAATATATCTCAAGTCTGATATACCTCTTGGTTGTGTGCCATGAACAATCTCAAAAGGTGTCTTTCAAGTACTTCTATTCACTAAACTATTGTATGGAAACTCTTCTTGTGCCAACATCAAATCCCAATTGCCTGGTGTGTCTCCAACTGAGCATATCAACAAATTACCCAAAATTCAGTTTACAACCTCTATTTTTCCATCATTCTGTGGATGAAATGTAGAACTAAACTTCAACTCAGTATCCAACTTCCTCTGAAGTGTTCTCCAAAAATAGCTAACAAACTTATTGTCTCGGTTAGAGAAGATACTCTTTGGTAATCCATGCAATCTGATAATTTCCTTAAATAAAAGATCTGCTATCTGTACTACATCTGATGTTTTCTTACATGGTATGAAATTTGTCATCTTAGAAAATCTATCCACAACAACAAATATGGAATCATTACCTCTTTTTGTTCTAGGTAAGCCAAGAACAAAATCCATGCTGATATCACTCCAAGGTTTCTCAGGAATAATAATAGGTGTATACAATCTAGTATTCTACTCACTCATTTTGCAAATTGACAAACTCCATAGCTTCTTACAAATTTTTGAACATCCTTATACAACTGAGGCCAAAAATACCTCTCCTTCAACAAACTTAATATTTTATCAATACTAAAATGTCTAGCCAATCCACTACTATCTTTATCAAATTAGTTCTCATTGATCCTCTCCGTATAAACAACTAAATACCTTTGAACAACATATCTTCCTGAATAAAATAGTCTTCATACTTACTTGATTGATTTGAATTTGGTGCTCTGCACACTCTTGACTGCTCTGAAAAATTAGGATCATTTTCATACAAATTCTTCATGTCATCAAAACCAAGAACTTTAATTCTCATTTTAGTCAACAAATATATTCTTCTACTCAATGCATTAGAAACTCTACTAGAAACTCCACTTTTATGCTTAACCAAAAATGTAAAGCTCTACAAATACTCTACCCATTTCTTATGTATTTGATTCAACTTATTTTGACTACCCAAATATTGTAAAGCCTTATGATCAGTATACAAAAAAAAATCATTTGGCATCAAATAATGTATCCACTTCTTCATAGCTTGCACAATAGCATAGAACTCCTGATCATAGAAAAGATATTTCCTTTTTGCATCATTCAACTTTTCACTAAAGAAAGCAACCTGTTTACCTTATTAAGTCAACACAGCTCCAATTTCACTTCCACTTGCATCACATTCAAATTGAAATACCTTCTTGAAATCAGGTAAGGCTAACATAGGTAATTCAACAACCTTTAGCTTCAAATATTCAAAACTCTTATCAGATCCAAGTGTCCATTTGAATTCATTGTTGTCTCCTCTCATTGTATCAGTCATAGGATTACAAATAGAACTAAATTTTTTGATGAACTTCTTGTAAAAACTTACCAATCCATGAAATGATCTTACCTCAGTGACATTTTCAGGTGTAGGACAACTCAATATAGCCTCAACCTTCTCAGGATCCATATTCAAACCATTCATTGAAATCACAAATCCCAAATACACAAAATCTTCTTTCATGAAGGAACACTTCTTCAGATTAATCAACAACTTTTCCTCTTTCAATAACTACAACACTTGTATAATATGCATCAAATTCTCTTCTCTAGTCTTAGTGAATATTAGAATATCATCTAAATATACAATCACACACTTATTCAATAATTTCTTCAGAAATTCATTCATTAACCTCATAAATGTATTGGGTGCATTAGTTAAACCAAAAGGCATAACCAACCACTCATACAAACCTTCTTTTTTTTTGAAAGTAGTCTTCCATTCATCTCCTTCTCTGATTCTGATATGATGATATCCACTTTTCAAATCAATTTTGGTAAAATATCTTGCTCCACTCAAACAATCCATGATGTCATCCATTCTTAGTATAGGAAACCTATACTTCATTGTGATCTTATTAATTGCTCTGGAATCAGTGCACATTCTCCATTCTCCATTCTTCTTAGGTGCTGATACATTAAGTACTACACATGGACTCAAAATTTCTCAAATCAAGCCTTTGTTCAACATTTCATGAACTTGTCGGTTAAGCTCTTCATTTTTGATAGGTGTTAACTGATGTGGTGCTTTGTTTGGTAAACTAGCATTAGGAATTAGATACATATAGTGACTGCTATCTCTCATTGGTGGAAAACTATCAGGTACATTATCTAAAATTATCTCCTTGTACTCAGTGAGTAAATTTCCAACTTCTGTAGGAATGTCATCTTCTGTATTCTTACTTGGTTTGTTAGGAATCAAAGCATAACAAATATCATTTCTTTTCAAATCCTTAACAAACTATCTACCTTACATCAGAGAAACTTTCACAGATGTGCATATCTCGCCAACAGATTCTTCAATCAAAGGTAACAAATCTTTCTTCTTACCATTAACCCAAATAGAATATCTATCCAACCTTCCATCATGTATAGCATGTCTATCATATTTCCAAGGTCTAACCAACAAAATATGACAACAATCCATAGGTAGAATATCACACAACACCTTATCATAATACTTCCCAATTTACAGATTCACAAAACATTATTCACTCACCATTAATGTATGATCATCCTTGATCTATGAGATCTGATAGGGATTTGAATGTTTCATCCTCTCCAACTACAAATTTGCAACCATTTCCTCAGATGCCAGATTCTTCAAGCTTCCACTATCAACAATCACTTTCCAAACTTTGTCTGCAAATCTACATTTGGTCTTGAAGAAACTTTTCCTAATCAGATCTTGCTTATCCTTCTCACTCCATAGTATCCTTTGAATCATGAAATTTCATTCCTTTTCATCTTCATTTAGTGACTCCTCTTTCTCTAGTGCATTTCTTCTACTACTGCCTTTCTTTCTTACATGTGTACATTTAAAGGATTTATGTCCTTCTTCACCACAATTGTAACAAGTAACTTAGAATCCTTTTCTGCTATATCTACCTTTGGAGTAATTTCCTCTTCCTCAGTATGAATTCCCACCTTTCCATTCACTCTTTCATTTTTCTTGAGTTGTGTATGAATTTGACTTGTCTGGTTCAAATCTACTATTGTCACCATGAGATCTACCTCTTCTTCTAGGATATCTACCTCCTCTACCTCTTTGTCTTTGTTGATATCTTCTGTTCAAAATTTCCTCATCTTTTAGGGAAAATTGGTATGCATCCTCAATGCTTTCCATCTTGACCAAACTGATTTCATCTTGTATAGAAATTCTCAAGCCATTCAGGTATCTTGCAACTCTTTCCACTTCATCCTCAACATGTCTAGATCTGATGTCCAATCTGTAGAATTATTTGGTATACTCTTTTACTGATTTGTCTTTCTTCTTCAGACTTTGCATTCACCAGATCAGATTAATTTGATAATCACAAGGTAGCAAATTTTCCTTTCAATTTGTTTAACATCTTTTCCCATACCTTGATTTTGTCTTTACCTTTCTTCTTTTGATGCAATTGTAGATGTTCCTACCATAGGGATGCATGACCTTTCAATTTTATGCTTGCAATCTTTACCTTCTTATCCTCTACTACACTCTGATATTCAAAATACTTTTCCATCTCAGTTATCTAGTCAATAAATTCATTAGACCCCAATTTTCCACCATACTCAGGAGGATTGAACTAAGGTGTGTATTTTAAACTTTTCAAAGCTCTCAAGAATCCCTCTTCTTCTTGATTCATCACAGGTGTAGGTGTAGCTTCACCTTGAACCTCTTCAATTTCATCATCACTAAGATCATCAAGATGTATTCCTCTAGGCTGGGCTATCTCAACAACTTCCAATCTAGAAGCCATCTGTCTAAGCATATCAGCTAGACCTAGATCTGCATTTCCTCTCCCACAAACCATCTTGAATCCCTCTAAAATTGTAGGTCAGATTGCAATCTACTACCCCAAAACAATACCAACTAGGGTTAGGGTTTCAAGAAGGAACTTAGATCTCACCACGCTCTGATACCACCTAAAACAAGGAGGAAAATGGAAACGGGGATAAAGGAACTCCCAAACACCAAACCACCTTGAAAAACCAATGTAGAAGCTAGAAAACACAGTGAGAGAAGAAAACATAGAGATCCTTTATATTAATTTGATAAAAATCATTACATGTCAGGCTGTAAGGCCTTCCTAGTTTTATCCATATATTCAATGAATTACAATAAGATCTTCATACAATAGAGATCATAGACCCTTTGATCTCAATATCTAAACATTTTCTTTCTTGACCTAAGAATCATCCCTAAACTAAGAACATACAACCAAATATATACAAGAGTTCACCACAAGAGGTTGGTGCTCAAATCTAAAAGAGAGAGCCAAATTTAGGTCCACATAGATCCCAATGATAGACCCCAAATAAATTAATCCATCAAAATTAATTGAAGAAGTCAGCCAAAGATCCAACTCCCAAAATAAGCGTCTTGGGCAGATGAACACCAAAAATTAGCAACCGTTAGTAAAGCATAACTGAGCATTAGAAAACCCATCGGTAAGGACATCACCCAAACCCATTGGTAAAAAATGATAGAGAAACACAAGACAAACATGCCTGAGAAATAGAACCCAGGTGACAGAGATATCATGCCCAAATAGCAGAACTCGAGCGACAGAGAACAGCTAAAGAACTAAAGCAAACATCTTTTTGGTTGTACAGGATTGCCAATGACCCAAGATGCTCCTATATCAATTGTTCCTACTATTGAATTTGCATTTATGTCCTTTTTATAAATTAGTAAATTTGGTAACAAACACATGATAAGAAATGACAGTGATGATAAAGAACTTGATGAAATTGAAGCATTAATGACTATAAGATTTCACAAAGGTAAAGGAAGTTATAAAGGTAAACTACGTTTGATATGCTTTAATTGTAAATAAATTAGATGCTTTTTTTTCTATATGCCCAAATAGAAAAAGTTATGAAAGAAATTAAAGATCTAATGATAGAAGGAATGATCAAGAATATAGAAGAAACTAATAGTATGATAGAAGGAGTAACCAAGATTACAAAGACAAATACAAGAAGGCATGTTACATAGATGAAGATAAAGATAAATACACCGACACCGACACTGATGATGACATTGAGATAGTATTTGTAGCTTTGAAAGAAGATTTAGAAGAAGATGAAAGGTATGTTGAAATGATACTTATTTCAAAATTTAGCAAGCATGACATTTGGGTTATCGATAGTGGTTGCACACATCACATGTCTAAAGATAAAGAAAAAATTGAATTTCTTGAGCATTATAATGGTGGATCTATTAGAATGGGAAGTGATACACCCTATCAAGTGAAAGGAAAAGGGACTATATTTCTGAACAATAAGATCAAATGAATATTGGGTGAAAGGAATTAATTATAATCTGTTGATCATTTCACAGTTAAATAACACAGGTTACCAAGTTGCATTTAAAAATAGAAAAGCTATAATCTATGATGAAACTGGAAGTTGATCAACACTGAAGAACAATCAAAAGGTAATCTATTCTATCTTGACACTGCTAAAACTACTTTTTTGATGGCTAAAAATGAAGATGTATGGTTGTGACATAAGAGCTTATCATATAATTTTTGACAACATGGTTAAGATCAGTAAGAAAAGAAAAGTAAGAGGCTTACCAAGCTTATCTAAACCTCACCATGTCATGTGCAAGAATTGTCAAATGGGAAAAATGTCAAAATCTAGTTTTAAGAGAAATTTTTCTCTTCTAATGATATTTTGGAGTTAGTTCATACAAACCTATGTGGACCAATTAGAACACAGAGTTATTATGGTGAAAAATACTTTATTTTATTTGTTGATGACTACTCTAGAATGATGACTATTATGTTCTTAAATAAAAAATCTGAAGCATTTAAGATGTTCAAATGGTACAAAGCTAAAGTGGAAAAAGAAAGTGGTAAAGAACTAAAACACCTAAGTCTTGACACAGGAGGTGAATTTATTTCTAATGATTTCACTAAATTTTGTAATGAGTATGGAATTAAGAGACAAGTCTCTACACCAAGAACACCACAAAAAAATGAGATTGTTGAAAGGAGAAATAGATCAATTGTGGATTGTGCTCGAACATTAATGATTGAAAAGAATGTTGCACAAGTATAATAGAGGGAAGTAGTTAGTACTGTTGTATACACATTGAACTGAGTGCAACTAAAGAAAGATACAAACAAGACATGTTATGGATTATGGTATGGTTATACACCTAATGTGAGTTAATTTAGAATATTTGGAAGTCAATGCTATTGTTAGATATTTTTCTTACAAAATCTCAATATAGAAATAATTCTTGACTCTTAGATTCCCAACTCTTGACTCATGCAAGTAAAAGTCTAATTAATGAGGATTAATCCTCCTTCTTCTTTGAGCTCCATAGACTCAGGTGGATGTACCTTTTATAGGTTACTTCTTTTCAGTTACTTTAATAGTGGATCAAGGGCTACACTAATTTGCTTCTTACCTTTTACTGCAACAACTGATAGAACATCTTGAAAATGACTATTATCAGTTTAAAATAGAGCTTAAGCTAGACCATGAACTTGACAAGAGAAAATAAAATTGAAACAAGGATTCTCATCCTTCTTTTTAGATATCTTGACTCAGGAAGGCTAACCAAATGATTCTCTCTTCAAAGAATCAAAAAGTTGAATTGTATTCTTAAATACAACTGATTAACAATATATGTTCTTAATAACATAAATGTAAATGATTGTTTATATTTAAGATTGATGATGATAACTACTTATCAAAACCTAGACCAGTGCCTAATCCCAAGAAAAGAGTCAATTGAAATATATATTTAAAGAAAATAATTAATGTTAACACACATGAAGCCCAGATAGAGTTCCTTATAAACTATCTTCTCATTTCTACAACCATGTATCAAATTCTCACACTAATATCTAGCCCTCTGGAACTATTCATAAGATTTATTGCCTCCTTGAAAGAAACTTACAAATAATCTGGTGCAGGAGAACCCTAAGGTCTTTAGGAATATCTTTAGTCATTTTGTCTTGTAGGTTTGTTTGGCTGACCATCCATGAATAAGGACTATGTTATAAAGTCCCTAGTGTGTATAAGGTGTGTTTAGTGTTAAGAGATATTAGGGTTTGTGAGTTGTTGAGTCAAGTTGATTCTAGGGGTCTAGAACCTAGAAGTCAACCAAAAGGTCAAAGGGTTGACCAAAAATCCAAATTGGGAAGATTTTCAAGATTTTAATATTTTAAAGTGATTTAAGGTCATTTGGTAATTTTTTAAACCAAATAGGGCCATCAAAGTTGAGAAAGTGTCAATTTGACAAAAGTTGTCAAAGTTGTCATGACAACATTTCCTGGATTTTAGGAATTGACTTTTACGATGACAAAATCCCAACTAGAGGGTCTAGAAATGTGGGATGAGAGTATATAAGGTTACTACAACCCTAATTTTATAGTTAGAATTCATTGTGTATGGACTGGTTATTGAGAAGGACCAATTAACACTGTAATTAGCATACAGAGCCATCATCCAACACTTTTATGGATTGAATGAATTGAATGAAAGAATGGAGAGTGGTTAATTTGTAATTGGATATTTCTTTGTGGCATTAGATTATATTTTATTCATTTTGGTTATCTTTGTATAAATCTTTTGTGTTTTGCAAGTTCATTGTCCAGTTTTGGACCAGTCATGTAGAAAATGGCTTTTCTTGGCATTCTCATGGTTCAAAATCCCATGACCACTTGGAATCCATTAAATAATTGTATATAACCTATAGATATAGTGTGTGGTGTGTGTGTGTCTATGCAGGGGAATCAAGAGAACATCCAGACCCTAGGCGAGTACTAGTTATTCTGGCTAGGGTAACTGAACAGTACAGAGGCAATGGTGATTGCTAAGTGATTAGTATGTGCCAATCAGTGCCAAAGGAGTGTAGGGGCATGAATTGAAGACCTGATGGTGGAAGGATAAGTTGAGAAGAACTCATTGGATTAATGAAACAAGATAGAGAAACCAAATTAGTGTTCATGCCCTAGAAACCCTTATTTTTAGGGGTTTGGTGAAAGTCTATTGTACAAACAAACTTGGCATCTAAGACCTAGAAAATATTTAAGGGGAGGAAAAACCCACAAGGAATATGCAATTTTTTTCTAGGGGTGTTAATGGATTTTAGGAGAAAATCCATCTTTTCAGTGTCTAGGAGGGCTAATAGGCCTAAAAAGGCTACAAGGCCTAAAAGACTAGAAGTTTAGAACCCGATTGAAAAATGAGTGAAGGATCCACAAATTTGGATCCATAGAAGTTGAATTAGACCTAAGAGGAGTCAGGAATTCAATCCACAAGAAGTTGACACCATTGGAGAAGTAGGTGGTTAGAGAAGACATGGATGTGTGAGGTTATGAAGAAGGGTTTAGTAAAGAGTTTGAAGTTGGTAGAGAGCTCCTAGTGAGTTAGAGGATCAGAGAGGAATCCTCTAGTTAGCATAGAGATAGAGACCCTAAATAAGACCAAGAGAAGGTCTTGGAGAGAGAAAAAAGGATCTAGGAGAGGATCTCCCCATCAAATATGTATCAGATCCATTGAAAGGCTTGGGAGTGGATTAGTGTATTTCATAGTGGATTGAATCCATAAGTGAGAACATCATGGTAACCAATGTAGAGTTGGCCAAGGATTTGTCAGAGAAACAAATCAAGAATTGGATTCTTGAAGAAGCAATGGAAGAGATGAAGATAAAAATGACAGAGGTGGTAGAGACTGCTAGCAAGTTGAGAGAAGAGATGCATGAAGAGATACTAGATAAGGGGGAGAAACTAATAGAAGAGGAGGTAGAACTAGAGCCTGATTCTCTTCTACCCGAGGAAACATTCCTCAAATCACTCAAGGAATTGAGTGGAAAGGCTCTAGAAGGAATACCAGTATTCTCTAGTAAGATGGATACATAAATGGTTATGGAATGGATTGAAGGGATGGAGAATCACTTTGAATGTGATGGGATCATAGAGGCACAAAAGGTAAAGATAGCCAAGTCAAGGATAAGAAGGGAAGAACTCACATGGTGGAAGTTATTGCAGGAAGAAAGAGAGAAAAAGGGAAAGAAGCCCATAGAAAATTGGAAAACAATGGTGGAAAAAGTGAAGGAGAATTACCTTCTAGAAGATTATGACATTCAACTGCATAAGAAGAGGTAGAACCTTAGTAAAAAAGATGTAGATGTGCCAGCCTATACTGAAGAATTTTAGAAGCTTTGTCTTAGATCAAGAATCCAGGAGATAGCGAGCATCAAAGTTGCACACTACCTTAATGGATTAAGGTGGAACATCCAAGAATAAATTAGTCTCTTTACCCTGACTTCCATTCATATTTATTTTCAAATGTCTTTGAAAGTGGAAGAGAAACTCAAGAAGAGGCAAGATTCTAGCTCGAGAGGTAGATCAAGGGGTAGAGACAACAAAGGTGGCCATAGAGGAGGTTCAAGTGGAAGAGGTAGTGAGAGTAGGATTCAAGGTGACTCTAGATATGTAGAGAAAGGACACGAGTCAAGATATAGAGGTGAATACCACAATAGAGGAAGAAGTTCTTATAATAGTGGCAGAGGAAGATCAGGGGGTTTTGGGAGAAGCTCTCACTTTTCTTCCATGAAATGCTAAAATTGTGGATAGTTGGGACATCCTACATATAGGTGTCCAGATAAACCAACATCCTCACAAGGGGAGAAGAAGATAGCTTATGTCCAAGAAGAAGATTGTTCTAAATAATCAAAGGTGAGTCTAGATTTAGAGAAAGTAGGACACCTTATGTTGAGAAGAATGATAATCAAGACACCCACCAAAGATGAGAACAAGTAGAGGAGGGCTCTTTTAAGAGTAAAATGAAAGATATTGGGAAAGGTGTGTAAGGTAATAATTGATTTAGGGTCAATAGATAATGTCATATCTGAGGAGGCAATAGAGAATTTGAAGCTCACAAAAATTCCACATGTGTGTCCTTATAAAGTTACATGGTTGAATAAGGGCCAAAGCATCTTAGTGAATGAGAAAGTGTGGGTGGAATTTTCCATTGGGAAGTATCAAGATAGGATACTATGTGATGGTTGCCAATGGATAATTTCCATCTGTTGCTTGGCAGACCATGGTAGTATGACAAAGAAGCTGTCTATAATGGGAAAGATAATAAGTACTCCTTCAATAAAAATGGGGTAACTTTCAAGATAAAATCCTTACTAGAGGAAGACATAGTTGAGAATGTTGGAAAGTTGACTCCCAAGGAGTATATGGCTTATTTTTTGTTGTCATTATGACAAAAAATTCATATGAAGGTTTGACAATACACTATGAAGTGAAAATTGACTAAGTGTAGAAGATAGAACAGAACAGTGACTTGCAGTCGATCAGGGCATCAACGCACGTGTGTACTATTGGTTATATTTCCTGTTGTTTCTGCTTTGCCTGGTTCCTTGTCTTGCCTTCTGCAAATTTTCAGGCTTTCATGTTTAAATCCTTGCCAAAATTGCTAAAAACCCTAAAAACCCTAAGTTCTCAAGTGTTAAATGATGCATTTAAAACCCTGGGTCATGTCTTATGTTTCATCGTTACCTTTTTCTGTCACTTAAGACATGTGTTTTAAGTTATGTCACCTTGTCGCGTTACCCAGGGAAAATATTCCAAATGATCTCCCGACTTAGCTTTTCCTTTATGTCGCATAGTCTTCTTATAAAATAGAATATTCCTTCAGTATCTTGAGACTTGGCAATTTCACTACAGTCGGGTAGTCGCATGATCTTATGTTATAAGCTTTGAAAATAATGGGACCCACTGCTCAGTCGGGTGATCACAGGAAAAGTCAAAAATTCAAAGAAATGTTCTCAGACTTCACGATTACTTCATGTCGCATGGTCACCAGATCAGATAAAGGCAAACAGTTAAGATTTTTCTTCAGTCACGTGGTCTCGAGATTAAATGACGGTTAAGAGATAACAGTCCCGATCCTGCGACTAACTGTTTGATGTTAGCAATTTCCTTTAGTCAGGATGTCGCCAGAATAGGGTGATGACTCAGCTTTTTAGTGTGCATTAAGTGGACAAAAGAATAGATGACATCTTTCATAAGGTAAGTGGTTGTCGGGAGGTCGCCAAAAGTAAGAAATGGATTAAGCGATAACAAGACTAAGGTATTCTTGCCTTTAGTCACAAGGTCTCTAGATAATTTAAGGGCATGACTGATCATCAAGCGATTAAATGACAACCGTCTAATGGAGGAGTTAGATGATCCTGTGGCAGTCGCGACGTCTGGAGAGAAAAGTGTCCCAGGGAAAAAGTCCTCCCGACTTGGCGATTAGGGTATGTCGCAAAGTCGCTATGAACAGAAAAAAGGCACGTGCTTTAAGTTGAGGTAAAGTTAAAAGTATCTCCCGACTGAGCGACTAAGGAGATAATTGTGAAAGGTTAAAAACAACGGCTTGTCACCAAGTCTGGAAAAGAATGATGAGTTAGGGTTAACTCCTTGCGACTTTGGTTTCACCGTTGTTACCTGATCGCTAGATGGACTTGGGTCAGCCAAGGTAAAGGAAATACATTGTCACCTAATCTAGAGATCAAACCCTGGTTAAGGACAATGGCTCGCGACAAAGAGACTTAATACAGTCGCAAGGTCGTTTGATCACGAGATCTAAAATACGGCGCCAAGTGGATGACATGACAGGAAGAATCATTTGGCAACCAATCAAAGGATAGAATTTTGATTACTATGCACAAAAGGTAGCTGAGATGTATGACAGAGAATTAATCAGAGGATGACATGTCAGCTGTCTTAAACATTATATGATTGCACCAAGGATTCATAATTTGAATTTTGATTTCTTGTCAACTTCGTGCAACTACGGATAGGTTTTTCAAAGTTTCATGGCATGGAAACTTAATGGCAGAACTGACATTTTTGAATTATGAGCCATGTACTCTGAATCATATGGCTATAAACAGAGGATTGTGCATTCATTCTTGTTCACCAAGTTTTAAGATTTCAGAGCAATTGCATTATTTCCAAAGTGATTGAAATTTCTAAAGTTATAGAGAGTTGTGCTCAGAACGACAGTTGATATTGGAAATTAGATTTGTTTCAATATCATTCTAGATGGAGATTCAAAGTGCTTGCAAAGATGAGTAGTGCTATGAGCATTGCTTCTACGAGTGGAGGCAGTGGAGAAGAGCAGGAAGGAAAGCCTAGTTTCTCAGATGAATTTCTTCAGCTGTTGCCAGGTTCAACACAAAATAGAAAGATTGATGCAGGTGTGTTTAAAGATGACTTCATAGACATCAGAGATGCTGCAACTCCAGCCACAATAGGTTACTCTCTTTTCACATATTTTTATAAAAACTCTGAGAAGGCCATCCCTATTTCAAACCCTTGGACGTCTGGTCTGGGTAGGTTATTAGTCCCTGATGTGTTCCTAAATGTTGACCTATTTCTGGACCTGGAAAACCATTATGATGCCCTAACAAAGACCATCAAAAGGGAGGATGGCACTGCCTTGTTGATATTAAATAGAAATTCTTTCATGCAAGCTTTTGGCCTATTCAGCACCATGTCTACCAAAATTGACATGAAGAAGCAGGAGAAGAGGTATAGTGCTAAGCTTGGTGTTGCTAGGAGCTTATTGAAAAATCACATGCCTAAAGAATTAAGAGATCATGTAGGTCCTAAAGCTGAACCCTACCCATATTATTATAAGGACCTACATTTTTATATCAAGTACAATGCTTATGCACTTTGCAGAGTACTAGGGATAGATGGAGATGCAGAAAGAATAGGTCATGGCATCTTGATGATGGTTTTGGACCTAAAAGAAGTGCATTCAAGCACTAGTTATGATTATATCCAGCATATAATAGATGAGATGCACGAGGGTTTTGTTGCCACACAGAAGAAGTTGAAAAACCCTAAGGAGAAGGAGCCAAAATTCTTGCATTATTCAGTCCTAATGCACCTTCTCCTGTATTACAATTTTGCAATTATGGACTCCAATAATTTATCTCCACAGAGATTCTTTCAGGCACAACCAAATCCTATCCAGTTCTAGGTTAGGGTTTGGAACTTTACTTCCAGAGATTGTGACTTCTGTGCATTCCAAAATTGGATTGTTTATCCAATAATAAAGAGTCTGGGAATAAGCAGGACCAGAATTCCTTTGAAGGTCATTCAACTGCTTAGGCCTTGTGAATACTTAGAAAATTGGCCTGTAAATCACAATTGGGGTGACTTATACTTAGAGGAGAATTTCACTATATTCAGAGTGTTTGGGTGCATTCACCCACCCCATATTTTGCCTTATTATGTGCCTATGAGAGTTGCTACCATGGAATTCATCTGGTAGTTGATGTTAACTGATAATGAGCACTTTGCTCCACATAAGAAAGGGACTATAACCCCTAGGCAATTTAGAATTGCAAATTTTACTATAGGTAAAAATGCCATAGATGAAGTAAGTCAATGGCTAGAAAAATTCAGAATGGGGGCAGCCCCTTAAAGATATACTGACCCAGAAGGCTTCATGGCAGGGGTCAGGAAATTGTACACTCCTACTATCCCAAATACAAATGTGCATTGTGAGTGTATAGAGGAGGATGCTACAAGAAATAACTTGGATGAAGATGACATCCACGTGAAATGATTAAGAATTCAGGAGGTGCTGAAGTTGCAGACTCAGATTAAGAGGAATGGTTTGTCCTTTTGAGGTTTTTACCCTGACCTCATGTATTTTGATAGGATCAAGGCTATGATTGACAATTTATATGTGTTGTCAGATCAATTGGATACAGTCCTTGCCAAGAAAGGTGGTCAATCTCCTGAGCATTCAGAATCAGAATATGAAAGTGAAGATGATAGTGACTATGCACGCCCTTACCTGTCTCCTCCACCACAACAAGCCCAAGGGCAGGAAATGGCTGAGATCCCACAGTTGCAGGGAACAGAGCAACACATTATAGATTTGACTGTTGCAACACATCCTGGTCATTTGGAAGAGCCTGCTGCAAAGAGGCAAAAATTGGAATTAGGCCAACCTTCAGCAGAGGGGCAAAGCAAGAAAAAGGACAAGGTTAAGGCCTTGATACCAGGCACCAGGTTATATGATCATAACCTGAGGAAGGCCATTAGATAAGGCAAGAAACAAATGCCTGATCCAGAGGATGGAGTTAAAATCCCACTAAGGTCATGTGTGGATGAAAGATTGCTTAATCAGCAGAAGTTCCTAGATGATGATAATTTTGTAAAGATAGAGGAATTCAAAGATTTCCTTAGGTGGCACAAAGAAGAGCAGCTGAAGTCCCAATTTCTTGTGGATGGGAAAGAGAAAATTACCAATGAAGCTCTTGTGGCCCTACAAAAGTATGATCCTGAAGTTGAGGACATATCTCCTGAGGATGCCAGGAAGATGGTACTAGGAAGTGGAATTTTGTTAGCTGAAGGCTGGGATTTGGCATCTGCATTTGTCATAGATCAGATTAGAAAGTAGCCTGACCTTAAAATGGTTAGTGAAGTCCAAATAGGTGAGATGATTAAAGGATTTGGGTATGACCCAAATTCACAAGCCTCTTCCATGTGGAATCTTAGCCCTAAAGAGCAAAAACCCCAATTAGTAAACATTCAAGAAAATTTGGTGGGGAACCAGATGGTGTGGTCAGTGCAGAACATAGGGGACTTGGAGATTTTCCAAATAATGACACACTGGGCTCAGTTAAATGAGGATAAGACAAAGCAATTGTCTGAAAGGTATACCGCTCTGTTAGAAGAAACAAGTGCACTATCTAAAGATAGGGATATGTGCCATATAAAGCTATACCAAAGAGATCAGATGATAAAGACATTGTCTGAGGAATTAGAGGCAAAACCAGAGGTAGTGTATGTGCCTGCCCAACCACCACCTATACAGATTGAAGATCAGCCTAAATCAGAGGAGGCTGTAGAACAGAAAGTGGATGAAGAGAAGGGGAATGCTATAGCATTGAAAGCATTAAGAGGCATATTACAACATAGGATTGAGATCCTCAAAGAAAAAGTTGATGTTGTAATAAATACCTATAAAAAATTGCCTATGTTGCATGCTAAGGTATTAAGGTACCTTCTAATTTTAAACCCCTACTTCACAAAGTGGTCTGCCAGAGCAAGTCTATTTGAGAAATTATCATCTCTGCAGAACATAAGGGTGGACTTTCCTCCAATTGTAACAGAGGTAGAAGATGAGATCAAAAGGGTAAACATTTCTCTCTCTTTCTTCAAAGGGAATTTGAACCAAATAGAGGCTAAGTTCAGTCTCTTTTCAGCTGATTTTAATAGGTTTATCCCTGCCTTGAAAGGAGAAGATGACTAGGTAAAATATATAGATGCCTGGAGAGGTGAGTTTGACACCAAAATGCCTAGTGAAGATGCTTTTCTTTTGGGAACTGAGGTTGATATTGATGGATTTAATCTGCTTTTAGATGAAGCATTCAAGGCTGAGACAGATATCAACAAATTCCTTCTTGATGTCAAGAACATCACCAATGTAAGATGGGACAGACAAAAGGTGCAGGTACAGAGTACCCAAGACTTCAATTGGCCGATAGATGATGAAGTAAAGGCATGGGAAGTCATGACAACACCTAAGAAAAGGAAACCTGTGGTAGAGGAGGAGATTCTAGATGATGAGTGAGGTACCACTTGGTGCTGCATTGTTCATGGACAAGATGGACAGTTATTTTAAAAGAAGATGTAGGTGAGCAGGCGAGAACAACTATCAAGACTTCGCATAACTACACCAAATACCATCTACAAATCAGATTGTAGTCACAAGGTCGGGAGAAGAACAAAAGATATCAGATTTTACCTTTTTGACTCAGTCACCTCATCGTTCCTTCTCTCTCTCTTTTATCTGTCTTGTATCTTTAGGGTTAGGGTTTTGAGACCATCCAAAGCTTGTTGCATCCTTAGGGATTCCAAGATGGTCTAGAATCTATATATATCATAAGACTTGTAATAGTGAAGGGTCTTTGATTTTTTGGAACATTTTGTGAAGAAAGAGATAATATACTACAGAACTCAGATATTCTGGTTCATGTCTATCTTTTCAAGCTGTGTAATATCTCATGAATGAACGAGCTGGATCACATAAATAATATACGGTGCAATTTTACTCTTCTCAACTGTTGTCTCTTTACTTTGTATGTATGCTTTTCTGTGTTAAGTTTATCAGGTATTCTGTAACACTCTGGTTATAAGGTAACCATCTAGTTGTTTACAAGTTTCTTTCAAGGAAAGAATTAAATGTTGTGAATGATTTCAAGGAGCATACTACTTTGTTTAAGGATCTGATACAGTAGACTTGAGGTACAAGATAGTTTGTAAGGAAACCTATCCTAATTGTTTGAACTGTAAGGCAGTTCAGTGTATGTTGTTTCTGTGATATCTTTGCTTTTTATTGACTCTGCAGCCTAAAGGATAGGCACTGGTTCAGAAAATTGTCTGATTATCCATCTGTGTCTGAGATATTCCAAGTTATAAAAACCAAATCAATTTAAAAACTCTGTTACTAAGAACATACAAGCTGAACTTGTTTAAGGACTTCTGTCAGCCAGACACTGTCCATATTATTAATTCCTTGGAGAGTGAATCAACTAGGTTATCCCTCCTACAAGAAAAGGAAGAAGGATTAAATCCTTGTATCACTGGTTTTTTGTCATATCTAAGATTATGATTTGTATGGTTAAAACCTGTATTTGATTATGCTTGGTCATTTACAAGATGTTTTATAATCTGGTTCAATAAAGATACATGACAAATCAGTGTCCACATCAACAAATACTGTGTTAACAACAATCTTAAAAGGTAAAACCTGCCTGAGTATTTGTGAAACTCAAAAATGAAGAAGGACCTTATCCAGTCCTTAGAAATTAGGCTTTCCTTGTCCCTAAATCAGTATTAAAGGGTATGGTGTTCAAGTAATTATTTCAAGCACTGTGATTCATACAAGAAAAATCCCTAACAAAGTGGCGACTCTGCTGGGGAATCTAAGAGATTGTAATATCTTGTTGAAGTGTTCAGAAATCTCTGGTGTATTAAGTTTTATAATTTATTCCAGTGGTTTTTTTCCTACTAACTCTTGATAGTTATTCATTCATCCCAATTTATTGGGTGGCGACTTTGAAAAGGACATCTCTGAGATTAGTGCAAAAATCATTAAATGTCTTACAGAATGAATACTAGGTCAAAAACAAGAGCTGACCCAGAAAAGGTTTTGAATGAAGGAATCCCATCATCTTCAAGAGTGGGAGCTTCTTGGAGGAAAAAGAGAAGTCAGGATACTATGGATGAAACTCCTTTAAGAGGTGAAGATACAAATATCAGAATAGATCAGAATACTGTTCAGCATTCTCATGATGGAAATACTTCAGATTATGAAGAGGATACTGAAAGAGTATTGGGTACTCCTACAACTACTTCTACTTCAAATTAAAGAAAAGAAATTACTACACCCAGTTTAAACTTAGAAGATAACCCTTCTGATATGTTGGATAATGAAGAGAAGTTTATTTTAAAGCAGTTGGCTTTGGTCCAACAAATGAAAAAGGAAAGAGAGATAAGAAAGAAAAAGAATGATCACAAGGATCTTGATAATGATAGAAGAAGACACCCTAAACACCAGACTACAAAACAAATAGATAAGTCTCAGAAAAACAAAGAAATACCAGTCACTCATAGAGATTCTAGTTTGCAAATAGATAAGGGTAAAAAGAAGATGGGTGAACAGAGAGATCAAGACTCTAAATCTCAGAAGCCTGTTATTGAACAAATGTCCAAATTAGAGATTGATTTGGAAAAATTGAGAATTGAGAAAGAAACCATGGAAAAGATGTTAGAAAAGGACCAGATGGAAGCTGCTACTATTGAAATGAAAAATAAGATTGATTTTTTAAAATCTTCAAAATATTCTTTTTCTGGACCAGAGAACAATACATCTTCTAGAGGAAAAACTACTAAGTCTAAAGAGGATGATAGTTTTCAAAGGAAACCATTGCATAATGAGAGGTATAAACAATTTAATTTTGTTGGTATCCCCAGATACCCTAATGCCTTTCCTAAAGATGTAGGTGATATAGGAGAAAAGCTCCCTAAGTTTGCTGGAAATAATGTGATTTCTTGTGAGGCACACTTGAGAAAATTCATTGACTTTGTTGATGATTTAAATATCACCCATGAAGATGTATTGATGAAACTATTTGTTCAGTCCCTTGTTGAAGATGCAAGAGAATGGTTTAGAAGTCTGGCTAATGGCTCTGTTGTTTCCATGGATGAGTTGATTGAATTGTTCAAAGATCAGTATGGAGATAAAAAAAATAAAGGTTTTTTATTGAATGAGTTCAATAATATTAAGAAGAATTATAATGAAGAGGTTACAAAATTTAACATAAGGTTTCAAAGGGCCATGCATAAATTGTTTCAAAAGATAAAACTAGATGAAGAAATTTGTTTAGAAACTTATCTAAATGCTTATGATTCCAAAATGGGATATGCTCTAAGGGATAAAAACCCTAGAACTCTTACTGATGTTTACAAAATAGCAGTAAATATTGAAATGAATAGAAGAGTGTCTGGTAAGTTGAGTAGGAGAGATGATCCCAAGTTTAGTAAGAGCAATCTGAAGGAACCAGAGTATAAGGAATATAGAGCCCCCCAAAAAAATAAACCTCTTTACAACAATGGTTATAATCCTCAAAACAGAATGCAAAATCACCCTTATGGAACTCAGTTCAAGGATGGAAAGCCTGTCGGTGCACCTAAGAAAGAAAGATCAGACAACAAGACTCCAGATCCTCTCCATAGAAACTCAGTACATTTTTGTAATGAGGAGACCTGGTGTGAAGCTTGTGATGCCCCTCATAATCCTGATTTTTGTGTCATCTCTTTGAATTTAAAAGCAACAGAGGAACAAGAAAATAATGAAGGGGAACAGTGTGATCATAGCATGACCAACACTTATTCATGTCATGATACTGATTCAAATAGTGAAGAGGAAAATCATGATTCCTATGATTCATAGAGAAGGGTTGAAACTCATCATCAACAGGTCCTATCTAACAGTGAGGTGGATGAGGCTGATGATAATATTAGATGCTATGCTCAAGATAGCCAAGAAGTTCCTCTTATCAGAAAAGCTTCAGATGAAGAAAAAGCAAGAATTACTGCTGAGTTGGTAAAAAAGGCTAGAAGCAATTATCACTTAGGAAATAGGGTGGTAGGAGGAACTAGTAGCCAACCCTTAGGTGTTTTCATCAAGGATAATAAATCAGGCCCTCAATATGTTCCCAAGAAAGGAGAATCCAGAGAAAGTGGGAATAAACACAAGGTCAAGGTCATCACAAAAATTGTAGAACCAAATTCTATACAAGATGAAAAGGACCAAGAGAAGATTGTTCCTGTTCAAAAAATAGACAATAAAAAATTGAAAGAGCCATCTCAAAAGAAGTGTAGTGAAGACAATGATGTTATCATTGATAAGTCAAAACTTTCAGATATTTTCTATACTCCAGTTGACATGGGTCAATGTTTGTCTCAGATGACAGTTAAGGTACCTTTTCTAGAAATGATGAGAATCAAAGAACATAAAGAAAAGGTGATATCATTGTTAAATAGTGTACCTGAAATAACCGTTCAAGATCTAGTTGATGTATCTGAGATACCACCTATGAATGGAAATGAGGAGGAAATGTTAACATCTGAGATTCCTCAGATATTCTTGAATGTAACCTCTTCTCCAAAGGTGGTGGACCCATTTTTCCTGTCATTAATAATAAATGATAAGATGCTCAAAAATTGCATGATTGATTCAGGAGCTTCAAATATAGTCATGCCAGTTGAGATTATGAAGGCAATGGGCCTACATGTTGACACACCTCATGGTAGGTGTAGAGCTATGGATT
>MU227726.1:685844-696252 GCA_018584345.1 Thuja plicata
GCCAATCACTGACATGGGAATAAGAAAAGACATCATAACTGTGACACTTGAATTTGAATCCTTCATCTTCTCTTTAATGACATCTGTCGAGTCAAATCCATTGGGCTTCGGGGTCAAATAACTGTTTTATGTTCAAACTTAGCTAACATGGAAACAATAGTTAACATGATCCGTAACTGACATTCATCCTTTCTTAGATGTATTAAAGAAAGTCCAGCATAGTCTCTATCATTTTTTCATAAGAAATCAATCTCCAAATAGCTCTGGTTACAATTTGAATTTGTAATAAGTTGTGCCTCATCACCATGACAATATTCAATAAGATGTCGTGCTTGACATATTTGAACTATTATTCTTCCATTGCCATGACAAATATTCGACCTTTTTTAGATGCATTAAGGAACATCTAGCATGATCTCTGATCATGACTCCAATTTGGTATTTAGCGACATCTACTTTTCTTAACATGCCTGTCTTACAAGAGTTTTACGTTTAAGTGTAACAATTGTCTTTGGGGGACCGAAAACTTATTTCTCACATAAGATTCCTGATTGCTTGATGACCTGAGCATGTTCAACATTCTTTATAACCTGTAAGACAATAGAACCCCTTCTCAAATCTTCATTTTCTGTTATAACTTCGAACGCTGTGGAAAACATACCTTTGGGGCACCCAAAATCAGATTTTCCGCGCCAGGCATTCTGTGCATTCTCAAGACAAACTTTCTAAATATAAAATGTTCTTTGAATGATTTCAAAATGACCCATGTGGTCAAAATTTTAAAAGACTTCAAAACCATGGATATATCGGCCGACAGATTTTTGAGTTTTCAGTGCGAAAATGGCTTCTGCGCACTTACATTTGGATTTTTCGCTATGACTATTTCCAGGCGCTTTCACACAAAATTATCTGAAGATGAAACGTTCTTCATGAGATTTTATGGAGAACCATATGATTAGTTCCTGAAAATAATCAAAACCATGCAAGAAAGAGGCTGGCGGGTTTTTGAGTTTTCAGTGCGAAAATGGTAATGGCGCACTTAAAATTCAAATTTCTACTTTTTTCTACAGTGCATGAAATCCACTTTTGAAAGTTGGAGAGTGCTCTTTGGAGTAAAACAAACCATTCTACATCACTAGACTTCAACTTAACATATAGTTAATGCATATTTGTGAGGTACGGAAAATGCACTTGAGAGGTGCGGCATCCACCTTGGAGCAGTCAAAACTGGAAAACCCGCCTTCCAATATCTTCCTTATTTTAGCACCAAATTACATGCGGTTTTCATCGGCTCTGTCCTTTCACATATTGTGACTTCCATAAGAAGAACCGAATAGTCCTCTGCCCAAAGCAATATGATTCAACTTCAATAGCAAACTGCTCATCATAAAATTACAAGCCTCCAATGTCTCCATGCATTTGTTTCCTCATTCAGCATATGTCAAGCCAAATCCATTGGGCTTGAGGAGTTAAATCATTTATATTAAGATGTACTGAACCTTTTATACCACTTTACAACAATGGCTTACTGC
Organism: Thuja plicata; assembly: GCA_018584345.1. NCBI lineage: Eukaryota > Viridiplantae > Streptophyta > Pinopsida > Cupressales > Cupressaceae > Thuja > Thuja plicata. Next base: position 687,377 of record MU227726.1, read on the forward strand.
GACAATTGTATTCTAAAGTAGCAGAAAACATGTTTCCTCTTGGAGCATGATCATTGATTCCGAAATGCCAAATGATCTGCACATGTTTGGGCCTTCTTCTAAACACATTAGGAAGTAAACTTAACCTCTGATAGCTTCGATTATCCTTCATAGTTCAAACTCTGCAAAAACACACTTGTTAGGTGTAATTTCCACTTGTAGAAAACCTGCAACTTTATTGTCTTGCCTAAAAAATTCTATGCATTTTTGAGCCATGCTTTATAAAGGAAAAATATTCTCTAAGTCATTACAAATTGACCCATGAAACCAGATGAAAGGAAGACTTCAAAATCTGCAACATATCATGCGGCGAGTTTTGGCACTGTGAAGTGCGAAAAGCTTCCTCTTTGCGAAAAACACACCTAGTAGGTGCGAAATCTGCCTTTGGAGAAGGCACTGGGCGTATTCCGCCCGTCAAATTTAAGTTGATGGGTACTTTTTGAACTAAAGGCACATGCCTTTCAAACTTTTAAACAAACATAATGCTAGTGGGAATCACACTTGCCAAGTGCGAAACCCGCACAATAGAATTCTTCTTTGTGGGAATCACACTTGGTAAGTGCAATTTCCGCTTTGGAGTACCTGAAACTCCAAAACCCACCGAGCTTGTTCTCTGCAATTTCTAAACCAAAACACTCACTATTTTTTGTATTAGGATCATAAGGGCTCAAAGTTTTGATCCATACCTTTATATCATAAAAACACCACACTTTATTGCCAATTGAAAATGCATTGCAAAGGTGTGTATTTGGCTCTGCTGAGCTAGGAAAGGAGAAACCTGAGTTCAAAAAGAACTCATTTCAGTCGCATGTCATTGTCTTCCAATTACTTCTCGTTACCATCTTTATTTCTATAAATTTTGTTACATCTTGCATTTGCACCATTGCATAGGTTCGAGAGCATAAAAGAGCGACATATGTATATAGCACACTATATAATCATCATAAAGACTCTTCATATAATCAGATGATAATCACTTCACCTTTAAATGATCACTAGTTCTAAAATGAATCCACTGTATACCTTGAGATGCTACGGCTTTGTCAAAATCACAGTTAACTGTTGTGGATCGATGAGACCCAACATAAATGTTGGCACAGTTATGAGATGGAGATATGTCTAATTCCATTTTTCCTTTATTTTCAAAGGAGGCTAGTCATAATTTGATGTTTACTTATCCCAAATTCTGCTACTATCTTCAATTAGAGAAATGCCATGGTATTATTATCAATAAACAACATGTCTTCTCAGAGTGATTACCTTAATCATCTCTGCATTATGGAAGTTCTTAGAAAATTGAATCTAAATAATAAACTTCTCTCCAAAGTCTCATCATTGAACCTTGCTCAAAAGACTTCAAATGATCTTAAATGCAATTCAATCCTTGACTGTCCAAGCTTTGCTTCTGAAAGTTGAATTAACCAATAGATACCATGTTGACACATATTTGATGTTAAAATCAACAATGTGTACTTCTCAAGGAAACACCCTTTCATATCTTATGCCAGTAGATAGTATCATCATGTGAGAATGCAAATGTAATGCCATCCATACTTTTGATTTCTCATTTTTCAATCTATTAGGACAATGTCTAATGATCCTGTTATCTTGTAGATTTTTATATAAAACAAAGTCTTCACTGTAATCTCTGCTCTTCTATTATCAATGCATTCATTTAGTATAAGAGAGGCCTCAACAAATGAATGCACACACTATCACATGGAATAAAATCTAAATCTATCAATGCCAATTCTATCAATGTGTCATTCATATGAAGACTTTTCCTCTGAGGCTCTTTGAATGCCTGGAAACTATAATTCCCAATCATTCCTCTTGCTGGAGAGATCATCAATTGAAAAATCATTATCTTTGCCAGGTTGGAATCTACAACCTACCCAAAGAATGAGACCTTGAAAGAAACCCACCCGGCTTGAAGCAAGAAGGCAATGGCAGGGAAACCTGGCAAAGACTTCCTATCCTTGGGAAGACTTAGACCTAGACACCAGACTTAACAAGACCACATGACTCCAACTATTGCAAAAAAAATGGGTGACTAAAAGTCTGGCAACAACTGGCTCTGACTGGGGGATCATGTACTGCAAAGTGCATGAAGAATTCAGCTTCTCTGGTGAGACAAGTACCTTATGCATTAGGTTGCGGAGTCTAGACCAAAGAAAAAAACAACAAGATGCATACAGGGAGGGCAGAGGGGATTAGGGCAGAAAACAAAGCAGGAGAAAACAACAACTAAGAAAGCAAGGAAAGGCTAGAGTAAACACATCAAAATTGGAAGGAAAACCTATTTACAAAAGGTGAGGAGACCTCACCAGTAGGACCAAAAGCAAAGAAAGATTCATATGTGTCCATTTACAGGAAGAGAGAAGTATGAACCTTTCTTGAATAGAGGAAGATGCTCCACCAATTTGAAACAACATTGGTAACCTCTAGTTACTCCTTCATTGTTGAACTTGAGTCCAAAAGCTATCTGTAACATGATAACCCACATGATTTTTCCAAACATCCATGCTTCATTATAGATCTCTGATTCATCTATGCTTCCATAGACATCTTTCCTTACACAGTCAACCTTCCGTGATGAAAGAAAGTATTCAACATATTCTGAATGCACCACTAGATTATAATCCAATTCATCTCTTTCAGCATTATCACCTCTATTTGCTTTGTTATTATCCTTAATAGAGATATCAACATTCAAATCAGGATTAACAAAATCAGAATATTGAAAATCCTCTGGAAGAGAAATATCATCATACCTTTTGCAAGTATTGTCAATAATAACTTCTGACTTCAAATCAGGGCTGAAACATGCATCTCAATTTTCCACATGTTCTAATTTCTCTTGTGAAGAAGAAAAAAAATACCAGATTTTGTACATGCTGCTGGAAAATAGTCACATGTGTTTATTTTATTACCAACAACATCACCTTCATTAAAAATACCAGCATTAGAAGCACTGTTAATAACCACTTCAGATTTCAAACCTGGGCTAAAAATGGATGATTCTTCATTACTCACAGACTCTAACAGAATTGAAACATCTTCTTCATCTTTTGCATTTGTCAAACCTTCAAGATGTTCCTCTGGATTTAAAACTTCAATATCTGAATCGACCATGGAAGAGGACTCACATATAATGGGCATCATGACTTGATTAAATTTTGTTTCAAGACTGGAAAAATCTTCATTTATTTCTCTGTCTTGCTGCAGTACTTCATTAACATCTGATACCTCTTGTTCAAAATCTACTATTGCATCAATTTCTTTATCAACATTTTTAGTAGGATGATTGACAGAAAACATCTCATCCTTATCATTCACACATCTTTGATTAAGGCCATTCAACATTATATTATCTTCAAAACAATAAATCTCTGATATCTGATCTTTATCAGCTATAATGAAAGAAGACTCAATACTATTATGCCCTTCAATAACATCAGAAACTTAATTTTTAAATAATCCATCAGCCTTGGGATGATTTTCAGAAAAACATTTTGAAATATCACCCGCAGTCTTTTCATCCATTTCACAACTTTCATCAACATCATGAAAAGGAAAGAAAGACATATTTTCAATTTTGTTTATCTTTTCTTTTTGGACTTCAAGAATCCCCAAAGGCTGGGAATGTTCTTTCTGCTGATGACTCATCCAAGGTAATCCATAATCTTGATTATTAGAGGCTTGATCTTTAATAATTGGCTGAGATTAATCCAAAGCAAAACAATTGTATCCATCTTCCAAATCTGTCTCATACTCGCAATAAAATTTTTTAGAGTCGCCATGAGGTGTATGATAGTCTTCATTTTCTGGATATTCAAAGTTTTGTTCTTTTCCTTCTTGTCTGAGATGAAAGGCATGAGAATTATATTTTTTGGAAGAGGTTTCAATAGCCAATCTTTGATTTCCACCTTGGTGTTTTAATCCTTCTTGATGAGGCTGATAAGATGAATGAGCTGATGCAGTAATCTATCTTTTTAATGCATTTATTTCATTAGGTAATTTTAGCAACATGTCTTCTGTACTGATTGAAGTACTGGCTGTATTTCTCATGGGTCCAGCATGCAATTCCTTCTTCCATCTCCCGGAGGCTAACATGTCATCTTCCATTTCTTCAGCCAGTGTTTGAGCAGCTTGCAAATCCATTACATTAGCTCTTCTTAATTGGTAACCGAGTTTTGGAGGCATGGAACTAATGTAAAATGTCTTGAGATTGTTTCCAGTGGGTGCACTAACAGCATGTATTCTTCTGATTAGTTTATTAAATCTGGCATTGAAATCTCTCATGGAGATAGATGGTTCCTTCTTCATTTGAGCCAGTTGTAATAGTAAGAATTGAGCATCTTCAACGGTCTTATACCTTTCTTCAAATTTTTGTTTCATATCAAGCCATCCGGTAATGCATCCCATAGGTAAATCTTGAAACCACTCTACAGCATCACCAACAAGGCTATCCACAAACAATCTAACAGAAACATCTTCATGCTAAGGATTCACCACACTACATGCCTTATGAAAAGCATTCAGATGTTGTTCTGCAGACATTGAGCCATCACCATTGAATCTTGGAAAGCTTTTCCTAAAACCTTTTGGTAAATCATGACATGCTGCAAAATTCAATGGTCCAATAGAATTTCCCCAAGGAACAGCCATAATTGCTAATCATGTATTCTATGACTGAAATAATTGAAGCTGAGAGGGGAAATGATCTGAATTCTGAGAAAAACTTTTAATATTTCCTTCTTTTTCCTAAAGTTCTCCCCAGTAGAGTCGCCAAAAACTGTTGGTTAACAATTTGTCCTCTCGTTAGATTTATAATCTTTGACTCTTCTTAACACCCAAGCTGAGAGAACAAATGGGTTAGTGTATGTTATCTATCACTACCCTCTGAATTGATAGGTACAACTCCCTGATTGTGTTTGATATGCAATGAATGTGTCTTTTTATTGATCATCAGATTATTCCTTATGAGTTTTAACCAAATTGTTTGTAGGCACAAACAATTAAGGCAAGGATAAAAGTGGATAACCTATAATCCCCAATAGAATGTTGATCACAGATTATCATGAAGTCTATCTTCTAACCTAAACCTATCTACTCTAAGAATGCATATCCTACTAAGGAGAATAGAAGCAGAATCATACATAGATAGCAAATGGAATTGCTTATACTGCAACTACTAACGTGAAATGGAATTCAAGCAGGAATTATAGTTCCATATATAATTGTACTTTCTATTCAGATGCATCCAAATAACTGGATGAATAGGAGAAGAATCATACATGAAAGGTAAATAGAATTACTTTCACTATAATTACCAACATGAAATGGAATCCAGTAAGCAACTACAGCTTCACATATAACTATTCTTCCTATTCAAATGAAAATGAAAAACTACTGGCACAACAAACATGAAATAAAGATTAGAAAATTGAATTACTCTGCTCCAATACTAGGTTTGCCGACCTTTACATTGATTTCCTTCACAGTATTTATAGAGTTTACATACAATGCTTACTAGAAATGATTCAACTTCCAGAATACAAAAAGACAAGGCATAAAGAGAGAACATCTCGATGATAGAATTTGAAAAGCCAATCACTGACATGGGAATAAGAAAAGACATCATAACTATGACACTTCAATTTGAATCCTTCATCTTCTCTGTAATGACATCTGTCGAGTCAAATCCATTGGGCTTCGGGGTCAAATAACTGTTTTATGTTCAAACTTAGCTAACATGCAAACAATAGTTAACATGATCCGCAACTGACATTCATCCTTTCTTAGATGTATTAAAGAAAGTCCAGCATAGTCTCTATCATTGTTTCATAAGAAATCAATCTCCAAATACCTCTGGTTATAATTTGAATTTGTAATAAGTCGTGCCTTATCACCATGACAATATTCAAAAAGATGTCGTGCTTGACATATTTGAACTGTTATTCTTCCTTTGCCGTGACTAATATTTGACCTTTTTTAGATGCATTAAGGAACATCTAGCATGATCTCTGATCATGACTCCTATTTGATATTCAACAACATCTACTTTTCTTAACATGCCTGTCTTACAAGAGTTTTACGTTTAAGTGTAACAATTGTCTTTGGGGGACCAAAAACTTATTTCTCACATAAGATTCCTGATTGCTTGATGACCTGATCATGTTCAACATTCTTTATAACCTGTAAGACAATAGAACCCCTTCTCAAATCTTCATTTGCTGTTATAACTTTGAACGCTGTGGAAAACATACCTTTGGGGCACCCAAAATCAGATTTTTCGCGCCAGGCATTCTGTGGATTCTCAAACCAAACTTTCTAAACAGAAAATGTTCTTTGAATGATTTCAAAATGACCCATGTGGTCAAAATTTTAAAAGACTTCAAAACCATGGATATATCAGCCAGCAGATTTTTGAGTTTTCAGTGCGAAAATAGCTTCTGCGCACTTACATTTGGATTTTCCGCTATGACTATTTCCAGGCGCTTTCACACAAAATTATCTAAAGATGAAATGTTCTTCATGAGATTTTATGGAAACCCATATGATTAGTTCCTGAAAATACTCAAAACCATGCAAGAAAGAGGCAGACGAATTTTTGAGTTTTCAGTGCGAAAATGGTAATGGCGCACTTAAAATTCAAATTTCTACTTTTTGCTACAGTGCATGAAATCCACTTTTGAATGTTGGAGAGTGTTCTTTGGAGTAAAACAAACCATTCTGCATCACTAGACTTTAACTTAACATATAGTTAATGCATATTTGTGAGGTGCAGAAAATGCACTTGAGAGGTGCGGCCTCCGCCTTGGAGCAGTAAAAACTGGAAAACCCACCTTCCAATATCTTCCTTATTTCAGCACCAAATTACATGCGGTTTTCATCGGCTCTGTCCTTTCACATATTGTGACTTCCATAAGAAGAACCAAATAGTCCTCTGCCCAAAGCAATATGATTCAACTTCAATAGCAAACTGCTCATCATAAAATTACAAGCCTCCAATGTCTCCCTGCATTTGTTTCCTCAGTCAGCATATGTCAAGCCAAATCCATTGGGCTTGCGGAGTTAAATCATTTTAATTGTTCAAAGCTTTGAATTTAAATCAAAACATAAAATGGAAAGCCGCTAATCATCCATCTTCAACCATATTGCTCTTCATTCTTAGTTGAAAAGACTACTGGACCATTGAAATAGGGTTCTATCTAATATTAAGATGTACTGAACCTTTTATACCACTTTATGAAAATGTCTTACTGCGACAATTGTATTCTAAAGTAGCAGAAAACTCGTTTCCTCTTGGAGCAAGATCATCGATTCAAAAATGCCAAATGATCTGCACATGTTTGGGCTTTCTTCTAAACACATTAGGAAGTAAACTTAACCTCTGATAGCTTCGATTATCCTTCATAGTTGAAACTCTGCAAAAACGCACCTGTTAGGTGTAATTTCCACTTGTAGAAAACCCGCAACTTTATTGTCTTGCCTTAAGAATTCTATGCATTTTTGAGCCATGCTTTATAAAGGAAAAATGTTCTCTGAGTCATTAGAGATCGACCCATGAAACCAAACAAAAGGAAGACTTCAAAATATGCAACATATTGGGCAGCGGGTTTTGGCACTGTGAAGTGCGAAAAGCTTCCTCTTTGCGGAAAACACACCTAGTAGGTGAAAAATCTTCCTTTGGAGAAGGCACTGGGCGTATTTCCGCACGTCAAATTTAAGTTGATGGGTACTTTTTGAACTAAAGGCACATGCCTTTCAAACTTTTAAACAAACATAATGCTAGCAGGAATCACACTTTCCAAGTGCGAAACCCACATAATAGAATTCTTCTTTGTGGGAATTGCACTTGGTAAGTGCGATTTCTGCTTTGGAGTACCTAAAACTCCAAAACCCGCCAAGATTGTTCTCTACAATTTCTAAACCAAAACACTCACCATTTTTTGCATTAGGATCGTAAGGGCTCAAAGTTTCAATCCATACCTTTATATCATAAAAACACTACACTTTATTGCTGATTGAAAATGCATTGCAAAGGTGTGTATTCGGCTCTGCTGAGCTAGGAAAGGAGAAACCTGAGTTCAAAAAGAACTCATTTTAGTCGCATGTCACCGTCTTCCAATTACTTCTCACTACCATCTTTATTTCTCTAAATTTTGTTACATCTTGCATCTGCACCATTGCATAGGTTCGAGAGCATAAAAGAGTGACATATGTATATAGCACACTGTATAATCATCATAAAGACTCTTCATATAATTAGATGATAATCACTTCACCTTTAAATGATCACTAGTTCTGAAATGAATCCACTGTATACCTTGAGATGCTGCAACTTTGTCAAAATCATAGTTAACTATTGTGGATCAATGAGACCCAACATAAATGTTGGCACAGTTATGAGATGGAGATATGTCTAATTCCATTTTTCCTTTATTTTCAAAGGAGGCTATTCATAATTTGATTTTTACTTATCCCAAATTCTGCTACTATCATCATTCAGAGAAATGCCATGGTATTATTATCAATAAACAACATGTCTTCTCAGAGTGATTACCTTAATCATCTCTGCATTATGGAAGTTCTCAGAAAATTGAATCTAAATAATAAACTTCTCTACAAAGTCTCATCATTGAACCTTGCTCAAAAGACTTCAAATGATCTTAAATTCAATTCAATCCATGACTATCCAAGATTTGCTTCTGAAAGTTGAATCAACCAATAGATACCATGTTGACACATATTTGATGTTAAAATCAACAATGTGTACTTCTCAAGGAAACACCCTTTCATATCTTATGCCAGTAGATAGTATCATCATG
>MU227726.1:696302-714271 GCA_018584345.1 Thuja plicata
GGAAACACCCTTTCATATCTTATGCCAGTAGATAGTATCATCATGTGAGAATGCAAATGTAATGCCATCCATACTTTTGATTTCTCATTCTTCAATCTATTAGGACAATGTCTAATGATCCTCTTATCCTGTAGATTTTTATATAAAACAAAGTCTTCACTGTAATCTCTTCTCTTCTATTATCAATGCATTCATTTAGTATAAGAGAGGCCTCAGCAACTGAATGCACACACTATCACATGGAATAAAATCTGAATCTATCAATGCCAATTCTATCAATGTGTCATTCATACAAAGAATTTTCCTCTAAGGATCTCTAAATGCCTGGAAACTATAATTCCCAATCATTCCTCTTGCTAAAGAGATCATCAATTGAAAAATCATTATCTTTGCTGGGTTGGGATCTACAACCTACCCAAAGAATGAGACCTTGAAAGCAACCCACCTGGCTTGAAGCAAGAAGGAAATGGCAGGGAAACCCAGCAAAGACTTCCTATCCTTGGGAAGACTTAGAACTAGACACCAGACTTAACAAGACCACATGACTCCAACTACTGCAAAAAAAATGGGTGACTAAAAGTCTGGCAACACTTTGAAATTCAAGCAATTCTTCACTTCTTAAAGCTCTGAAACTTATGAAATTTCTTAGTTCAGCACTCTAAAAAATGGTAATTAGAAATGTACAAAGGTTTTTCCTATTTATCACTTAGAATTGAATGCTTCATTCTAGTCAAGAACCTGGAAATCATTACTCAATCACTTTTGTCATAACTCTGCGTGCCTCAACATCAATTGTTTCCTAGCCATGGGACCTAAAATTTACAAGTAATCAAATTTGAATAGCCCAATTGAGAAAGGTCATGAGTGATTTTTTCATTTTTAAAAGCCTATTATATGTGAAAAATATTTAAACTTGATATGATCGGTTTGTTTTTCTTACTTTTCACAGCTCAACATATTTCTTACACCCTGTCAGGATCTTTCCTTTTTAATAGGTCAGCCTTTTTTCCTTATGATGTGAGAACAAACCCTTATAAATTTACCATACTCTTACCATAGTATATCTATATATTGCATGACTATGTTATCTCCAAGTCACTGAGAGTTTATCTTGACCTAGGTTACGTCACGCAAATATGGCAAAAGAATAACCATGTTTAACCCTGAGTCTATCTAGAGATCCAACGACTAACCAAGTCTTTGAATCACTGATCATTTCAACTAACCATGAGTTTATTTTGAGATGATTCACACACCGCTAGATTTGAGTCATGTTAACGGTTCATATATCTCTTGTCAACTCAGCTCTTAGCTTAACTTAACCTTAAGTCATTCGGAGATCACGCGATTGAGAAAAATTAAAATCAATGAATGTTTCACTTTACCCTAAGTTTATCCTGAGATCACACACATACCACATAATTAGATCTTGATTTATGCCTTTCACTGAGCCTCTGAATCATTTTTACTTTCTCAATTTGTTTTGAGATTACACGACCACCCTTGATCTTCTTTTTAATCTACATCCTACGCTGAATCTCCCAATCTTTGGCCTTAACTCCAATTTTTTATGAGATCATGCAACTAAATGCTATCTCTGAGTCGCTAGATAATTTTATCAACCTTGGGTTTATTTTGGGATTTCATGAATGCCACATATCTCTCAGCCACTTTCACACATGTCTGCATCTTAGCTATTATCTCTTGATCGCTGAATAATTTATGACCTCTTGACTTCTTCTAGCGATTCAGCACCAACCACAAGATCTGATCTTCATCAATGGTTCAGATTAATCCATGGAAAATTTAAAGTAACTTTGAATTAACCATGACTAACCATAGTTTATTTGGAGTTTTAGCGACTGAATGAATCTCTAAGTTGCTGAATAAATCTTCTAACTTGGGTTTTTTTTGGAGATCACGCACCAGCCCTTAGATATTTTTTGAATCAATGATTAGCATTAAGTCTCACAAATTTTCTATACTTGATCCATGCTTCTTAAGATTACATGGTAGCCCTTGATTCTTTTTTAATCCAATGGTCTGCGCTGAATTTGGAGACTTTTCACTTAATTGTACTTTCATTCTAATATTAAATGCCATCTACATGATCAAAAAAGAATCTACACTTCTCGCTAGATCTCCATACATTTCATGACATCATCAATTCATTGCAAGACTAAGCACCAACCTCTCATCTCAATCCTAATCTATGATCCTCGTTAAGTCTCACAATCTTCTTGTACTTGATCAATTATTCATGAGATTATGCGCTAGCTGCAAGATCATAACTTAAAATGCAACTGATCAACGACTTGTGTATGATCTGAGAAAGGAAAGAGAATATTCCATATCATTTGGGGATTAAGAGATAAAGAGCTTTGTGAGATAAAATAATACTCCTTGGCTACATGCATGATGAAAAAGGATTTTAAGTGGCTTGGAAAAGTAACACAAAATTAGAACAAGTCTTGAAGGTCTAGGGTCTTAAATACATTTCTTTCACAAGAGACCTAGTGTTTAGGGTTTTTTTATCATTTTTTCACTCCATTTCTTGGAAATCAACACTTATAGGAAAAATTGATGATACACTTGAACAAACCTTGACACTTTTAGGCAAAATTGACATTGGGAACCCAAAATTTTTAGCAAGTCTTAGAATACTAGAAATATATCCAACAATGGCTCTCTTTGAGGATGCTTGAGTGGAAGTTCATAGAAAGAATAATAGATCTCTGGAAGGTAGACCATAACTACACTAACCTACTACAAAATAAAACACACAATAGAAAGCAAACACACAACTGAAAAGAAACACACCTGTACATAAAATACAAAACTACTGTACATGGAAGGCAGAATTAATTGAAGAAAGGCTTTAAGAATTGTCCATGCACTAGAAATTCAAATAACTCTCCATCCATACTCTTTAAAATATATGAATCCTTTCCAAAATCTTGATTAATTACAAAGGGGCCTAACCATAGGGACTCAATTTTTTTATGTTTTCCCTTGTCCTCAACTCTTGCATTCCATTGAAGAACTAGATCATCAGGCTGGAAATTCCTATCACTTTCTCTCTTGTCAAAAAGATATGTCATCTTTTTCTATAATTTGATATCTTCCTTTTGTCTGTCTCTTCTTGCTTCATCCAACTCCACTAGCTGCACCATTCTTTCTTGCATTGGCTTAGAGACTTCTAGCTCCTCATCTTGGATGAACTTGTAAACTGGAAGTAAATTATTCTCAAACATTCAAGATTGAACACCATATACTAATTCAAAGGGATATTTTCCTATTGCATTCTTCACAGTGATCCTATCTTCCCATAAATCAAGTTTCAACATTGCATTCCAGGCTCTCTTGTTGTTTTCTAGGGTCTTTTTCAAAATTTACAGAATACTCTTGTTACTTGATTCTACTTTCCTATTGGCTTGTGGATAGTAGGGGGATGAATATGAAATTAAAATTTTCATATCAGAATAGAAATCAAAAAATTCTTTAGACCTAAAGTACATGGCATTATCCATCACTAATTTGATTGGAACACCATTCCTAGTTATCACATTGTTCATCAAAAAATCAATAACCACTATTCTTGTAGCATTTTTAGTTGGAATTGCCTCAACCCACTTGGTAAAATAATCAGTCACTAGAAAAATCCAACTGTGTCTCCCACTTAATTACTCAACAAATTCTCCAATAAATTCCATGCTCCATATGGAAAAATGGGCTTCTAAAACTATAGGATTCAATAATAAGGCACCTGAAAAATTCATTTTGTTGGAGAATCTCTGAAATGGTTCAAACTTCCTAAAAAAAGAATGAGCATCTTTAAATAAAAAAGGCCAATAATAACCAACCCTTAAGATCTTGTGAGATATTGACCTTGCTGAGTAGTGTCCTCCACACATCCTATAATGCATTACTTTCAATATATTTTTAGATTGTCCATTGTCAAGGCATAGAAATAGTATTCCATCCCCATTTTCCCAATATAGGTCACCCTGCAACAACACATATTTCTAAGCTTGCAATCTCAGACTTCTTCTTTGGTTATCATTTAAATTTTCTAGCAACTAGCATTCTTTAGAAAATATACAATGTTAGCATACCAGGGCTGCATCTCAATACTTGTAACTACTTCACCACAAGTATAAACATTGTTCACTTGGACTAAATCCAAATTATCTTTTTTCATCAATTTTGCTAGTCCTAATCCTCTTACCAGTTTATTAATGTGGATCTCTAAATCAAACTCCCAAATTTTGTTTATCCACTTGTACCTTTTCCCTATCACTTCATATTGGACCAAAATGTCCTTGACTGCAACATGGGGAGCATATGCATTAATCTTGGCATAGACCAAGTAAGGTATGAATGCTTTGACTTCTTTTACTAGGGCATAGGATTGCTTCTCCATAAATTGGTAATTCAGCTCAGCTTCTTGTAATGATTTGCTAAAGAATGCTATAGGATGTTCAAACCCTTCCTCATCTTTCTGCAACAATACTACAACAATGGTTTGAAAAGAGGAAAATGTAAATAGAGAGAACTATTTAGTATAGGCAGGAGATACTAGGACATGGGCTTCTTGGATTGCTTGTTTAATTTTCTCAAATGCTAATTGTGCCTCTTGATCCCATTCAAACTTTACATCCTTTTTCAAAAGTTTAACTATTGGCTTGACCAACTCTGCAAAATTTGCAATGAACCTCCTAACAAAATTAATCTTCTCTATGAATGATTGCACCCCTTTAAGGTTTTAAGGAGCAAGGAATTTCTTGATAGCTTCAATTCTCTTTGGATCTATCCTTACCCCTTATTTTGATACTATGTTCCCTAAAATATTTCCCTCCATGAAAACAAATTGGCACTTCTTTGGATTTAAAGAAACTCCATATTCCATAGCTTTAATGAATACTTTTTCCAAGTCATTGCAGTGATCTTCAAATCTTTTTGAAAAAGTAGTCAAATCATCCTTATAGACTACCATGAGAACTTTTATAAGGTCTTTGAAGGCCACATCCATTGCCCTTTAAACATTTGCACCAACATTCTTCAAACCAAAAGGCATGTGAGAATACACATAAGTTCCCCAAGGGGTAGTGAAAGTAGTCTTAAACTATTTAGACTATTTAACCAACACCTAGCTATAACCAGAAAATTCATCCATCATAGAGAGTAGATCACATCTAGTTATCTTTTGCAACATAGCTTCCATGTTAGGTAATCCATATTTATCTTTTAGTGAAGCTACATTCAAGTTTTTTAAATCAACACATAATCTAATGTCCCCATTCTTTTTCCTTACTAGGACCAAGTTTGAGACCCATGATGAATGTCTTATTGGTTCTATAATACTTTCATCTCTTAGCTTCATCAGCTCTATTTTCATTTTGGTGGCCAATAATGGTTTGATAGGCCTCTAATTTTGTCTGAATGGTTTGATATCCTCTGTCAAAGGAATATCATGTTGGAACAGGTCCTCTCTATAAGATTTTAGATCTTCATTAGAATAGGAAAAGATATGCTTATGCCTTTTCAAATATTTTATTAGATTGACCCTCACATCCCTATCCAACTTATTTCCAATATAAACCAATTGTGGGGATGTCTCTGATCCCCAATTGATTTCTTCCAACTCTTCCACCTTGGCATTTGATTTTTTTGACATGTAATTATCACTGATGTTGAACATGCCTTCCAGTTCCACTAGTCCCTTTGGGATATGGTTAGATGCTAATTGCACAATTTCATTCTAAAAAATGCATTCCTTACCATTTACAATTGCAATCAAAGAATTAAAATCAATTTGATGTCCATCATAATGATCCACACATTGAATAAATTTGGGGATATCTTCATCATCCTTAAAAACTTGCCAATTATGAATATTTTCAACCACTGTAGGCATGTTCTTAACTTCAACCATAGATATTTGAGCAAGAGTGACATCATCATTCTTGAGAGCAACATTTGCTAAAAAGTATGCCATGATATTATTGGATCTCTCCACCCACAAAATATTGAAAGCATAAAAAGTTCAATCCTATCCTCGACAATATATTTGTACAATTTCAATCTATCATCCTTGGCAGCATATTTTGACCTTATTTGAGATATAATTAGTTGGGAATCTCCATGAATTTGCAAAAAAATAATACCATGTTTGATGGCAATATCCATTCCCAATATTAATGCTTCATATTCAGCTATGTTGTTTGTACAATGAAAAGCCAGTAAGAAGGAATATTTGAAAGTAATACCTAACGGGGAGATAAATAAAACACCTGCTCTTGATCCTTCCTTGGAACATCCTCCATCAAAGTACATTTTCCACAATCCATCTTGTTGCAACAATAGTTCATCAACAATTAGATCAGTGTTCCTCAATTATGGCTTGATCTCCTCAACAACAAAGTTTTCCATATCAATATCTACACAACAATTTAATTGATTAGGCATGACCATCTCCACCATGAAAGATGAATGAGGCTATCTATACAACTTGACCTTAGTACCATTTACAAATATTGTTGAATATGATAAATCTAGTTGTAGTCTTCCTCCCACTGATGGTACCCACTATCTTGATAGAAGCCAACCATAATGAGGTTTTGTATCTACAACAACTATATCCATTATGTAGGTAGCTTCAAGGAACACAACAATCTTGAATTCAATGTCTTTCAGTGTTCCTATCAAAGGAAATTCTTTTTTATCCATTGCATAATAACTTTGAAAAGGAGTAGTGGCTTGAAGGCCTAATTCTTTCATGACATGATATGGAATTACAGTAGCTGCAACACCAGATTCTATCATGCAATTATTAACTAGAAAATGATTTATCATCAAAGTTACATAAAAGTGATCAGCTAACAGTAGTTCTTGAGTAATCACATTTCCAATGTAGATATTAGAGATTTATTTTCTCTTTTCTAATCCTTTTACTTGTTTATCCTTTTCCTTGACAAATGGAATCTCTCTTTTATCATTATTCAAAGTCAAGGATACTTCTTCTTCTTTTGATATAGGGATATCTTCTATCCCTTTCAGAAGTGTAAGTGCAGCTTCCTTATGCTCTTTTATTTTTAGCATCTCCATTAGTGGGACTAAAACTTTCATCTGAGTAAGAGCACGTCTCATGTCAAACATAGGAAATTCTAAAGATGCATCACCTATCCTTTTACCTTTCATGGCCTTTCCAATAGCCACTTGTTCTTCTATTTTTTTTCTCCTTCTTATCAAAATAATATTCTACTTGCTTTGCATATTTCTTTCCTTTTCTACCCTTGTGATGAGATTCTATAGAATTATGTGGGGCATCCTCTTTACTAAGAAAAGAGGCAAGTTTACCTTGATCAGGCTCAAATTTTCTATTTCTTAGATTGTATGCACCCCTATCCTGGTTAATTGCTGCTATGGTTAGGGACCTTTCCGCTTCATCACTTGGTAATCTAAAATGGGGGTGCTCCTTTTCATCACCCACTGCATTGATAGTTCTTAGAGATAAAATACGAGTCTTATCATTAGAATCATGGACAAGTTGGGGCTGGTATTCTAGGTACTTGCTCCTTTAACTACTCACATCTTCAATAGATTCACCCTTTTCAAGAGACCAGGCATAAGGCTTCCTCATAGTGAACATATTTATAGTAGGACTTCCTTGTTCAAGATCTGATTGTTCATCTCACTCTCCCATTTAATTAGCTAGGGCTTGGGCTACCACAAACTGATAGGGAAAATGAGGCATGTTGCAAGCATCACACCAAGGAGTGTTTTCTACGTAATTTGTGCTATAACTTTTCAAGGGATCAAAGATTTCTTTGGTCTTTTGGTTCTCTTGGTCTTTAGGGATTGGATTACCATTGTTCCAATTTGTTTTGTATGGGAAATCCTCAAATTAGGTTGCTTATCAAACCTTTGGTTTTGATACTTGTTATCACGGTAGCCTCTGCCATTTTTATCCATTTTAGTAGTGAGATCCTTCACTGCACTCACTAATTTATCAACCATGTTATCTTCCTTGATAGGTTTTCCTACTTGTCCCTTTTCTTTCCAAAGTTTACTATCATCCCTCTTCCCCATCTTTCCTGATGCTCACATAGTACTCTCAATGTTAATAGCTACTTTGTAGGCATCTCTTAGGGTATGTGGGTTCTTATCCCTAAGCAGGTAAGAAATCTTACCACCAACAACATTAAAGTAAGTGGTCAGACATACTTCCTCATCTAACCTTAGTGCTTGGAACAATTTGTTCATGGCCTTTTGAAACCTATTGTTAAAGTCTGGCATGCTCTCATTAGGGAATTTCTTGATGTTGTTAAATGCATTTAACATGTAACTAGAGTTCACATGTTCTCTGTATTGTTCCCTAAAATATTTTACAAATTCATCCCAAAGTGTTTCTTCTATAGGGAAGAATCCTATATTTGTCATCTCACCCTCTCTAAAAGGATCAAAAAGTACATTATCTCCAAAAGGATCTATGGGCCTTGATTTTTCTACACTTTTAGATGAAGATGACCTTCTCTTAGAGATAGGGGTTGCCATTCTCCCTTTTGAAGTATTTGGGGAATCATGATTTGATCCACCTCCCTTGGACCATTGTCTCCTTCTAGGTGTATGGAGTTCTTCTCCTATGTCTTTATCAGGATTATATCTAAAATAAAACCTGGTGTTTCTTTCCCAACTCATTAAAAAATCAGATAAGAATTTTCAATGTTATAATATGCAAATCACATTGGAATGCACAGAGTTAGAGTCACCACCCACAACTAGTATGGGAAAATATAAATAAGCTAACCAAGAGATGAACTATAAACAATTAGTCATTATGGAATTTAAAAAAATTTACTTCTCCCCAGTAGAGTCACCAATTTGTTAGAGATTTTTCATACATAATCCCAATATATCAATAATTCTTGACTCTTAGATTCCCAACTCTTGACTCATGCAAGTAAAAGTCTAATTAATGAGGATTAATCCTCCTTCTTCTTTGAGCTCCATAGACTCAGGAGGGTGTACCTTTTATAGGTTACTAATTTTTAGTAACTTTAATAGTGGATCAAGGGCTACACTAATTTTCTTCTTTCCTTTTACTGCAACAACTGATAACACATATTGGAAATGACTATTATCAGTTTAACACAGAGCTTAACAAGCCAGACCATGAACCTAAAAAGAGAAAATAAAAATGAAACAAGGATTCAAATCCTTCTTCTTTTTAGAGTTCTTGAATCAGGAAGGCTAACCTAATGATTCTCTCTTCAAGGAATCAACCAATTGAATAGTATTCTTCAATACAACTAATTAAGCATATATGTTCTTAATAACAGAAATGTAAATGATTGATTAGTTTTAAGATTGATGATGATAACTAATTATCAAAACCTAGACCAGTGCTAATCCCAAGCAAAGAGTCAATTGAAATATGTATTCACGAAAACTAATTAATGGAAACACACAGGAATCCCAGATAGAGTGCCTTACAAACTATCTTCTCATTTCCACAACCATGTATCAAATTCTCATACTAATAGCTAGCCCTCTGGAACTATACATAAAATTTACTCCCTCCCTAAAAGAAACTTACAAATAATTGCATAGGTACCTTATAACCAGTATGCTTAAAATGCCTTACAGATTAAACATACAAGAGCATAAATTGAAATACAAGAAGACATCATAGATGTAAAACAAGAAACTCAACTGTATTTTATTAATATACTTCTACTTCAATACATTTAGAAAGACAAAAAGATTGAAACTAGACAAAAATAAGAAGTCTACCTCGCAGTTGTAAATTCACTATCTTTTGAAATATCTTACAAATTTCTATATATAGAGCACTATCCATCTTGGAATCCTTAAATATCAAGGATCCAAAAAGCTTCAGATCATTAAGCTTAACCTAAAAATTACTAAAAGAAAAAATTATAGTTACAACTTCAGTCGGTGGAGAAGAAACACTTGAGTAGCTGATTTCAAATGATTTCAAATATTTGGTAGTTGGCACCTTTGTCCATAGATATTATGGGTAACCTCTTGAGGTTTTTGTGAGACCTAGTGATTGCTAATACAGGCTAACATACACTAGTCTTACTGATGATTACCCTCCCTATGCTTATTGATCAGGTGCTAGGTGTCATTCTACTCCTCATCCTACACATCTAGGTCAATGGTTGCTATCTTTTTCATCTTTGTCTTTTTGATGATATCCCACTGTGCAACCTCTTCCTCTGAAGGCCAATTAAATCTTTGAATTCTCTATAACTGTGCCTTCTACCTATCCCATCTGGCATCTGTTATGAACTTGACACCTATAACAAACTTTATGAAGTATGTCTCTCCTTTAAAGGCCTCATCCAAGGTGTTATTGAATATGTCCATTACCAAGACATTGTCATCTCTTAAAAATGCCTCTTTAATAGGAAATAGAGTGTCAAACTAATTTTTCAATTCTTCTGTTGAATTTATCTTGTCATCTTCTCCCTTGATTGGAGGAATAAATATGTTGAAGTCTGGACCAAACATAATAATCCTTGCCTAAATTTGATTAGCTTTACCTTTGAAGAAAGACAATGTTGTTCCAATTTTCTCAATCATTTCTCCCACTTGATAAACTATCTCTGATAGATTTGTCCTATGTTGATGCAAGGCTTCCAATCTTTTGATCAAATATCTCCTGCCTGACCAAGTGCAAAAGTATGGGTCCAAAGTTGCAATGTGGCTTTTGACCTCTATCTCTAGGCTAGGTAGCTTATTATAAGCCTTGTGCACCAAGTCAACTTTACTTTTCAGGATATCAATCTTGTGTTGCAAGATTTTACATAAGGCTTCCAAAGCCACTTTATTCTAATCCTTGTCAAATTTTATTTTTCCAAGTGGAAAAATTTGTTTGGTTTATGTCTGTGTATCCACAATTTCTTTGGGTGGAGTGGGGAGATCTTTGGGAGCCTCTTCTAACTTATTTTTCAAAGTTTCTACTTCCCCATACAATGCTTTGATCTTAATTAAGCACACATTTCTATCCTTTACCACAATAATTGACTCATCAAAGAGTCTTTTGTACCTATTTGACATCTTCTCTATTTTTTGTTCATTGAGGTATGCAAAGTGGGTGACAGCCTTGGAGATCTCTAAATCTCAAGTATTATGGATAGACCAAATAATTTTGTCTCCATCCATCTTTTCTTCAATAATCACTAGAGATGGATTCTGTGTCCTTAGAGATAATGACCACATTGCTAAAGTTTGAGATCTAGGGTCATATCCACAACCTTTTATCATTTCCCCCACTTGAGT
Source organism: Thuja plicata (assembly GCA_018584345.1). NCBI lineage: Eukaryota > Viridiplantae > Streptophyta > Pinopsida > Cupressales > Cupressaceae > Thuja > Thuja plicata. The sequence continues at coordinate 707,613 of MU227726.1, forward strand.
CTCAGAAGACAATTTAGCATTTGGCTATTTTTTGATCTGGTCAATTATGAATGCTGAAGCCAAATCCCAACCAGGCACAAGTAACATTCCACTATATTTTACTAGTTGTCTAGCCTCTTTAGGTGTCATGGTCTCTGTTTCAAGGTCATAAACTTGAAGGGCTTGTAAGGATTCACTTTGTACAAGGCCACCCTCTGTCAATTGCAAATTATCCCCCACTTCTTGTTGGTTCCTCCAAATCAAGAAGTTTTTGAATTATTCTATCTTAATGAAGGCATCATCACTGAGGAACTCCTCTTGATGGAATTCTCTCTCATCTTGACACAAATACAGGGGTAATTCAATTTTTTCTTGTATATCCTCTTTTAATTTCTTCCCTTCCCTGATTGTCTTCCTAAGCTGATGGTAATACTGGCCATCACCACTTATCAGGGCACCTACTTTATCCCTCTTCTTCTCTTGTGTCTTTTCTTCATAAGGCTCCCCTAATTATTGTTAGTAATAACTAAGAGGGGGGGGGGGTGAATCAGTGGCCTCAAAAATTTATCCTTCAAACTTAACCACCAATCAATAAACCTCAGATTATTATGTCCCTACAAGATGCATGCCATGAAAGACTACTAAAGATTAACTATCTGTCAGTTTTCTCTATCAATCCTTATTATTTCTTGATTACCGACAAGCAGTATAACTATTTACCAAAACTTGGTAAATAAGCAAAGTATACCAATGAATCCAAAGTTATCTATGTAAGATGAAATACACTAAAGAAATGAATCATACACACATAACACATGAATTTTTAATGTGGAAACCTTGTTAAGGGAAAAACCACTAGGACTGGTACCCCAAATTCTCACTCATCTGAAGTGAGCCCTATTAGGATCCAACCTTGTTAAAGGTTTTAAACACATTGTTAAGTGTGACCTTGTTAGAGGATTTTATACATAGAGGTTGTCACTTAGTATCAGACATCTATTTCTACCATCCTTGAATTGGCCTCCTTCTTAGACTATCAATAGGTATTAGGCAAGTCCAATGCTACTTTCATGAATCAACCTTTTTGGCACTCCTTGAGATGTACCTCAATATATAGAAGACTGTTAAGTCATACTCAGTTAAGAGACTTGATGCTTCAATGGTTAAAATGAAACACTATGACTTGTTCATATTACAACTTTGAATTGCAGATTTTTAGATCTATTTAAGTACATTACCTCTCTGACCAATGTATCAATTAGTCCTTGTGCTCCATACTTTCTACTATGTGATGTTGTGCTCACTGTTCATCAGTGTCTATAGAATTCCTTAGCTCTCCCTTCAGCTTGTTTGATAAGGACTACATGAAGTTGTTCTTCATCAGTTTCTATTTAGCATCCTCTTTTTATTCACTTCCCTTAATCTCATTCATAACTAAATTAAGCTTGTATCTTATATAGTCATAATATTCATTGTTTCTTGATTCTTGATTCTTGGCATGAAAAACAATCCAGCCAATTAGATTTAAAGCATAACTCTTGATTTGTCTCTTAGATATCTTCTTGCCAACTATACAAATCATCTTTAAATCAATCACTTATCTCTAGTTGAATAAAAAAAAGTAGACTACCAGTTAAATCTATTTTTAGCTCTGCCAGCTAGATATTTTTTCATTTTCTAAACTTTCTATTCCATCATTCAACACTTCAGTTAGTAGTCAATGACAACTGACAGTTTCTTCGGTGAGACTCAAGTTAGCTTTGTGATCTCCATCCGTCGGGCATCATTGGAATTTTACTCTTCGGGCAATACTATCTTTAGCTCATCAGGCAACCTTCTGAATTTTCTCGTCGAGCATCCTGTGGTTTTTCTTTGTCAAGAAACACTATACTTTTGATCATTGGGTATCACTGTGACTATTCTTATTTTCTCTATCCATCGATGTGCACTCTGTTGGTGTTGTTTTTCATTTAGTGAATACTTGACTTTTATGCATTTTTGAAAGCATAACCTTTATTCCTTTGGTTTTTTAAAATCTTTGGCATTATGTACATGACCATACAGAAGTTATCAAGTTGACATCAATGACAATATAATACATTAACTAATTTAATGCCTTGCATTATCTTCAACTTAACATTGTCAAACATTCAATCAGTTACATGTCATCAATCTCTCCCTTTGGCATTGATGGCAACATACTATATTATCACACTATACTATTTCTAATACAATATGAAATACAACAGTTGAGATTCACCAAACTACCAATATTTTTGTTCTGATAACTGATAAATGTCTGACCAATGGTAAGCTCTATTTTATCTTAGATTTGATTCTTGTAGCTCTTTGTCTTCTGATGTGTTATGTTCTCACCTTATGTCAATTTCTATCCCTTGACTATTCTTCTCTATTGATGTCTCTTTTTCTTGTCCACAACTCTCCCTTTGTATAATCTTTCCATACAATTTCTTTCCCTAAGGATATAATCTCTCCCTGTTGGAGTAATGTGATAATGGATAATCTCTCTCCCTTTGACAACAATGCCAAACAAATATCTCACAAATATATAACATTCATGTCAAACACTCATTTCTATCCATCCATAATATATTCCTTAAATTTCCCTTATCCATCAGCAATATTCTCTAGTGCTCAGTGAAGATATATATATGTTTGTATATAGATGTAGCTTTGAAGTTCATCTCATTTCTTGCATCAACATTAATGATATTCTGATAATATGTAGGCTAATGCAACCTTTAGTCATTTTACTGACTAGTAGACAAGGGTTTAACCCCTATTATTTTTCTCAAGTACTCAAATGTATCCTTGGGTAGTGGCTAGGTGAAGATATCAGCTAATTGTTCTCTGGATTGCATATACTCAAGTGTCACTTCCTTTTCTTGAACTTGTTCTCTCTAATAATGATACTTGATAGCAATGTGTTTAGTCTTAGCATGCATGACTAGATTCTTGGGAATTTTTATTGCACTGTTGTTATCACAATAGATAATCACTGGTTCTAAGATCTTCATATGCATACTTTCCAGTAATTGTTTGATCCATGCAATATTTGAGCAATTTGCAGAAGCAACATAAAAACTTTGCTTTTGTAGTAGACTGAGATATGCATCCTTTCTTCTTGCTAATCCATGTGACAAGTCTATCACCCATAAAGAATGCCCCTCCAGTTGTTCTCTTCTGGTCATCAAGATTTCTAGCCCAATCAATGTCGATAAACACCTTAAGTTCAAATTTGCCTTCTCTTCTATACCATAAGCCATATTCCTTAGTATTCTTTAGATATCTTAAAATTCTTTTCACAGTAGTCATATGTGATTCCCTGGGGTTAGCAAAAAATCTTGCAACTATTCCTACTACATGTGCAATATCTCATCTAGTGTGTACAACATACATAATTTTTTCAATCACTGATCTATACAAAGTCTGATTTACCTCTATTGTCTTGTCCTCCTTTTTCAACTTACATCTAGTAGCCATTGGTGTTCCAACTAGTTTGGAATCTTCCATCTTGAATATTTTTAGGACCTCTTTAATGTATTTGGACTGTGTAATGAAAATACCTTCACATTGTTACATGATTTGTAGACCAAGAAAGAACTTGATCTCTCCAAACATAAACATCTCAAACTCTTTTCTCATCTCATTAGCAAATGATTTGCACAACATATCATTGCCTCCAAATATGATGTCATCAACAAATATTTTAGCAATCAAAGTGTTACCATCAGTATCTTCCTTCAAATAAAGATTACTATTTTCACTAATCCTTACAAATCCAATACTTATAAGATAGAAATGAAGTCATTCATACCAGGCTCTAGGAGCTTGTTTCAATCCATACAAGATTTTATGAAGTCTACATACCATGTTTCTCTTTTTTGGATCTACAAACCTTTGTAGTTATTCAATGTATACCTCTTCTTCAAGTATTTCATTCAGGAATGCAGACTTGAAATTCATTTGATATACCTTGAATCCTTTATAAGTAGCATAAGAAAGTAGTATTCTTACACCTTATAGCCTAGAAATGGGTGCAAAGGTCCCTCCATAGTCAATACCTTCCTCTTGTACATACCCCTGGCATACTAGTCTTTCTTTGTTTCTTGTGACTTCTCCATTCTCATTCAGCTTATTCCTGAATATCTATTTAGTATCAATGACATTCTTGTCATTTGGTCTTGGCACAAGTGACCATGTCTTGTTCTTCTCAATCTGCTCAATCTCATCATTCATAGCACTTATCCATTCTTCATTATCAAGTGCAGCATTGACATATTTTGGTTCAAACTCACAAATTAAAAAATTTGAGTTTAAAGAGTTACTTCTTGTTCTTGTACCAAATTTCTTGTCTCCTATGATCTGGATCTCTAGATTGTTCCTTCTTACATATCTTGCAAGTATAGGTACAACTCTTTGTCTATCAACTTGATCATCATTTTTTCCATCATTCTATTCTTCATCACCTTGCACATTATTTTGATCATTATCCTAACCGTTGGTATTTGTAGCCTAATTGTCGGTTGAAATATTCTATTGTTATGGAATTAAGCATTGTTTCTCGGGTAGATTGTTGGGTTCTTCACAGTATAAAAACTTGTTGTAGTCCTCTAGTTCTTTTGGGCTTTCGAACTCATTCTTTTTTGCAAATTCATCTATCTTTATATTTTCACTTTCAACAATTTTGTTAGAGGCCTTAATAAGACATTTATAAGCCTTGCTTTTGGTGGAATACCCTATAAAGATACCTTCATCAATCTTGGCATCAAGATTTCCATTTGTATCATCCTTTAAGATATAACATTGACTACCAAAGATTTTGAAGTAACTTACATTGGGTGTTTTACCATAACATAGCTCATAGGGTGTCTTCTTTGTGTCTTTCTTCAATTGTACTCTATTTAATGTGTAGACAATAGTACTAAAAACTTCCCTCCAGAAGATTTGGGTGATTCCTTTCTCTATCATCAGTGTTCTAGCATAATCAACTATGGATCTGTTCCTTCTCTCAGCAATCCCATTTTGCTGTGGTGTCCTTGGTGCAGAAACCTGTCTTTTTATACCATGCTCATTACAAAAATTAGTAAATTCATCTGATATAAAATCTCCTCTATTTGATCTCAAACATTTTAGATCCTTACCACATTGTTTTTCTACCATAGCCTTATACCATTTAAACATCTTGAATGCTTCATATTTATCTTTTAGAAACATAACTGTCATCATTCTAGAGTAATCATCAACAAAGAGAATAAAATATCTATCTCCATAATAACTCTTTTTCCTCATTGGTCCACATATATCAATATGGAATAATTCTAGAATATCATCAGATGTATGGGTTTTACTTTTGAAACTAGACTTTGTCATTTTACCTTGTTGACAATTGTTGCACATGATGTTGTCAGGCTTTGACATCGTCGGTAAGCCTCTTACATTTATCCGTCTGCTTATTTTCATCATGTTGTCAAAATTCACATGACACAATCTTTTTTGCCACAACCATATGTCTTTAGTTCTAGTGATTAAGCAAGTGGTGTTAGTATCATTCAGATATAATAAGTTACCTTTGGTCTGTTCACCAGTACCAATCAGTCTTCCCGATTCATTGAGGATCTTTGCCTTCTTATTCTCAAATGCTACTCTATGACCTGAATTATTTAGCTGAGAAACACTCAACAGATTATAATTCAATCCTTTTACACAATAAGAATTTTCAAATTTAATTAGGTTATTCAACATTATAGTTCCTTTACCTTCAACTGGACAAGGTGTATCATTTCCCATTCTTACTTTACCAACATTATAATACTCAAAAGTGTTAAACTTTTCTTTGTCACCGGTCATGTGGTGAGTGCAGCCACTATCTATAATCTAGATGTCATTCTTTCTAACCTTAGATATGAGTACAGATTCTACATACCTTTCATCTTCATTTGAATCATCTTTCACAACCACAAACACCATCTCGATGTCTTCATCAAGTTCGTTGTTAGTATCTTCGTCTTTGCAAGAAGCTAGGTAGTTGGCTTTCTTGCCTTTGTCATTTTAGTATTGGGTATCTCTTCTTTCTGATTGTCGGTAACTTTTATAATCCTTCTTATCACCTCTATTAGTTTTCTTCTCAAAAAATCTGTCATTAACTCTATCATATTTTCTTCTGTTAGGACATCTTGCAGCAAAGTGTCCAATCTCTTTACAATTAAATCATACAAGTGGTAACTTTCCTTTGTATTTACCTTTGCCTCTGCATTCTTCTAGCCATAAGTGCTTCTATTTCATCTAGATCTTCTTCTTCACTTTCATGTTCACTGTCTCTTCTAGATGTGTTTCTATGACTTGATTTGATTATTCTCATAGAAGATTTAAATGCAGACTATAAGTTTGGTAAGACACTATTATCAAAGTTATTCATATCAAATTAAATAAGTCTACCAATTAAACTATCAAGAGTAACTATATTGTTTTCTACTACTCTCATTTCTTGAATGGAAGAAACTCTAATAGCATATATAGGTAGTAAGGTTACTAAGATTTTACTTACCACTGTCTCCTCTTCAAGTGTACCTCCAACTCCTCGTATAGCATTGACTACTTCTTTGATTCTTGTGCTGTACTGTGTGATGTTTTCTCCTTCTTTCATTCTGAGATCATCA
>MU227726.1:725351-739758 GCA_018584345.1 Thuja plicata
ATCTCATTTAATATGTCCACACAACTGCAATAACCAATAATATATGCTCAAATATCTCATAAAATGCTAACTAAATAATAATCATAGTCCATCATAAAACCCAAAGTGTCAAAGCAATAGTCCTGTCTATCTAACATAGGAAGATTCTAGGGTGGGCATTACAAAGGCATCTACATTACTCAATCCAAATACATCAAGGAAGTATTGAAGACATCCAGGATGGAAGAATAAAACCAATCAAAACACCTATGGTGACTGGATGCAAATTGATAAAGGAAGATAAGACAACTGAGGTAAATTTGACATTGTATAGATCTATGATTGGAAAATTGATGTATGTTGTACACACAAGACCAGATATTACACATGCAATTGGAATTGTAGCAATATTTTCTGCTAATCCTAAAGAATCACATATAACTGTTGTAAAGAGAATTTTTAGATACTTGAAGAACACTCAAGATTATGGATTGTGGTACAAGAGAGAAGGAAAATTTGAATTGAAATTTTACACAAATGTTGATTGGGCCGGAAACATTGATGATAGAAAGAGCACTACTGGTGGAGCATTCTTTATGGGAGATGGATTAGTTACTTGGATAAGTAAAAACCAAGGGTGCATATCTCAGTCAACTGCAAAAGTATAATATGTTGTGTTAGTAATAATTGGGGGGGGGGGGGGGGGGGGTGAATCAGTGGCCTCAAAAATTCATCCTTCAAACTTAACCACCAATCAATAAACCTCATATTATTATGTCCCTACAAGATGCATGCCATGAAATACTTATAATAATTAACTATCTATTGGTGTTCTTTGTCAATCCTTATTCTTTCTTGATTACCGATAAGTAGTATAACTATTTACCGAAATTCAGTAAATAAGCAGAGTATACCGATCAATCCAGTGTTAATTATGTCAGATACAAAACAATAAAGAAATGAATCATACACACATAACACATGAATTTTTAATGTGGAAACCCTGTTAGGGGAAAAACCACTAGGACTAGTACCCCAAATTTTCACTCTTCTGAAGTGAGCCCTGTGATGCAAAGTGGGCAACTAGAAGCTTGTCAAATGTCTCAAATAGGGCAACGAACCCTAGATCACCAACTTTCAAGGAAAAAATTCTTAACACTTATCACAAGTGTGGAATAAGGACTTGGTTAAGGCTATCACAACCCCAAAACCCCAAGGGTAACCTAATCACTAGGTTTCACCAATCCTTCAAAACCAACTACCAAGGTTGGTCTCACAAGCAAATGACCCTAATTCATAATGATAACCCCAAAGTGGCATATAGGACTAGGGGTGACCTATTCTTGTAGGTATGGTATATTTAGGTCCCTATTGAATATTTTCAATGGTTCTTTCACTCAAATGAAATTCATATACCATGGTTGCTTCACAAACCCAAGACTATGCTTGTAGCCTTTTTCAGAGAGAAAAATTATATCAAGTGAGATTCTTCCACATAATCCTATGAACTGGTTGGGGATTTAGACACCCTTTATGGCCTAGGACTTTAGACTCAAACCCTATAACTTGGAAATGAGAAGAAGACAAGATGACACACCAAATTACTCCACCAATTGTCCCTAATTAGGCCTCCATTTACACTACAAGTATCTTTTAGATGCATCCAATGCCCAAAATGATTAATGGGTCATGTGAGGGTGTGCACAAATGTCTCTTCCTCTAACTTAGGTCTTATGGTCAATCCCTAAACAAATGTTATGATTGCTGTCCTTATTTTGGGTAGGTGCATACATAAGGATATACACCTAGGGAATCACTTCACTGCCATTTCCCTGCAACTTGAAAAACATATCTTGCAGAATATCAAAGAGAATCATATGAACAAGATTTCCACCAAGGGTCATTGAATTCCCATGGTGGAAAGTGGAAATACACTAAATTTACTTAGAAACCTTGATTTAGGACCTACAATCCAGGCAGTGAATTTGTAAATTCTATAAATTTAAAACCATAACTTATCAAAAAATGAGACCAAAACCAAATGGAATAATATTCAAAGGACTAACCCTTGGTGTTATACTTTCATGTCTCTCTATCCGTACCCAACCGTACACAATGATTGTTTCTCAGGAAATGCAAGAAAATGGTTATTTTATTAATTTTATAATGCCAAATTACATCATTAGCCTACCACCCACCTAAAAGGGATTTTTTAGGCACTCCCAATGGTTACATGACAATTTTTAATTGTTTTGACCATTTGGGAGTTATTTTTCAAAAGGTTGTTAAGTTTGCTCAAAAGTTACTTGACAACTTTTGAGCAACTTTTACATTTTTTGCAATTTTGCAAATCTAGTGACCACACTTGGTCATGATGTTATTTTTGTTATCCCTAGTGGATCCAAACATTAAAAAATCAAAAATAAAATATTCGTAGGGTTTTGGATCATTAATGGCTCATAGTTAACCAATTGCTCATAAGGTGCCAAACTTGGAACTATGGCCTTACAAGGTGATCCAGTGATTAACCCAATATCTAAATATCACTAAAGGCCTCTTAGGACCTTGAAGGAACCCCTAGGTTCCATTGGAACAATTGGTTCAGTTAGGGTGCTCCTGCACTATACTCCCCATGATATTTGAACTCAAGTTCCCACTTGAGGATAGCTGGTCAACAATGGTTCCATGTTGTTGGATCTGGTCCTCTGTCATCCAGGTAGCATCTATTAGAGGGAGTCCTTTCCATTTTACTAATTACTACATGTTATTTTTCTTTCTTTTCTACTTCAAGACTTTGGTTTCTATAATGGTGTCTAACTCCACTTGTTTTCTTGGTGGGATATTTCTCACATAGTCTCCAGCATCTTCAACTTGTGATCTCTACACATTTACAATGTCTGCAACACACTTATAAGGAGTGAGGTCTATAATATTAAAAATAAGAGAAATCATTAAATTAGGGGGGAAAATAAATATCATATGCATTTTCACCCATCTTGGTGAGGATTGTGCAAGGTCCAATCTTTTTCATGTGAAGCTTTTAATATCTTCCTTTAGGGAGTCTCTCCTTCCTTAGATATGTCCATACATTATCCCTAACTTTGAAAGAAAATGAATAGAAAATCAATCACTGCCTTAATGGGTAAATGAATAGATTAGATTATGTTTCTTTAATAGCAGTGTTAGGGAACCTGAGAGGACTTAGATTAGTTGTAATAATTCAAAAAAAAAAAAATCTCATCTCTTAGTAGTTAGTTGGCTTGTCCTCCTAGGTTCCCTAGCAGGGCGTAACATGCAAGGTCCAATATTTTTCATGTGAAGCTTTGAATATTTGCCTTTAGGGAGTCTCTCCTTTTGATATGCCCATACCTATTTTTTTTTAAGTATTACAGCTAATCTAAGTCCTCTTAGGTTCCCTAACACTACTATTAAAGAAACATAATCTAATCTATTCATTTACCCATTAAGGCAGTGATTGATTAGTATAAGTTTGCAATTCATTCCTTTACTCTTGACATTAAGTTACATGTATAATCTTACCATCAATCCTAATATTTTAGCATGCATCCATATGAATTATACTTTACTAAACTCATGTCATTATTAACACTATTCATTAAGCATTTAGGTGAAAGATAAACATTCGATGGGTATTGAATGACCTATATACTTTATTATTTCATACACATTTGTGAAACATACTAACCATAATCCAATATTAAATTCTATAGCTAATTATTCAAAGATTCATTAAATCATAATAGTTTTCCACAAGCATACATCAAGAGATAGCACATTCATTTGTAAATACATTATTTCATACTAAGTCTAAGATCATTTCTTGGATACAGAAAGTAATAAAAGATACGTGAATAAATAGCCTAAACAATTATCTTTTTATATTGATAACATATAATATTTTCCCTTTCCTTTTTCCTAGATCTACCCATTCCCTTCTACATTTCTTTAAATTAAATTGATATACATCATATCATATGATCCAATGATTTACAAGAGATTTATTTTACAAGAATGCACATGCATAAGCACATCTTTACATATACAATAATAAGTCTTCAAAACTGGAAATCCAGAAGGAACAAGAGACAAGAACATCCATCAGACCATGAACATAACCTCAATATAAAAAGATTAACCACCCAACCACGTGGATCCAAAAATATTCCACTGCCCCATGCTAGGAGACACAAACCAAGGTCCACACAAGAAGGTGACAACTAGGATACTCCTAAGGTGATGGTGATGATAGCCCTTCCCAAAACATCACACAACTGAAAACACAAAAAAGATCATAGGGATATAAAGCACATTGGTAGGAACTCTAAGACACATGCTAGGTGAGTGTCATCACATAGCCCTCACCCCTTGGGTTACCCTGGTCATCCACTCTGGGCTCGGCCCCCAAGTAGACACATGCGAAACTGAACATCTCTCATAGGGATGAGACTGTCTGATTGTGCTATCACAATAGAACCTTCTCCCACTCCCATCTGTAGCCTTTACTAGCACTACCAGCATGGGAAAGGCTTATCTTAGTTAATGTGTAGTTCCTTTCTCATAAATTATTATTGTTATCACTGGATTAAACAACTCCATAGTGGGTTACCCTGGTACTAGCCACTTATGGCCCTGACCTCCACTATGAGCCACTCACCTAGTGTTCTTAGGTTTTCTACCTTTAGAAAACATGAAAATGGCATAACATACCCACATAATAATCCATAGGAATACATAACAATGTCACAACATCAAACAATTGAGTTTAGGAAAGTACTAGTTGTCCTGAACCCTTTGGACAACCCTAAACCGCAATTGAGCACACAGATAGATAAACCACATTCCATCAAATGCATCAAAAGGGATTCTCAACAACACAACAACATCATTAAACTCATAAAACATAAATTATAACATCATAGTAATCTAGGATTGGGTTTAGGGGATCACTGATTGACCCTAATCCACCAGACAGTCCTAAATCCTAATCTGACATTCAAGATGGTAGATAACAAATAAGAAGACATCAAAATGCACCAATCATAAAGTATTATGAAAAAAAACATATAACCAATTCCTTTTCGCACCAAATCAAACCAAAAAACATCATAACAAGATCATATTACAGAAAACATGTTGATTCCTGAAATTGGCTAAGTCTGAAATTTCCTAAAACCTACAAAATATAAAATATTTATTTGAACTCCTAGGAGGATAAAACCACTCTCAAACATCTTGGAAGGTATTACATAAAATTTAACTTAAAGTATAAGGAATCAAAAGTATGTATCTTATACTTAAATGTTATATTTTATGTTCCGCCCTAAGGCTGAGATTAGACTAAGACCACCCTAACCCTATTCAGGGTTCCCAAAATTATTCCAAACTCTTGAGAGGGTTCCAAAAGATCCTAAACATAAAACCATATGCAAAATAAGTTCCCTAAAAGTTTACACACCACCTAGGGTCAACCTGGGCTCAACACGACACCCTAAGCCCTTTTGGAAACCCTAAAAACTAACCTAGAAGAGTCCTGCATAGGTGGTCATGAAGCTGTGTAGGTGGGAACCCTAAGCTTCTCAGGTGGTCATGCAAGCTGTGCAGGTGGAGTCCAGAACTATGCAGGTGGTGAAATTTTGTGCATCTCAGAGGCAGCAACTGATAGATTGACCTTTTGGGTAAAACTGGGTAAGATGGTGGTCTGGAAAGTAGAATCAAAGAGATACCCAGTTGAGATGCTTCTGTTCTCCTTCCAAAACATCCCTCAAACCCATCCTACCTTTTAGGTATGTTTTTTCTATTCCCACCACTAGATGCAAGGTAAAGAAGGATAAAATCAAAACATACTATTCTAACAGGGGAGAGAGAGTACTGTAACTCACAAGCATCAAAGAATGAAGGTTCAAGGTAATAGACATCACATATAATGGAGACAACTCATAAAGAAGGATAGATGGCATGAACACATACTATCATTACCTATCATGAAGATAGTCATCAACTTTTCAATAATACGAGAAAGGAACATAGCAATACCACCATTAAAGATTTCCTTTGATCTAATATAACACTAGTAGACAAGAAGTTGGAATTGGCTGGAGTGGGCGGGGATGTGTGTGTTTTATTGTCTACTAGTGTTATATTATATTAGAGAAAATCTTTAATGGCGGTAATGCTATGCTATATTAGATTAGATTAGGGTTCCCACCTGCGCAACTTCATGACCACCTGCGCAGGACTCTTCCATGTTGGTTTTTAGGGTATTTGGGAGGGCTTAGGGTGTCGTGTTGACCCCAAGTTGACCCTAGGGGGTGTGTAAAATTGCAGGGAACTTATTTTTCATATGGTTTTATGTTTAGGATCTTTTGCAATCCTCTCAAGAGTTTGGGATAATTTTGGGAACCCTGATTAGGGTTAGGGTGGTCTCAATTTGATCTCAGCCTTATGACAGAACATAAAATGTAACATTTAAGTATAAGCTACATACCTTCCAGGATGTTTGAGAGTGGTTTTAGCCTCCTAGGAGTTTAAATAAATATTTTAGCTTTTGTAGGTTTTAGGAAATTTCAGACTTAGCTAATTTCAGGAATCAGCATGTTTTCTGCAATATGATCTTGTTATGATGTTTTTTGGTTTGAGTTGGTACCAAAAGGAACTAGTTATATGGTTTTTGCATAATACTTGATGATTGGTGTATTTTGATGTCTTCTTATGTGTTATCTACCATCTTGAATGTCAGATTAGGGTTTAGGACTGTCTGGTGGATTAGGGTCAATCATTGATCCCCTAAACCCGATCCTAGATTGCTATGATATTATATTTTATGTATTTATGAGTTTCATGATGTTGTTGTGTTGTTGAGAATCCATTTTGATTCATTTGATGCAATTTGGTTTATCTATCTGTGTGCTCGATTGCAGTTTAGGGTTGTCCAAAAGGTTTAGGATAACTAGTACTTTCCTAAACTCAACTGTTTGATGTTGTGACATTGTTATGTCTTCCTACAGATTATTGTGTTGGTCTGTTATGCCCTTTCTATGTTTTCTAAAGGTAGGGAACCTAAGAACACTAGGTGAGTGGCTCACAGTGGAGGATAGGGCCCTAAGTGGCTAGTACCAAGGTAACCCACTATGGAGTTATTTAAACTAGTGATAACAATAATAATTAATGGGAAGGGAACTACATATTAACTAAGATAAGCCTCACCCATTCTGGTAGTGTTAGTAAAGGCTACAGATGGGAGTGGGAGAAGGTGTTATTGCGATAGCAAAATCAGATAGTCTCATCCCTATGAGAGATGTTCGGTTCCTCATGTGCCTACTTAGGGGCCGAGGCCCAGAGTGGTTGACTAGGGTAACCCAAGGGGTGAGGACTATGTGATGAAACTCACCTAGCATGTGTCTTAGAGTTCCTACCAATGGGATTTATGTCCTTGTGATATTTTTGGTGTTTTTAGTTGTGTGATGTTTTGGGAAGGGCTATCATCACCATCACCTTAGGATTATCCTAGTTGTTACCTTCTTGCATGGACCTTGGTCTATGTCTCCTAGCATGGGGGAGTGGAATATTTTCCGATCCATGTGGTTGGGTGGTTAATATTTTTATATCAAGGTTGTGTTCATGGTTCGATGGATATTCTTGGCTCCTGTTCCTTCTGGATATCTAGTTTTGAAGACTTCTTATTGTATATGTAAAGACGTTCTTATGCATATGCATTCTTGTAAAATAAATCTCTTGTAAATCATTGGATCATATGATATGATGTATATCAATGTAATTCAAAGAAATGTATAAGGGAATGGGTATATCTAGGAAAAAGGAAAGGGAAAATATTATATGTTATCAATATGAAAAGATAATTGTTTAGGGTATTTATTCACCTATCTTTTATTACTTTTGGTATCCAAGAAATGATCTTAGACTTAGTATGAAATAATGTACTTACAAATGAATGTGCTATCTCTTGATGTATGGTTGTGGAAAACTATTATGAGTTAATGAATCTTTTAATAATTAGCTATAGAATTTAATATTGTATTATGGTTACTATGTTTCACAAATGCGTATGAAATAATAAAGTATATAGGGTATTGCATATCCATCGAATGTTTATCTTTCACCTGAATGCTTAATGAATAGTGTTAATAATGACATGAGTTTAGTAAAGAATAACTCATATGGATGCATGCTAAAATATTAGGATTGATGGTAAGATTATACATGTAACTTAATGTTAAGAGTAAAGGAATGAATTGCAAACTTATATTAATCAATCACTTCCTTAATGGGTAAATGAATAGATTAGATTATGTTTCTTTAATAGTTGTGTTATGGAACCTGAGAGGACTTAGATTAGTTGTAGTACTTCAAAAAAAAACAATATTCTCATCTCTTAGTAGCTAGTTGGCTTGTCCTCCTAGGTTCCCTGGCGGGGCATGACATGCAAGGTCCAATATTTTTCATGTGAAACTTTGAATATTTTCCTTTAGGGAGTCTCTCTTTCCTTAGATATGCCCATACCTTATCCCCAAATTTTAAATGAACTTCTCTTCTCCTCTTTTTTGCTTGTGCTTTATACTTCATGGTGGATTGTTGTAGGGATTTTTTCACTTCTGTCTACACCTTAGAGATTAGTTTGGATAACTCCTCTCCTTGTGCACTAACTCTAAAATCAAATGGAAGCTCTACTAGATCCAATGGACCTTTGGCATGTAGTCCATACACTATTTTGAATGGAGTCTTTCTAGTGGATCTATTCATGGAGTCATTGAATGAAAATTCTTCCTGAGGCAAGATCATATCCCAACTTTGGGTGTATTGTTTGGTTAAGAATCTCAAGAGGCTTCCAAGAGACCTATTTACCACCTCCATTTTCCCATTTGTTTTTAGGTGGTATGGTGAACTATAAGTCAGATTTGTGCACAAATTCTTGAAGAGTGTCCTCCAAAATTGACCCTAAAATTTCACATCTCTATCAGACACTATTGTTTGTGGAAGATCATGTATCCTAAAAAATTCTTTAAATAATATATGTGCTATATGAGAGGCATAATTTGTTCTCTTTCAAGGAAAAAAGTGCACCATCTTACTAAACCTATCCACAATTATAAAAACACTATCATAACTATGCTTTTTTTTTTGGCAAACTCATGAAAAAATCTATTGGAATTGATTCCCATGGCCTAGAGTGAATTGGTAGGGGTTGATACAATCCTTGGTTAGTGGATACAACCTTTTCTTGCTAGCAAATAGTAAAAGAATCAACAAATTTCTTGATTTCATTTCCCATCTTTGGCCAAAAATAACTCCTTTTCACTAATTCAGTGGTCTTATCTATTCCAAAATGTCCTCCCAAGCCACCAAAATATTTCCCTTTGATGATATTTGTTCTCATGGAACATTTAGGAATGCACAATTGGGCTCCTTTAAACAAGATTCCATTCTAAATTAGAAAATCAGAAAACTCAGTATGGTATTTACCCATCATCTGTGTGCATACCTCAAAAAATTTTGCAAATTTTGGATCATCAGCATATAGGTGTTTTAGGGAGTCAATCCCTACACTCTAAAGTTGAACTTCCTCAACTAATTCAATCCTCCTACTTAGGGAATCAACCACTTTGTTTTCCACTCCTTTTTTATGCTTTATGTTGAAGGTATATGCTTGAAACTGCTCCATCCATTTGATGTGTTTGACTCCAAGCTTCTACTAGCTATTTAGAAAGCTTAATGCATGGTTGTCAGTATAAACAATGAATTATTTAGGGAGTAAGAAATGTCTCCACTTTTTTAGGGCTTGAACCATTGCATAAAGTTCTAAATCATAAGTAGAATACTTGTTATTGGCATCATTCAATTTTTCTGAGAAAAATGCTATGGCTTTACCTTCTTGGCTCAATACTGCACCTATGGCCAAGTTGCTTTCATCTGTTTCAACTGTGAATACCTTGTTGAAGTCAGGGAGTACTAAGATTGGGTATTGTGCCACTCTATTCTTGAGATATTGGAAAGCATCTGCTACTTCCTTAGTCCACTCAAATCTAGTCTTCTTTCCACCTTTTATTGTGTCCAACATAGGAGCACACACATGGCTCAAATTATTTATAAACTTTCTATAAAAAGTTTCTAAACCATGAAAAATTATAACATGACCTTGGAT
Source organism: Thuja plicata (assembly GCA_018584345.1). Taxonomy (NCBI): domain Eukaryota; kingdom Viridiplantae; phylum Streptophyta; class Pinopsida; order Cupressales; family Cupressaceae; genus Thuja; species Thuja plicata. The sequence continues at coordinate 735,508 of MU227726.1, forward strand.
CTTTGGTGGAGGCCAGTTGAATATTGCTACAACCTTCTCTGGATCCATTTTGAGAGTTCCTTGGGAGATGATAAAACCTAAGAAGACAAGTTCCTTCTTCATGAACATACACTTTTCCAAGTTAATCACTAACTTGTGCTGATGAAGTCTCTTCAAAACTTGTTCCACATGTTCAAGGTGTTCCTCTCTGCTATGACTGAAAATCAGAATGTCATCCAAGTATATGACCACAAAATTGCCAATAAAATCAATAAAAATCTCATTCATGAGCCTCATGAATGTACTAGGAGCATTACTCAAGCCAAATGGCATAACAAGCCACTCAAACAATCCCTCATTTTTTTTAAATGCTATCTTCCACTCATCTCCTGGTTTAATTCTGATTTGATGGTAGCTTGATTTTAAATCAATCTTGGTAAAGTAACAAGTAGTGCCTAATTGGTCTAGAAGATCTTCCATTCTTGGAATGGGGAACCTATATCTTATTTTTATTTTGTTTAGGGCCCTATTGTCAGTGCACAATCTCCATTTTCCATCCTGTTTGGGGGCCAAAACTAATGGGATAGCACATGGACTGAGACTCTTCTGGATGAGTCCCTTTTCTAATAGTTCATTCACTTTCCTTGCAATCTTTGTATGCTACACTGGTGTCATTTTGTATGGGGATTTGTTTGGCAAAGAGGAGCCAGGTATTAAGTCAATTTCATGACTAATATCTCTTAGGGGAGGGAGGGTTGTGGGTAGGTCACTAGCACTGACATCACTATATTTTGTGAGTAACTTCTAAACTTCATCTGGTATGGGATCATCACTAACAGACCTTACATTATCCATAGGCTTGGATATTAGGGAAAAAGATTTAGTTTTAGATTCTTTCAAAAAAATTAACATTTCTTTCTCCCCCATGGTTATGACAGTTGGTTCTTTCTTAGTCTTGTTATCCGGTAGGGGTTTCATGGTGAATGCTTTCCCATCCTTAGTGATAGAGTAGGTATTTTTCCTACAATGGTGTGTGGCATCAACATCATACTGCCAAGGGTTGCCTAGAAGAATGTGGGAGGCATCCACTTCAACAATATCACAGAGAACTTTATCTTTAAAATATGCTATTGAAAACTCTATCCATGCTTGTTCAGTGGCTAAAGTTTTATGACCCTTTGTTAGCTAAGACACATGGTAAGGAAAAGGATGAGGCTTCTTAGGAAGATTTATTTTTTGCACCATTTCACAAGACACTAAATTCTCAGTTGAGCCAAAATCAATAACTAAGTTACATACCTTCCCATTGCATTTGATCTTTGTCCTAAAGAGGTTCTTTCTTTTAGGAGGTTCTTGGCTTTGTGGAACTTGAAGGAAGACTTGTCTCATCATCAAACATTGTCATTCCTCTGGTTCTAAGTCCCTTGGATTTTCCTCTTGCTTGTCCTCTTTGATGAGTTGTGCTCTCGTTTCTCCTTGGTTGTTATTGTTCCTCTTTTTAGGGCATCTTCCTGTATGGTGTCCCAACTGATTACAGTAGTAACACCTTAGTGGTCCATTGCCTCTTCCTATGTTTTTTCTTCCCCTATTGAAGGGTCTTCTCCCTCTATAGTTTCCTCTTGAGTTTGAATCACTATTCTCTTTGTCTCCTTGGTCGGGGTTCCTTATGCTATTACCATTGTATTTCCCTCTATTCCAAGAGGTTCCTCTCCCCCTGAAGTTCTTCCCACTATCATTACTCTTTCCCTTTCCAAACTCTTTTTTTCTCTTCCGCTTTTCCTCTACCTTGAGTTCCATTTGATAGCACTTGTTCACTGTCGTAGGGCAGCGTACGCTGAGTTCCTCTTGAATGGATACTTTAAGCCCATTCATATATCTTGTTAAATTTTCTTCTTCATCTTCTACCACATTTGTCTTCATACATAAATTTAGGAACTCCTTGGTGTATGAGCCCACATCCATGTCCTTCTACTTTAGGCTTTTTGTCTTCCTATGGAGTTGTACCCCATAGTCTTCAGGCACATAGGTCTCCTTGACCAATGCAATCATTTTGTTCCATGAAGAGATCATACTCTTCCCATTCTTCACCCTCTCTATTTGGATGAAGTTCTACCAAGTTAGGGCTGCTCCCTTCAACTTGGATCTTTCTATTTTCACTCTCTATGTCTCAGGGATGTCCTCACACTCAAATAAGATTTTTAGTGCCTCTATCCAATCCAAGGCCAAATCTGCATTCATCTTTCCATTAAAATTTGGCAGATCCAACTTATCCTCCATGGTTCTTCTCCCCATTAACTTCAAGGCATCTATGAGGGGGCTCTAGTCTATAGGAATGTCCACATCCTGATCAGGGGTGTCTTCATTTGACTCACTCCCATCTTCATCACCAGAGGCAACTTCCTTACCCCTCTCTACCTTGCTCTCCAACTCATGTAGTCTCCTTGTCAAGGCTGCATTTGCTTCCCTTTGTTCTCTCACCATCTTTTCTAACTCAATATTTGTAACCCTTGAAGGAATATCCTCATCCTTAGGAGCAGACATAGCTCTGATACCACTTGAGGCAAAGTGGGCAACTAGAAGCTTGTCAAATGTCTCAAATAGGGCAAAGAACCCTATATCACCAACTTTCAAGGCCAAAATTCTTAACACTTATCACAAGTGTGGAAGAAGGACTTGGTTAAGGCTATCATAACCCCAAAACCACAAGGGTAACCTAATCACTAGGTTTCACCAATCCTTCAACACCAACTACCAAGGTTGGTTTCACAAGAGAATGACCCTAATTCACAATGATACCCCCAAAGTGGCATATAGGACCAGGGGTGACCTATTCTTGTAGGTATGGTCTATTTAGGTCCCTATTGAATAGTTCTAATGGTTCTTTCACTCAAATACAATCCATATACCATGGTTGCTTCACAAACCCAAGACTATGCTTGTAGCCTTTTTCAGAGGGAAAAATTATCTCAAGTGAGATTCTTCCACATAACCCTATGATCTGGTTGGGAATTTAGACACCTTTTATGGCATAGGACTTTAGACTCAAACCCTATAGCTTGGAAATGAGAAGAAGACAAGATGACACACCAAATTGCTCCACCGATTAACCCTTATTAGGCCTCCATTTACACTACAAGTGTCTTTTAGATGCATCCAATGCCAAAAATGATGATTGGGTCATGTGAGGGTGTGCACAAAGGTCTCTTCCTCTAACTTAGGGCTTTAGGTCAATCCCCAAACAAAAGTTATGACTGTTGTGCTAATTTTGGGTAGGTGGATACATAATGATATACACCTAGGGCATCATTTCATTTCCATTTACGTGCAACTTGAGAAATATCTATTGTATAATATCAAAGAGAATCATATGAACAATCTTTCCACCAAGGGTCATTGAATTCCCATGGTGGAAAGTGGAAATACACTAAATTTACTTAGAAATCTTGAGTTAGGGCCTACAATCCAGGCAGTGAATTTGTAAATTCTATAAATTGTAAACCACAACTGATAAACACATGAGACCAAAACCAAATGGAAGAAGATTCAAAGGAATAACCCTTGGTGTCATACTTTCATGTCTCTCTGTCTGTACCCAACCATACACAATGACTGTTTCTTAGGAAATGCAAGAAAATGGTTATTTTATTGATTTTAGAATGCCAAATTACATCATTAGCCTACCACCCACCTGAAAGGTATTTTGTAGGAACGCCCAATGGTTATATGACAATTTTGAATTTTTTTGACTGTTTGGGAGTTGTTTTTCAAAAAAAATTTAAGTTTGCTCAAAAGTTGGTTGACAACTTTTGAGCAACTTTTACATTTTTTACAATTTTGCAAATCTAGTGACCAAACTTGGTCATGATGTTATTTTTGTGATCCCTAGTGGATCCAAACGTTAAAAAATAAAAATAAACTATTCCTAGGTTTTTGGATCATTAATGACTCATAGTTTACCAATGGCTCATAAGGTGCCAAACCTTGAACTATGGCCTTACAAGGTGATCCAGTGATTAACCCAATATCTAAATATCACTAAAGGCCTCTTAGGACCTTGAAGGAACCCCTAGGTTCCATTGGAACACTTGGTTTAGTTAGGATTCTCCTACACAACCCTGTTAGGAGCCAACCCTGTTAAAGGTTATAAACACACTGTTAAGTGTGACCTTGTTAGAGGATTTTATACATAGAGGTTGTCACTTAGTATCAGGAATCTATTGCTACCATCCTTGAATCAACCTCCTTCTTAGACTATCAATAGGTATCAGGAAA
>MU227726.1:766645-780411 GCA_018584345.1 Thuja plicata
TGTGGAATTAAAAACTTTCAGAATTACAATATGCAAAGCCACATGGGCATTCCCCTTACAATATTCTGTAGGACAAAGCCTTGAATTATTACCCAGATCTACCCAGAACTGCCCTAGACAACACTACAGGTCTTCTTTATATAGGCAATTTCCACCACCCGAGAAGGTTCCATAAATCTAGCCATTAAGGCCGACTGCCCTTAGCATTTAATTATTTTTCAGTTTTATTACAAAAGGGTCGGCTTTAAATATTTACAAAACATGAGATTAGGTAGCCCAACTTCCGGAAGCCATAACTTTTGAGCTGTAGCTCTGTTTGGCTATTATAACCACTTTTCGAAAAGGGGAGATCACGATCTACAATGCCTAACTGGCAAAGTGCCAGTCAGATGGGGGTTTGACCTTGATCCGGAGCCTCTAAGGTCCTGAAAATTGAACTCAAGTATTTTGCACCCTAAAATCTCAATAGTAAATCCTTAATAACTTCGCCAATACAGATGATCTGGCAATGAAATTCAACTGGAATTCTTATATGACTAAGATGAACCTTCACCTGGAAAATTAGAACATTCTGAGTTCAAATGACCAACTTACTAAAAATAGTAGGTTTCCAAAAATAGCATCTTTGTACAAAATAGCCCTTGTTGAATAGAAAAACACCTATTTTTTGGGTGATGCAAGATTGCCCTTACACCCAGGATGCTCCTGCATCAAGGACACAAGGAGAAGTTAAATACAATGAGAAAAAAGAAGCAAGTTCTAGTAGAGGTGGTAGAGGAAGGAACTCCAATTTCGGAGGTAGAAGTGGTGGACAAGGAAGAGGCAACTATTTTGCCAATATGAAATGTTACCATTGTAATCAAATGGGACACCCTGTCTATAGGTGTCCAGAGAAGGGTAGTACTTCTCAAGGAGGTAACAAGAGGACTAATTTGGTCCAAGAAGACATAAATGCATCTGATAAACACCTTGAGGTGCCATTAAATTTTGAGGAAGGTGCGAACCTCATGATGAGGAGAAAATTGATCAAGGAGCCAATCAGGGAGGAGCCAAGCCAAAGGATGTCTTTGTTTAGAATTAAATGTAAGGTGATGGGTAAATTATGTAGGTTTATCATAAAATCAAGGTCTACTAATAATAAATTGTATCAAGGGAGGCAGTCAACAAGCTAAATATGACAAGGATACCTCATACTCATCCCTACAAGGTAACATGGCTCAATAAGGGATAATATGTCTTAGTGAATGAGAAAGCATGGGTGGAGCTCTCTATAGGGAGATATAAGGAAAAGGTACTATGTGATGTACTACCCATGGATTCATGTCACTTGCTCATAGGCAAGCCATGCCAATTTGACTGCCAAACTATCCATGATGGAGTGAAGAACTCCTATACTTTCAAGAGGGATAACATGACTTTCAAAATTCAATCATTGTTAAAAGATGTAGAAGTGAAGACAGTTTGTCCCAATGTACTAATGTTGAGTGAGAAAGAGTTCTTGGAAGCCATTGAAGAAGGAGGAGTTGGCTTTGCACTGATGTTGAAGCCTAAGGAAGAGGAAGACAAAATGGTGAAGAGGATAGAGCTGCCACAAGAGATACAAGAAATGTTGCAGAAGTATGAAGGTATAGTAAGTGATGGATAGCCATCAACCTTACCCCCTATAAGACCCATAAGCCATAATATTGACCTTATCCCTAGAGCTAGCCTACCAAATAAGGCAGCCTACAAGATGACCCCTCAATAGAATGAGGAAATAGCTAGGCAAATTCAAGAGTTGTTAGAAAGAGGTCTTATAAGGAAGAGTATTAGTCCTTGTGTTGTACCCATAGTCCTAGCCCCTGAGAAAGGAGGTACTTGGAGATTATGTACTAACTCTAGAGATATTAATAGGAGCACTATCAGATATAGGTTCCCTATCCCTAGGATTTGATACTTGATGGATTTTTTAGGAGGTGCAAGGTACTTCACCAAGATAGATTTAAAAAGTGGCTATCACCATATAAGGGTGAATGAAGGAGATGAGTGGAAGATAGCCTTCAATACTACTAAAGGGTTGTATGAATGGCTAGTCATGCCATTTGTCTTATCAAATGCTCCATCAAATTTTATGAGGTTGATGAATGAAGTACTTAAAGACCACATTGGCAAGTTTGTAGTGGTATACCTGGATGATATACTCATCTTTAGTAAGACAAGAGAGGAACACCTCAAGCATGTGGAATTTGTACTCAAAAAGCTACATGAAGAGAAGCTCATGATTAACTTGGAGAAGTGTGAGTTCATCAAAATTGAGCTAGTGTACCTAGGATTTGTTCTATCTCATGGTAATTTGAAAATGGACAAAAGTAAAGTGGAAGCCATCATGAATTGGCCTACTCCAAGGACAGAAACAGAGGTAAGGAGTTGTCATGGCCTTGCTCAATATTATAGGAAGCTCATAAGGCAATTTAGTGCTATTTGTGCTCCAATGATGGATACAATCAAAGGAGGAATGAAGACCAATTTCATGTGGACTGAACAAGCCAACAAGAGCTTTGAGTTGGTGAAGGAAAAGATTGCTACCCAACTAGTATTAGTCTTGCAAAGTGTTAGGGTTTTTTCTTGCAGGGCCTCTAAAGATGCTTGAATACTTACACAACCCTATGACTCCCAATGCTTTTGATACTCTGACTCAAGAATGATAAAACACTAATTGATGAGGTATTTTGATAACACTAGGGATACCTATTATCACCTCCTTTTTTGAGATCCACTGACTCAGGCAGGTGTAACTATGACTGATTACTGACTTGACAGTATCTTTAGAGTGGATTTTACTTATGTGTTGAATGTTCTATTTTTAGATGGACATGTATATAACAATGAAGATAACTATGAATATTTTGAGAACAAGATTTATAATCCAAATCAATATCTTAATGACAGCAGACAGCAACATAATAGGTAATTTCATACTTCTTTCCTTTTGTAATTCTTGTGAATCTAAGAGGAATATCATATTGATTTACTCTTTAATAAATCAACAAACTTCAACTGTAATCACATATGAGTACAATTGATTCTACACAAATATTCTGAAAGTAATTTTTTTAAATGATATTGAATATTTGGATGATGATAGATTACCAAACCAATTCCTAAACCAGTGCCTATCCTTGGGCTTATAGAGTTAATAAATGAAGATCCATAGAAACAAAAAAAAATACTATAAGATTCCTTACAAGCTACATGCAACTCAGACAAAATTCCTCACAAACTATCCTGTCACCTCTAAAATATTGCATCAAATCCTCAAATATTGTTATGCTCCCTAAAACTACTCACAAAACTTAGTTCTTTCCTTGAAAGAAAATTCCAAGCAATTAGATAGTTACCTTGTAACCAATATGATTAAAGATTCCTTACATATTTAAACATAAAAGAGCATACACAACAAGTAAAGAGACAACAATAAGATAGAGTAAAGTTGCACTATATTTTATTCATTTGTTTTTGCTTCAATACATGAAAACCTTAAAAAAACTTGAATACACAGACACAAATCAAGAAAGTCCAATTTTCAATATATTTCATCCTTCTTAGCTCTTACAAATTTTATCTATTTATAGGTCCTTAACCATCTTATTATCCTTAACATTAGGATGCAACAAGCTTCGGATGGTTTAAGGAACCTAACCCTAAAAGTACAAAAAAGATAAAGAAAGAGAATGTAGAAGCGGTGGAGAGACAAAAATAGGGGATAAGATCTGATATTGTTCTTTCTTCATCTGGAATCTGGCACCTTTGTCTAACAGTATTCATGATAGCATCTAATATTCATTTTGAGATCAAGTGACTGCCAATTTAGGCTAACATACACTTGTCTTTAGTAATAACTAACCTCCCTGTGCTCAATGGCCAGGCACCAAGTGTTCCCCTTTATTCTTCATCCAAGATTTCCTCCTCTACTACCATAGGATTCTTCTTCTTTGGCTTGGTCAACAAGTCCCATGCTATCACTTCATCTTCTATAGGCCATTTAAAGCTCTGTGTACTCTATACTTCTCATCTAACATCTGTGATGCTTTTAACATCCATTAAGAACTTGTTCATGTCAGTTTCTACCTTGAAGGCTCCATCCAAAATCTTATTGAAACCTTCCATATCTAAATCAGATCCTAAAATAAATGCCTCATTACTTGGCATCTTGTTATCAAATTCACTCCTCCAGGCCTCCAAGGCCTTAATTTGATCATCTTCTCCTTTCAATGGAGGAACAAATCTATTAAAATATGAAGAAAATAGGCTCAACTTAGCCTCAATCTGATTTAGCTTGCCTTTAAAGAAAGATAAGGCTATATTAACCTTCTTAATTTCATCCTCCACCTCTGTCACAATTTTAGGCAAATCTAACCTAAGAGGCTGCAAATAGGCAAGTTTTTCAAATAATTGGACCCTAGGAGACCAATTAATAAAGTAAGGGTTCAAAGTGGCAATGTACCCTGTCACTTCTGTATGCAAGGTGGGCAATTTATTGTAAGCATTTAGGATGACATCTATTTTATCCTTGAGTATATCAATCAAATGCTACAAAATGCATCTTAATGCATTTAGGGGTATCTCATTTTTCTTTTTTCCCATATCTTCTACCTTAGCCACTTCCTCTGATTCTACCTTTTCCTCTATTTGCAAAGGGTGTTTTGGAGGCACATAAACTACTTTAGGTTTTTCTTCTAGTTGCTTCAACAATTCAGCAATTACCTTATCTTGATGATGTATCTTTATGTGACATAATTCCCTATCCTTTTCTAGGGCACTATTTTCCTCAATCAAAATGCTACACTTCTCAGACAATTGTTTTTTCTTGTCTTCATTCAAGTGAGCCCAATGAGTCATAATCTGAGAAATCTCAAAATCTCCAGTGTTCTGCATAGTCCAGACTATTTTTTTCCCCTCCATGTTCTCCTGAATGTTCACTAGTTGAGGCTTTTTGTCTTTGGGACATAGGCTCCACATGGCAAAGGCTTGTGATTTTGGAATATACCCAAAGCCTTTTATCTTCTTCCCTTTGTGTATCTCACTTACCAATTTTAGGTCTGGCTGCTTCCAAATCTAATCAATAATAAATGCTGAGGCTAAATCCCAGCCCTCAGCAAGCAAAATGCTACTGTTCAAAACCATTTTCCTTGCCTCTTCTAGAGAGACATCCTCACTGTCAGGGTCATAGGCTTGTAGAGCTAACAAAGCCTCATTTGTGACTGTTTCCTCTCCATCTGACTTCAATTGTGCCCTTATTTGTTCTTTCTTATCCCACCTCAAAAATTCTTTAAATTCATCAGTGTTGATAAAGTTATCATCACTTAGAAATTGATGTTGATGTAGTAACCTCTCATCAATACATGCCTTAAAAGGCAACTCTATATTTTCTTCCTCATCCTGTTGTTGCCTCTTCCCTTGTATAATTATCTTCCTTAGATTATGATCATATAATCTATTTCCAGGAATGAGGGCACTTGTTCTATCTCTTTTTTTCTCTTTCCTATCAGAGGAGGTCTGACTAGGGTCAACTTTTTCCCTCTTTGTAGAAGGCTCTTCTACATCATCTGGCTATGATACTTTAGTTAGGTCAATGATGTGGCCTTGTTCTCCTTGTACTTGTGCTACCTCTGCAACATCTTGTTGAGGTTGATCAAATTAAGGTGGATGGGCATAATCACCATCACTATCACTCTCATATTCTAATTCTGAATATTCAGGCTCTTTTTCTCCTTTCTTATCTAAAACATTATTCAACTATTCACAAAGTACATAAAAATTGTTAAGCATGGCCTTGATTTTGTCAAAATAAGGTAAGTTAGGGTAAAACCCTCCAAATGATAATCCATTTCTCCCTTTTTTTTTTCTCTTAATTTAGTAACTCCTGAATTCTTTCTCTTCTTATCGTTATCTCATCTTCATCTAGGAGATTTCTTGTGGCACCCTCCTCCACACAAAAACTATGTACATTTGTATTGGGGATGGTAGGAGTCAGAATTTTTTTAGCTTCTGAAATAAATCCCTCTGGGTCAATATATTTGTATAATGTTGCCCTCATCTTGCAGCTCTCCAACCATGCACTCACCTGATCTATAGCACCCTTACAAATGGTAAATTTAAAGATTTTAAACTATCTAGGGGTTAAGGTCCCCTTCCTATATGGTGCAAGATGTTCATTGTCTATCAACAATAATTTCTAGATAAACTCCATGGTAACAACTCTAGATGGCACATGATAGGGAAGGACATGAGGTGGATGTGTGCATCCATATACCCTTATCATGGTAAAAAAAATTTCTAAGAAGAAATCTCCCCAGTTGTGATCACCCTCCCACTTGTCCACATACTGACAAGGTCTCAACAACTATAGCACCTTTACCGGGAGTCTAGTTTTGATGATACCCATGCTCTGCATTAATGGATATACAATCCAATTTTCAAATCCACAAAAATCATATTCCTTGGATGTATAATTCCATATCCCCACCCAAAACTGAATAGGATTAGGCCATTCCTAGAAAATTCTCTGAGGATTCAAGTTGTTCACATTCATAATCCCATAGTTAAAATACAATAACAAATGCATCAAGATAGAATAGTGGAAGAACCTAGGTTCCTTCTCTTTGGGATCCTTCATCTTTTTCTGCATAGCTACAAATCCCTCATGCATCTTGTCAATAATGTACTATATATAATCATAATTGGTGCTAGAGTGCACATCTTGCAAGTCTAGTACCATCATCAAAATTCCAGCATTAATTTTTTTTGCTCCTCCATCTACCCCTAACACTCTACATAAAACATAGGCAATATACTTAATATAGAAATGTAAGTCTTTAAAGAAGTAGGGTGCAGTACCAGGTATAGGAGTAAGATGATTCCTAACCTCCTTAAGCATATTCTTCTACAATAGTGTTCTAGCAACACCAGGTTGTAAACTATACCTTTCCTCTTTCCTAGTAAGATTTACCTTGGTAGACATGGTACTGTATAAGCCAAAGGCTTGCATAAATGAATTCCTATTCAAAATTAATAAGGCATCTATATGGTAATCAAGGAAAATTAACCTAGCAACAAGTCTACATCTATATAGACATCAGGGACAATTAACCTAGCAAGGCCACTAGTCCAAGGGTTTGACACTGGGATAGCCTTATCTGAATTATTATAAAATAATTGTATAGAGAAAAACCTATTGATCCTGGAGTGCAAGCATCTCTGATCTCACAGTAGTCATCTACTAGCAAATTTGCATTTGCCCTCTTGTTTTGTGTGGACCCTGGCAATAGCTTCAGGAATTCATCAGAGAAATTCCTCTTCCCTTTTGCATTATTGTCAACTTCATCACTTCTTCCACTAGTAGAAGCCACACTAACTACCTTACTCATCTTGCTCTATTTCAACCCTTCCTTCACTAATATTGAAACAAATCTCCTCTCAGAACTCACTGCTCTCCTCAGTTTACTACTTAACAATTCAGGAAACTTGATAACTAGAGAATTACTCTACAACTGATCAATTTTTGCCTTCTAAACACAAAAGACCTAGCACTTCTTCACTCTATAATTTTGGATGCAAGATAAGTTGAAATGAACCTGCAATCAACTCTTTATGGTAACTCTCCCAAGTACAGAGCTCATCATTGGAAAAAAAACAATCAATTTTGCTTTCAAGTTAACATGTTGTGGAATTAATTGAAATCCTAGCCGTAGTTCATGAGTCTAATAGGAAATCAAAATCATATATATACATCTTTAGAAAAACCCTTATAAAATTTGAACAGGGTGACATGTCTTCATATGATTGGTTCTCCATCAGACATCTCAGCTACCCTTTTCATATAGTAATTAATCCTTTGGATTCTCATTGGACGTTAAATTTTTTATGTTGTCATGTCAGCAACTGCCACCATTTATCATTTTTCATATTCAGCGACCACGCGAGTGCACAGTATCTCCTTGTCACTGACCAAATCTCTTAACCTTCAATTCTTCTAGAGATCTAGCGACTTTTTGATTTTATTTACTTAGCTAACCACAGTTAACTTCTGGCGATCACGCGACTGCATGAATCAAAGTTGCTAGATGAAATGCTTAACTCAGAGTTTATTTGGAGACCCCGTGTGTAGCCTTATCTTTACCTTTAACTATTATCTCCAAGTTTTTGAGTGTTTATTTCCCATCACAAGACCCCATGACTATCCTTAGTCACTGAATCATTGATTAAAATTCTATCTGATATTTCTTTTAGAGACTAGACGACAACCTTTACTTTTTTCTTTTAATTTAGAGACTATGTGACTAAAGGTTATCTCTTTGTCGCAAGCACTTTTTACTCTCATGCAGATTTGATAGAGACTTAGCGACTATCATTGATCTTATTACACTTAACATCTAACGGCTGTGTTAAGTCGCTGAGTATATTTTAAAATCTTTAAATCATTTGGAGACTACGTGACAATATATAACTTTATAACTTTTAGTCTCTTAATCGCCAAATGACCTTTTCATTTTGGGAGACCACGTGACTAGAATTTATTCTTCTCATTGTGGACATGTGTCTTCTTCAATGGTTTGTCTATGAATCATTGATTAAAAACTAACTTAGCATCTTAATCCAGCAACAACCCGACTGCCGTATACTCTAAACCCTACGATTTGTCGTGAAGTCTCGACATGTTTTATTTAACCGTCATTTTACTTGGGGACTCCATGGCACAAACATTTAACATGTCACTTAACTATATTTTAATCTAGAGACCCCATGACTAAAACAATCACTAAGTCTCATAAAAAATCACTAACTGCTAGAATCTTTGCGCGACATCGCGACTTAACTGTTTGTTTAGATGCAGACTGCTAACATGTTTCTACATTGGGGGACTTCATGACCGAAGGGTTCCACCAAGTCTCATAAAAAATAAAGAATATTATGTTTCTTAAAGAGACATCATGAAAATAATTAATCATGAAGTCTCATAACTAAATGGAATATGCTTCTAGGATCAAGTGACTAGGCGACCATCATAAAAGGCACATGACATAAGTTTGTCAAAAAGGTAATGCAAAATTAGAAACTCGATTGACATTTTAGGGATTTCTTGCATTTTGACTTAGAAGATAGCTCAGGGTTTTGGGTTTTTGCACTGTTCATGTGGATTTTGACCTAACAACACAAAAATTTCATAGGAATACTTCAAAAATGGGACATACTTTTTGACTTGGGATAGAAATTGGCATGAAGGCAGCAAAATTTTAGGGCAAAGCAGCAAAACCTAGAATACAACCAACAGTGGCTCTACCTGAGGATTGACTAAACATATTTTATGGCAAAGAACCACAGAATCTTTGGTTGCAGACCTTTCAAAAAATGACGAGGATGCCAACTAACCTAAAATAGAAGGGAAACTATTTACAGCATTTACAAACACAGAGGTAAAGTATTCACAATATAATACATACTTGTACATAAACTTTTCATTCTCAGTTGAAAAAAGGTTTTAGGAATTGCCCATGCACAAGCAACTCAAAATGTTCTCCCTCCATGTTCTTCAATAAATAAGAGTCTTTTCCAAAAATTTCTTAGACAATAAATGGCCCTAGTCACAAAGACTCAAACTTCTTATGTTTTCCTTTATCTTCTGCTCTTGCATTCCATTGTAGAACTAGGTCACCAGACTGGAATTTTCTCTCAGTAGCCCTTTTATCAAAAAGGTACTTCATCTTTTGCTACAACTTCATGTTTTCCTTTTGACTATTTCTTCTTTCTTCATCCAATTCTATCAACTGAATCATTCTATTCTGCATATTATGAGAAATAGATAAATGCCCTTCTTGTATAAATTGACATATTGGCAATAAATTATCGATAGGCAATCTTTCCTATAGACCATATACTAGCTCAAATGGAGACTTACCAGTTTCTTTTTATACTGTTACTCTGTCAGCCCAAAGTGCTAGTTTCAACTTAGTATGCCATGTTCATTTATTCTTTTCCAGTGTCCTTTTTAGTATTTTCAATATACTCTTATTAATAGACTCAGCTTACCCACTAGCCCATGGATGATATGGGGATGAATATGATATTGTAATCCCATATTTTTCATAGAAACTTGTCATTTCTTCTGATCTGAAACTCATGGCATTGTCCATTACTAACTTAGCAGGTACACCAAATCTAGTTATAATATTCTTCATGAGAAATTCAGTAACTACCCTGCTTGTTGCTTTCTTTGTAGGGATTGCTTCAATCCACTTGGTAAAGTAATCTGTGGCAACTAATATCCAACTATGTCCTCCACTAGATTTTTCCTGAAATTCACCAATAAAATCAATCCCCCACATAGTAAAAGGAGCTTCAGTACTTACTGGGTTTAGCAACAGAGCACCTGCAAATTTTAACTTATTAGAGAACCTTTGACAAGATTCACATTTCTTGACATGTTTATAAGTATCCCTAAATAAAGTAGACCAATAATACCCAGCCCTTCAAATCTTGTGGGTAGTAGTCTTAGCAGAAAAATGACTCCCACACTCTCCTTCATGCATTTCACTCACAACTTTCTCAGCTTGGTATTTGTCAAGGCATAACAACAATACACCATTCTTATCTTTCCAAAACAAGTGACCTTGAATCAAAGAGTATCTTTGAGTTTGCAATTTCAGACTTCTTTTCTGATTCTCTGACAAATGATCAGGACACTTAGCATTTTTGAGAAAGAAAACAATATCATTATAGAATGGTTGCCTTTCTATGCTTGTAATAGTTTGATCATGAACTTCTATCTCATTTATCTATACTAGATCCAAGTTTTCTTCTATCATAAGCTTTTCCAGACCTTGTCCTCTTATCAATTTTGTAATATGGATCTCAAGGTTAAATTCTTGAAATCTAGTGATCCATTTACACCTCTTACCAGTTACCTTTGACTATGTAAGGATATCTTTTATTTCTCAATGAGGAACATAAGCCTATATCTTAGCATAAACAAAGTATGGCCTAAAAGATTTCATAGATTTTACAAAGGCATAAGCCTTCTTTTCCATTAATTCATAATTAAGCTCTGCAGCTTGCAAGGATTTACTGTAAAAGGAAATTGGATGTTCAAATCCTTGTTCATCTTTTTGTAACAAAATAGAAGCAATTGTATGAAAAGATGCAAAAGAAAACAAAGAGAAAGACTTGGTATAGTCTGGAGATTTCAAAATTGGAGCCTCTTGTACTACCTTTTTTATTTTTTCAAATGCTTGCTGGGCTTCTTCATTCCAAAAAAATTTAGCATCTTTCTTTAACAATTTTACAATGGGTTTAACAATTTCTACAAAATTTGCTATGAATCTTTTGACAAAGTTGATCTTTCCTAAGAAATATTGTACACCTTTTAAGTTCCTTAGAGCAATTTCTCTTTGAATTGCTTCCACTCTCTTAGGGTCTATTCTTAGCCCTTCCCTAGACACTATATGTCCAAGCAACTTTCCCTCTTTTACTGCAAAATGACATTTCTTGGAATTTAGTGAGACACCATATTCCAATGCCTTATTAAAAATCTTACCCAAGTGGTCATAGTGATCCACTGCTTTCTTATAATATGCAGTCAAATCATCCTGATAAATAACCATGAATAAATCAATGAATTCTTTGAAAGCAACATCTATGGCCCTTTGAAAAGTTGCCCCTACATTTATCAATCCAAATGGCATACTGATATACGCATAAGTCCCCCATGGAGTAGTAAATGCAGTTTTGTACTGCTCTGACTCTTTAACTAAGACCTGGTTATAACCTAAGAAACCATCCATCATGGGCAACAACTCACAACCAGTCACCTTATGCAACATTGCTTCCATATTAGGTAAGGAATAATTGTCTTTTAATGAACCAATTTAGATTTATGAAATCCACACACAGTCTGATATCACCATTTTTCTTTCTGACTGGAACTAAATTTGATACCCAAGTTGAATGTTTGATTGGCTGGATTATCCCAACATCCTTTAGTTTCATCAATTCTTGTTGCATTTGAGGCACCAACAATGGGTTAATAGGCCTTTTTTTTTTCCTAAATGGTTTCACATCTAATTTCAAAGGGATTTCATGTTGAAAAAGGTCCTCTCTATATGCTTTCAAGTCCTGATATGACAAAGCAAAGACATGTTTATATTTTCTCAACAATTTGATCAAATTTATTCTTACATGAGAGTCCAAACCCTTTCAAATATAAACTATTTGAGGACTATTTTCATATCCTAAATTTATTTCTTCTAAATCATCAACCTTGGCATTGCTTAACTTTGATGAATCATTTTGTTGGGTACTAAACAATGCTTCAATCTTAACCAAACCCCTAGAAATCTGATTAGAACTCATCTGGACAACCTCATTTCCCAAAATGTATTCTTTTCCATCATTATTGTCTAGTAAAGTACTACAATCTATACTCTGGTTCTCATAATGGTCTAGACATTGTATGAACCTCAAAATATCTTGATCATCTTGGAAAACCTGCCAGTTGTATATGTTTTCCGGAACAACTGGTCTTGTTTTGACTTCTAATATTGACACCCCATGCAAAGTCAAATCATCATTTTTTAAAGCAACATTTTCTAAAAAGTAAGCCATTATATTTTTTGATCTCTCTAACCAACTTATGTCAAAGGAATCAAACATTTCAATTTGATCCTAAATAGCATATTTGTACATTTTCAATCTTTCATTCTTTATAGCATATTTGGATCTGAATTGAGCTACTACCAACTCAGAATCACCATAAACCTTTAAATACTTTATATTATGTTTGATAGCAATTTCCAGTCCTAAAAATAAAGCCTCAAATTCTACAGTATTGTTTGTACATTGGAAGGCTAATATAAATGAATACTTAAAAGTGGTACCAGATGGGGATATCAATAATACACCTACCCCTGATCCTTCTTTTCAGCAAGCCCCATCAAAGTACATTTTCCACAATCCATCTCCCTTCTTAATCAACTCTCTATTTATAGGATCAATCTCTTCATGCTGACAATAAAGCTCACTTTTTTGCATCCTAAAATTCTCCATATCCATTTCAATGGAAAAATTAATGTTAGTGTCCTCAAATCTTTCTATCATGTGAGGATTTCTACTCTCCCTTAAGACCTTAACATTTTATCCAGCAATATTAAAAGTAGCATATGATAAATCATTTTGTATACTACCTCCCATTGAAGCACTCCACTTTCTTGACAGCAAAATGCCATAATGTGGTGGTATGTCAACCACCAAAAAATTCATAGTCATTACTACATTAGGGTAAACTACTAATTTGTAAGGCATAGCCTCAATGGTACCAATCACAGAGACCTCTCTAGAGTCCATAGCTCGACATCTCCCATTAGGATTATCAACTTTTAATCCCATTGATCTCATGATTTCTACTGGCATAATTGTATTAGATGCTACTGAATCAATCATACAAATTTTTAGCATCTTTTCATTAATTATCAATGAAAGAAAAAAAGGGTCAACAACCTTTGGGGAAGAAGTTCTATTCAAGAAAATTTGAGGAATCTCAAATGTTAACACCTCAACTTCCTTCCTTTTGGTAATTGGTTTCTTGCTAATATTTTCTGGACTTTGAGCTTTTATTATGGGCACACTGTTCAACAATGACATTACCTTTTCCTTATGTTCTTTAATTCTCATCATCTCTAGAAATGGTACCTTAACTGTCATTTGGGACAAACATTGACCCATATCTACTGGAGTAT
>MU227726.1:799076-822585 GCA_018584345.1 Thuja plicata
CACATAAATAGCCATTGTTAGTAGTATTTTCAAATTCTTAGGCTTAGTTGTTAAGTGTGAGGTTAGAGTCATGAATGTGTCCAAATCACTTAAATGTGGACATAGAGATGCCATAGGGTCTTAAATGTTCTTTGATCCTAAAATTGAATAGGTTAGAGGTCCTAAAATGTAGGGAGAAGGCATGAATGAAAAGATGCCAAAAGTTGCTAAATTGTTGTCATGACAACATTTCCAATAATTGCAAATATTGCATGCAACATGGCTACATTAGATTCTCCTTGAAAATAGGAGTGGTGAATTGACCAAAATGGCCCTAGAATGGTGGAAGAAGGCATCTATTATATGGAGAGACTCAAACTAAGGAGTTAGTTTTTCATATTGTAACAAGTGTGAAGTGAATAGAGACTGCAATTCTGAGTTTTCAGTAATCCCGAGAATTTTGTGTTGACAGTCACATTGAATGGATTGAGTGATTGAATCCAATGATTTTTTTGTGTGCCTAGGATAGTTAGAAGCACTTTTCATTCAGTGAGGTATTCGATTAGAGGTAGTATACAATTGTAGTTAAATTGTTTTGTATCTATGAGGTTCACTGGTCCTGTCCTAACCAGTCAGTCAAATCATGGCTCCCCCATATAATCTAACCATGGGAAACACCTAAGGGTAGATGGAAATGTTAGGGGAGTCAGTAATGTACATAATTGTAGAGTTAGGAGTCTTAGAAGTGAAATTTACTATTTTTAGATCCAAGCCCTAGGCGAGCATGCACTGTCTGGTTAGAGGTTTGGAGGAGAAACAATGAGCTTTCATGAGCAGGGAAAGAAGGTACTGTACAATCCAAGTATATGTAAAGTTAGGGTTTAGTGTTACCTTGACATGCTATGTTTTTAAAGTCCATGCCAATCAGTGAAGACAAGTTTTGAGTGGGTTTTGGATAGTGTTGTAGACTATCCTAGTTTTTAGGCCTATTAGCCCTATAAGAACTAGTTTATAGGAACCCCATGTATGGATAACTTAAAAATTTGAGACTTAAAAAATCCTTTGTAAAATGGAAAAGGGTATCTAGATACGATCCTATAATTTTGAGGTCTTTGGAAATGTTTTGCAAGAATTGAGAAAAACATATTGTTTAGGGCTACAAGGAGATAAGCCTAATTAGGCGTTTTGAAGACACAAACTTGAAATTGACTAAAAATTGAAAGGAGATCCCTAAAGATGGATTCAAAATTGATCAAATGCAATGTATACATGGTATTGGACACCCCTGCAAGTGATTCATGAAGGTTAGTGTGGGAATTGACACTTAGACTCTTCTAAGTGTAAGTTGGAAAAGTGGAGATTTGAATTAACTATAGGGTGTTAATCTTTCAAAGGGTGAAGCACAAGTGGAGACTCTTAGAGGAGAATAGGATTAGGACTTAGTTAATTATCTAAGCCTAATAAGGACCTAGAGTAAATTAGGATCCTTGAAGAAGATAAAGAAGATCTTCTTAGTAGATTGTGCAAGCAAGCCCATTGGAACTCTCACATCAGTACCGGTCCCAGTGGGTTTTTCCCTTAACAAGATTTCCACATTAAACATTCATGTGTTGTGTTAATGTTTCATTACTTTACTATTTTACATTTCACATATAAAATTATTGATTTATCAGTATACTCTGCATTTTACTATGTCTTGGTAACTAGTTGACTACTTATCAGTAATCATACATAAGAGAGATTTACAAAGCAATCTGACAAGTATTAAATTGATATAATTATTTCAAGGCATTCATCTTGTAGGATAGAAGATAACTAGAGGCATGATTTATGGTTATAATTTTGAAGGGTTGATTTAAGGATTAATTTTTGAGGCCACTAATTCACCCCCCCTCTCAGTTATTACTAACACTGTTGGTTACTCGTCGGGTTCCTTTGTCCTTTTTATCATCAGGTAACACTGAATAGTGTTTATCAGGATGCTTTTTACTTGGCAGCATCGGGTAACCTTGGTGTCGGGTAGTGGTGTGCCCTATATGTTGGCGTAGTATAGACCAATGGTGGTCATCATGTTTTTCCTTGTATATACTAATGAAAAAATATAATGTCTTCAATCTCCCCCTTTGACATTAGTATCAAAAACTGATATGTGCATAATACTAAAGTGTTTAGTATGTACACAATGTATATATCCTTGTCATTATATGACTCTTCCTAACTATATGCATCAGTATAGTATAATTATATGTACATGTATACTATACATTCCTCTTTTTCTTCTCTCCTATTTTAAATGATTGACTATAAAGACCATTTCCTTCTTCTTACTTCCCCTTTTACTGACTGACTATACATATCATTTCCCCCTTTATTTGATACTCATGTCAAAAATTTACAACTTATAAGTTGTCAAAAAAAGTGACAAAAATGTGCAACTTACAATGTGTCAAGAATATGTGAGTGGGTGTTCTTGATATCCTCTATCATTTTCTCCCATTTTTCTTTGAGGAGTTCTAATGCCATGTTTTCTAGCTCTATTCTAGCGTGCATATCATAAATATTTTTTAAGAAAGACATTTCTGGGGTGGCAATAAGTGTTCTTGCCTCTGTCATATGATTTTGCAGTATTGAGAGTGTTGGTAAGAGTTGAGATTGAAGCTCATTTACCTCATCTCTAAACTTGGTTTCTGCAATATATATGTCCTGTCTCAACTTCCTAGCTTGCTTTAGCTACTCATTATGCAATTTGATTTCCTATTTACTATTTGTGAGACTTTGTACACTTTTTTGAAGATTAGCATCTATCTATGCTATCTTGTCAGTATAATCCTTGGTGAGTTGATCTAGCATGCATAATTTATGTATCAAGGTAATAGATTCTAAGATTATTGGATCTACTATGTTAACCAGTATAGATAGCTTTACCTTTTTCAATGCCACTTCTTGGCTTAACTTTTATGCTAACTTGTACTCATACTTCTATTCAATTCTTTCTTCCATGGCCTTCTTAGCATCTATGTTACGAGATGTGATTACATCAGTAAGAACCACCAATTGATCAAGCATTGGGGCTATTTGATCAACATCTATACCAGGTATAATTTCTTGAAGTATTCCTCATGCAACTTCAAGTACCTTTGCCACTTTGGTGGCTTTTCTCAACATATCCTTCATGTCTTTTCTCTCACAAAGTCTTGCATACTTTGTTAATTCAGTTGGATCCAATGTCCTAGGATCACATACTAGAATCTCAATAATTTCATCAAGAGTAATTGGATTCTTATTCTTTCTCTTCTTCTTCCTTGAGATTTGTGTGGACACAGATGTATTAACTACCATTTCTAGTTCATTTTTTTTTTTTGAAGCACTTGGTGAAGGCTTTATAGATGAAGCTTCTTGTGTTTTCTTCTCGGGGTTCACCTATCAGTTTGGTGAAGATGTCTCTCCATCAACCTTGGGTGTTTCTGCAAATTTTTCTTCTATTTTCTTCTCCTATTCATTTGTCTTTGCCTTTTCACATTTTTCTTTCTACTTTTCCTCTTCTACTTGTTCATCCTCTTCTTTATTCTGATCAGTAGATTGTTTCTGATCATCGATTGTAGCTTATTCTATAGTTGTATCCTTTGGTGCATCAGTTGTGTCCTTTGTCTCTGCATCACCCTTGTCTTCGGGTATGCTTGAATATGATGCATTATATTCTTCATTACCTTCTATCATATTTATTTCCTTCATCAATATTGGCATGTTATTCTACATGCTCACTTTTTCTACATCTAGAAGTGTGTCCTACTCATCGGTTTGATCCTACTGAGTAGTGACATCTTCATCTTTTTGTAGTTGATTTGTAGGGTCTAGTCCTGTGATGTCAATAGTTGATGTGTCTGTCCATATTTCATCAGTAACATCCATGTCCTTATTTCCTTGGGTCTCCAATTCTTGTTACTTGGTATGATCCTTAAGAGATATGAAAATTACATCATCTTATTTCTATGGATCTTTATCTGAATCATACTGAGTGATGTCTTGAATGTCAAGATCATCCATTACTTTGTCTACGTCAATTGGCTCATTATTATCTGCATTATCCAAAGAAATGTGCTTAGGACTTGCCTTATCTTTCTCCTCCTCTAAATGAGGTGTGTTGATGAGAATTAATTGATTCTCACAACTTGATGACTTTCTAGGTAGATCTAGGAGTTGTCTCCATTTGGCCTCGATCATGTTGTCCAGCTCTATAAATTTATCTTCTAGCACTTTGTAACCTCTTATCTTTGCTACAAATTTTCTTGAGTTCTTTTTCATTATTTATTTGATCTTGTCCATCTTTGATTTGGGAGGCATAAGTGTGAAAATTACCCTCTCCCTTGCTTCCTTTTTGGTGTGTAGAGCATATGACCATTGTTGTGAAATTTTGTTACCCAGCTCTTTGGGTATTTGGCCTATAAATTCTACTGGTACATATTTGAATTTGACCATTGCCCTAATTAGTGCATCTTGTATCTTGTTTTGGTCCTCTGGCTCAAGCTTATCCTATTGTCTTATTTTCCTATCAGTCATTGTACCGGTAGTAGCAATTGACACAATAATTGACTCAACAATTTCATCAATTTTTCTAGTGAGAAAACTTTTTTGTATTACATTAGGCTCACCATGTTTTGTATCTTCTATGTCAGCTTTGGTCTTGACCAGTATTTTCCTCCTTTTGGTGGGTGTTTGTTTCATAGTTTGCTTCTCTGTTTATTGCTTTGTCTTATAGGTCCTCACTTGACCTTTCTTAAGAGGTGTGGTATTGGTCTTAGCAGTTTGGCTACTTGTCCTTTGTTTCTTTGTAGGAGGTGGAGGTGCATCAGATTCAATTGCCTCAGAATCTGATTTCTTCTCATGTTGATCTTCACCAATGGTACCCTGTTCATCATTTTCCTTTATTTGTTCTTTCTCCTCCTCATCAACTGATAGAATCTTCTCAAGATTCTTCACCATTTTATTCCTTTTTTTGATAGTCTTCTTGATTACTAGGCCCGATTTTATCTTGGATTTGGCCTCTTCATATGTGCCAAATCTTGGCTCTTTATTGTCAAGTGGTTCATTGATCAATGCATCAATTGCATTGGTTGCTTGATCTATGTTAGTTTCATAGTCAATAGGTGCTAACCAAGTTGTTCTTGGTATAACCGATTTTATGTGAGTGAAATCTGTATCTACCATAAAACATATCTCATCCCTATGTTTCTCAATCAATTTCTCAGGGATCCTTACTCTTTCCATTATCTTTTCCTTGAATTCAAGGAAGTATGCAGTCATCACTTAATCAAAATGGTCACCTAGTGACTTGATAAGTTCACTTATTTGCAGTGTGACTAGTTTGGTAGTATCCCACTTTACTTTGCCTAATGAAGGAAATTATTCTTCAAAGTAAAAGAATATACACATGATAAGTGAACTAAACTTACATGTCTTTGTCTTTGCAGACCTGATTGTTTTCATGTTCTCATCAAGTTGTTTCAACAAGATCTCACATAGATCCATCTATATTCTCTTTGTCACTATCTTGTAAGTTGTGATTACTATTGTAGATGTTATGTTGTTTAGTCTACTTACTTGGAAGATCTTGTAACCTATCATACATGCACCAAACCTCAGTTCCTCATTAGTAATGGTGTTCACCTTGAGACATTTATTATCCCACATAGCTTTTGTGAGTTTTTCAACTTCTGGCCAGGAGGGATGATTATGTGCCTTAGGTTTGTCAGTTATGGGTAACTAGTTACAACATGTAACACATCCTTTGTGATCTACTTAGGTTCATCCAACCATAACTTCTAGTTGTGCATTCTTCTCAAACCTAACCTAATCCAGTCGGTTTTGAAAACCCTCAGGAAATATAGGGAATTTGTTATCCCTTTTACTTGCAGATGCTTGTGTTCTTCTTTCAGGTTTCCTTCTTCATCACACAACTTCTCGCGAGCTTGGTCTATCTCTAGATCACCTATATTAGTGATCTTGCAGTGAATGTAAGACCTTAAGTCTTCTATAAGCAAAACCCTAAGTGGAATTTTCAAAAATGCGCCAGAATCATCAGGTTGTGATGCAATCTCTAGGCATATCTTGTACTTTGGTTCCACAAAAGTGTTGTTCTTTATCAACTTAACCACATTCTTCTTGTCATTCTTAATCTTTACGGTTCTTGAAGTGGTTTCCATCATATTTCAAATGTAGGGTTTTCTTGAAAATAACAATAGAGGCTTGATACTTACTTCGATCCATGAAACTTTTGAATGATCTGTTTGGGGTGCACTGGATTGAGTCGAGGTCACTCTACTAAATTCTCTCTTATTGCTCTATTTTCACTCTTCTCTTTCTCTTCAAATCGTGTGTGCAAAATGAAGTGCTTTAATCAATTATTTATAGAATTTTTCCCTAAGTCTATCATAAATGCTCAATGATTCATCGGGTCATGAAGATGGATTTCATTGGGAAGACTCTTCATATAACATTCTCTGTGTTTGACAGGTTGCATGGGATGGTTGTTAAGATTGTTTCTTTCACCAATGGATATCGTTGTTGTGTCACAAAAACTTTATAACTTTGCTTCCTTGCCGACGGGTGTCAGGTTACATTAGCAACTTAGCCATTTTATGTGTTGACTGACAATTCTTGGTAAGTGTAAACAACACATCATTTATATTCAGCGATGATTTTTGGTATGTGTTTACCGATGGGATTGTTTTCTCAGAGTTGTGACAAGTAACATAATATGCATCTTTATTCATGTCGATTTTGACTATCTATCAATTTTTATAATGGATTTGATGCAAAATATGACTTGGTTTAGTGCAGTTCCATACTTGTTTAGCTTAAGTGGGGGTGGTGACTTCACTGGATCCATTGGATGGGGTGTCACCACTTGCATTTCTTGGTCCAGCTTCATCAATGCTTGAATCTTTTCTCCACATTTTGTCTCTATCCCTCTGGATATCTTCAATGGTGTTTCCATTGGGATATATGCTTGTCTCTGTCATTCAGTCTTTGTAGTCTTTCTTGAGATGACCAACTTTGTGATAGTGTAAGCATGTCATTCTGGGGTTTATCTAGCCTCTAGACCTTTTGGTCCATGTTCTCATTTAGTTTCTAACAATGTGACCATATCTACCACACGTTGTACAATTTTTCCATGTACTGTAGTCCCATACATACTGATTACAGATTCTCTTTGGTTGATAGGGATTTTCTTAACCTTTAGACTTCCATGCTTGCCTTTTTTTTTTCCAGCATTCAATACTTGTGTGCCCATTCATTTTTCATGTAGGAAAGTATTTTTCCATGTAGGTTTCCTTCTTTGGTTGTTCCACCTTAGACTTACATTCATATGCTTTATGTCCTTTCTTTTTACATTTATAACACAATCCTATGAATGAAGATGTAGATTTAGGAATACCTTTCATTTTGCCTCTACATACATTTGATGTGTGGCCTTTCTTTCCATAGTGTTTGCATGTGACCTTTCTAGGTCTTGTATTTTCATATACATTCTTTGGATTGGCTTGAGTTGATGATTCTCCATTTTCAGTAAAGCCTAGACCATTGTTGTTGTTAACTCTTCGCTCTCCTTCGAGAAAATCATCCATTCTTTTATCGCTTTCTTCAGCCTTTCTGATAATTTTATTATGTTGTTGTTGAACTCTAACCTCATGCTTTATTTTTTCATTCTCTTCTCTTAGTTCACTGATAGATTGTACTCTTTCAATGAGTTCTATATTCATTCTATTTGATTCTTGACTCATAAGAATAATCTGATTTGTAATCTCATAGTGATGCTCAACATGTCTTTGAATTTATAACTCCTTTTCTTGTAGCTTCTCTTTAATCTTCCTTATGTCATCAATAGCTAGTGCTCTTTCTATTTCATCTTGTCTAGCAGAACTCATCACATCAATCATTCTTACCATCTAGGTCTTTTGACCAATTTGTAGCATCTTTATTTTCTCTGTCAGATGTTGATTGATCTCTTTTATATTTGTGATGTTCTCTTCTAATGTATCTGATGCTTTACTTGTGTTTGATCCTGAAGACTCAAAGAAATCTAGAATCTCTTCTTCTTGATAATATTTTTCATTTCTCTGAGTTGTCATACCTTTTCTCTCATCCAATAGCTCTCTCATCTTGATTCTCACTTCTTTATACTATTCATAGAACATCTTTATTTCAAGCTTTTTATTCTCAATATTTTTTATCAATTTTGTACTTCTCCATTGTATGATATTTTCTCTTAATCCTTTAATCTTTCCAAGAAGAGACTTAGCTATGATACCAATTTTTGAGATTAATGGGAAGTAGTACTAAGAGGGGAGGGGTGAATCAGTACCTCTAAAACTTTTAACACTTTTCACCTTTCATCATTAGTAAACAATCTTTATTGTATTACCAACCATATCTGATGTTCTTTCTTATGCATGTAGTATTAATTGATAAACTTAATTGTATGCAATCATTCATGAAAATAATAGACACATAACAAAAGATATGATATCACATAAAACTCCTGTTAGGAAGATAAAATTGCGGTGGGTATGGCACCCACAAAACTTCACTATCTACAGAATGGAAGGGAGATGGTAAAGGCTTACAATTGATCACTTCTGATGATCTACCCTATTAGGATTATTTATGTGGAGACCTATTAAGATCTACTATGTTAAGAGTTTTAACAACACTAATGAAGTGTGCACTCGGTTAAGAGATTTATAATAGGACTGTTAGGTCCACCTTCCTTGAAAATATTTCTTAAGTGTACTACACTTTTTAGAATGAGTACAATATGTTTGATCTGATTGTATGTAATCTATAATTTCTGATTATAGATCCTTTAAAGCTCTCAGTATATGAATATCACCTATAGTGATTGATTAATACCTTTTCCTTCTCGTCGGTAGCCTATGTTCTTGTTCTTGAAACTGAATTGATCCTTTTCTATCCTTCTGCATGAATTCTCTTTTCTGATCCTTAGACGCTCTTAGTGGCTACAATCATCATCAAACAACATGTTCACAATTGATTGAGCATCTATTTATACAAGTATTTGAGCTATTTTAGAATCACGCATTACAATGTTAACTCTAGATCCAAGCTATACAACTTGACCTTGATCTTTTAGTTTGCATGTTTTAAAATAGTTAAAATCATTAAAACAATAGTAGTTACATTTCTTTCTCCACACATAATGTATTTAAAACAAATCAAGAAGCTAAATATATTACTTCAGTGATTTATCTGATGTGGAAAGTCAGATCCACTTTTGGCGGGATGTAATTGAGTTTCAGTTCTTGATCATCAGGTTGAACTAAAAGTCTGTCGGTGTTCCTTCATTGAACTAATTGTTGGGCTCCCTTCATCTGTTGGGTTCCTCTCTTTGGAGTTTTTTTGGGTTGCATTGTTGGTTACTCATCGTGTTCCTTTGTTCTTTTTGTCATCGAGTAACACTAAATAGTGTTTATCAAGATGCTTTGTACTTGGAAGTATTGGGTAACCTTGGTGTTGGGTAGTGTTGTTCAATTTCTGTCACTGTAGTATAGACCGATGGTGTTCATCATGTTTTTCCTTGTATATACTAATGGAAAAATATAATTTCTTCAATTTTTATCCACCTTAGTAGTTAGGTTCTTGATTGTAGTGACTAGTTTATCAGCTTTATCATTTTTATTTTATTCCTTGAGAAACCTATTAGATTGATCCTTAGGATCTTTCCATAACCTAACATCATCTCTTTTTCCAAATTTATCTGATTCCCTTCTATTACTTTCAATGTGTACTACCATCTTGAAACCATCCCTTAATGTGTGATGATTCTTATCCCTCACAAGATAGGAAATATTACTATCCAATGCATTAAAATATGTGTTAAGACATATAGTTTCATCTAATCTCGGCACTTAGAATAGTTTATGCGTGGCCTTCTAGAATATTCTATTGAATTTAGATATAGTTTCATTTTGAAACATTTTGATGTTATTGAACTCATTCAACATAGATAGAGAAGAACAACACTTGAGAATTGGTTCGTAGACCTAAGGACAAGAATGTAATTATAATTAAATGGGTTTTTAGAAACAAAATCAATGAAGAAGGCATAGTTGTGAGGAATAAAGCTAGACTAGTCTGCAAGGGCTATCCACAACAAGAATGTATAGACTTTGAAGAAACACTTGTACCTATTATGAGGTTAGAGGCACTAATATTGTTCCTTTCTTATGCAACACATAAATACTTAAAGGTATATCAAATGTGTTGGGACCGATTTTAAAGATATAATCTTGGAATATTTACGTGTTGTTATTTTAATACAAAGTCTCGCGGGTGGTATAAGTAAGGACTTGAAGGAAAGGGTAAAATAATTTTCATTGCTATTTCACAAAATGATACATTAAGAGGTTGTGAAATAGTACTCATCGCTATTTTTCAAAGAAAAAAATAAAGGGGTTGCAAAATAGCACCCATCGCCATTTTGCGAAAGACAGTTTGGAGGTTTTGCAAAATAGAAAAGTGTTATGTTTCCTTGGGAAACATACAGTACTCCTGACTAGTGAGATGGTGGCTCATTAAGTGAAGTGACTCCACTCGTGTGAGTATATTAAGGTGTTTGGATGAAGAAGTCAGCATTTGTTCTTGACGGAGACCAGTGCAAGGTGTAATGCCTCACTAGGGAACCTAGGAGAACTAAACTAAACATGACACTAAGTTAACAGGATAATTTTTTAAAAAAATGTTTACAAATAATAATGATAACAACAATACAATGAGATACAAGACATACACATATATAACTCAACAAAGGTTACAAATCTTGAGGGTTCCTTGATGTAGAATTACTTAAGAAAAATTATCTATGAAGAAAAACTATAAAGACTAACATAAAGGATACCTCAACAGAAGTCAATAATATATATCTCATATAATAAGACCACATATACATCTGATACCCAAGGTATATAACCAAATCAATCATCCACTACACAAGTAGTAGGGTATGCAATAATACATAACAATACAATACAATACATCCTCTGAAAGGATGATAACCAATATACACATGTGGTTACAAGTATACTACTCAAGAAACTGCACAAGTCTCCATAAGAATAGGAGGAATAAGAAGATAGAACTGCAACAAGGATCATCCAAGCATGAAGAAGAACTGTTAGATCTCAATGGTAATAAGAATCACTACCACCTGACCACGTGGAACTAAAGGTCCACTCTCATCGTGCTGAGGAGATAACATCAGGCCCACACACGTGAACATAATCCAGAAAGACTAAAGAAGAAGTATGAGAATAGGAAAGATTAAGACACACTGGAGATCCAAGGTCAAAACAAATGTACACCATCCAAAGATAAAGGACATACATAAATCAACCAAAAAACTAACATGAACCAACCACTGAAACCAAGAGTCAAATGCTAAAACCAAAACCTTAAAAAGGTAAAGCAGGACCTATGGAGGAGACTTAGGCTACATACTATGGGAGCTTCATCACATGGTGAACCAATTAAGTTAACCTAGGCTGGCCTCTCTGGACCCCAGACCCTCAACATGACTCATGCAGAACTAGAATACCCTCTCATACACACAAGGAATCTAATCATACCTACTCTCTAGGTATCATCTCATTCCCATCCTTAGCATGTACAAGCACTCAAGGCACGAGAAAGGCATCATGATCCATCTTGTATTTAATGTGATCCCCAAGTTTTATTATTAAATTATCACTTATTAATAACTTGCGATAGGATACCGTGGAACTGGCCTCTTTGGGCCCCATACCTCTATTATAAGCCACTCCCCTAAGATGCACCTAACTAACCACCCCTAAGCTCAAGGTCATAAATAATCTCATAAAACTCATAAATTGGTTCCTGCCTATATAGGAACTACTGGTTCTCCATTAACCATAACAACATGAGGAACTCTCAAAAGATCACATAAAAAGAGTTCAGACATACTAGGTTCAGGAAGGACATCAAACCAAAATAACATTACAGGAAACATGAACTAGAAAATACTCAAGACACCATGAAGAATAAAATCCTAAAAACCTCTGGTTTTACATCCTAGAAGTCAGCTATTCCCAACAGATACCCAAAATGGATAAAGTTTTATAACAGAAAAGAATACGCACTTCATTCCAATAAACGCCCAAAATAATACGTCATGGCATGATAAACATATCTCCAAAAAGAGCTAATCAAAGAACATAGTGATAAACATATTTATAACCACATTATGCAAATTCATTTATCTAGTAAAATTACCAATAAACTATAATTGAATTTTCCAGGAAAATGCAAATTAAATCTCTATAGATTAATTTATAAAATCTACCATTCATAAATTAATCTATTTAATAATTACTAAAAATCAAAGATAATTACAAGTAAAAGTTATTGAAAACATCTATATAATTTAATTTAATTTAATTTTTTTAAATAGAATTTTCTGAAAATAGAATACCCACTACATGGGAATTGAAAAAAAAATAAAAATTTTAAACATAATTTATAAAAATAGAATATCACTCCATGCGAATTCAAAAAGAATTTTTTTTTTTTTAAATAGAATTTCTAAAGAATAGAATACCACTATATGTGAATTCTAAATTTATTATTATTATTATTACTTTTAATTTTTTAAATAGAAGTTCTAAAAACTGTAATTTCTAAAAATAGAATTTCTAAAGAAACATAATTTCTAAAAATAGAATACTATTGCATGCAAATTTCAACAAGAATTATTTTAATACAAATAAGTAAATCCTTCTTAAATAACATGCAAATAAATATATCTTATAAATACTTGTTCTTTAAAATATCTTATTTAATTAATTTTCATAATAAAGGAGAGAATATGCATTTATCCTCATTTTATATTTTACTATGCAATTGTATATCTACATGCAATAATATTAAATTACTTAAATAATAAAACATGTAATTTGATGCAAACAATGAAAACAATATATATATATATATATATATATATATATATATATATATATATATATATATATATATAAGAGTTTTTAAACATGCAATTAACTCTATTCTTTTGTTTACATGTAAATCTAGACCTGATTTTTGGATACGATCCTCGTAAGGGTGCAATTTTATTTTCAAGGTAAGGGATTTACATATATGAGGGTTTCAAGCTAATTTTTATAGCAATAAAAAAATTCTCTCAAAGAAGACTTTTTTCACAAATTTGAAACCCTAAGGGCAAAATTGAAAACTAAATCATTCCAATTGAAACCCCTGATGCTCAAATACAACCAAAACATTTTAAATGAAACTCGTATGCCCAAAACACAGATATGTCATGCAATCATGAAGGAAATACCAAAAGATTGATCCAATAATATTTTCTTTAAATTCAAAGCATAAAATCACATAATAACAAACAAGTAAGATTCAAACAAAGGATCCTAACATTTCATATGCATAGAAGACAGGGATTTGAAAGCTAGAATTAACAAGATCAAGATCCTACCTTAGTAACTGATGAGAGGAAACAAATCCAAATCGAAAGCAAATCACCAATCCAAAATGCTCCTAAGCTTTCATAAATCGTCAATCACCTGATTTCTCCTTCTCCCTGATTGAACAACCCCCCAAAATGACTTTCAATCCAAGGATATAGAAAACCAAGCAATTAGGTTTTTGAAAATTGAAACCCTAAAGGGAATATTAATTATCTAATTAATAATTAAAATAATTTCTTTATTTTCAATTTCACTAAAGCATGTACAACTCAAATTTATAATATAAGAACAAAGTCATAATTGGAAAAATAAGAGAATATTTCTATTTAAATAATTCAATTAATCATGCAACTTAAAGTAATACTCAATAATTCAACTTTGCACAATTAATTATAATAATTGAATTTAATATTTATCAAATCTCAATTATTTAAACCAAGAATATATTTATTTAATAGGCATTTAATTAATATTTAATTATTAAATAGCCACATATTTAATATATAAATTTTTTTAAGATTATTAAAGCTGAAATAATTAATATTTACCATAAATATTCATTAAATAAATCAAGCCAAAAAGCATCATTAAATCAACTGAAATAGACACACAAGCACACACAAAAAGGCTCACGAATCCACATCACTTGACGGATTCAAACAAGCTAGTCAATCAGATTCTTGTCCAATTCTAGGACAAAATAAGGGTTTAGGGTAAGGATTTGGGCCTGAATATTATCTCCCCTCTCTTACCATTGAGATATTGCGATAGTGCACACTCACTCCTGCCAATTCAGGGAAGATGTAGCCTGGTACCTGCAAACCTGTCATCACAAAGATCAACATACATGCATATAATATAGAAAACAATGGTTCAGATCAGTTTATCACGTGGATCTCTCTAAAGCAAGTAACTACGACTTTGTCCCATACCATACCAAATACATCAAACAGTAATGTAAAATATACAGATGATCCATGTGCATACAATATAATGTCTTTGTTGTCAGTAAATCCATAATTGAAATGATATCATAACATATAAATAACCATCATGAAATAACCATAAATCTAGTAGAAACACATGATATAACACAACTCTCTAAAGGATAAATACTATAATGAAAAGTAATACATGAACATCCTCAAAACTAACTGAAATAACCAATACACACCTGAAAATGCCTAAAAGAGTTTGGAAATTAAAACTAAAAAGAAAACTGATGGGTGGGTATTACACAATGCAACATAGCGAAATCAGTGAGTTGAATGGGGTTTGAAAGCTTGAAAAGTTGGAAGAAGCACGTAGCGCTGTGAGTGGATTTTGTCAAAGTTTTCTTTTCTTTTTATTTTTCAAAATGCCTAAGAAGAAGGAAGTGATTGTGGGTGATACTATGATTCACCTGCCTTAGTGCACATTATTAAATATAATGTCCTTGTTGCAAGATATTGGCACCAAAGGTTTATTCTCAAATGTGTGTGTAGGATGTGGAGACTTTGTTGTCCCAACCCATAATAGGTCACTTTTCTAGTCTTTTTATAGGAAAAGAAATAATAGAGTTCCTCTTTGTAACCCTTGGAAATTTGGTATGGCTAGAGTAATTGTGCCAAATGTTTTTATTGATGTTGAATTGATTGTTGCCTTAGTGACACATTAAAAAATGGAAACTAGGATGGTAAGGAAAATGGGCGAGAGCCCACTCTTGGTCATTTCTAAAAGCATGATACAAGAATGTTTTGGTTTGGACCTACATTCTATTACCAAGATAGATAGAGATAAATTTCCTATAGATTATGAGAGGATGGTCAAGGACATTGGTTTAAGATAAGTAGCTTTCTTCACGAGTACAGGTCCTAAAAATAAATTAATTCAGTAGGGTGGTAAAGCCCCTTTCTCAACCAATGATTTCATGTATTCTTCAAGAGGACCTACTAGGGGTAGGGGAAATAATCGGAGAATATCATAAATTGAATATGATCCAAATTTTGTGGTGGGGTTTGATACCGATGATAAAATCATTAGATCAAGGTATAACCCTAAAACAGAAACATTGGCTATATAGGTAAGCTTTAAAGGATCCTATAAGCCAAAATTGATTGATTTTTCTAAGGGTATTGATGGGTCTTATATTGTACAAACTGTGGCTAGCAAAAATTAACTTATCTCTGCAAGTGAGCTAGTACACAAAGAAAATTTTATTAAGGATCAAATTAAACATATGAAGAATGAATTAAAACAATCCATGGATAGCCAAGTTGAACTCAATAAGGTGTACCTCAAAGTAGCAGAACAAGAAGGAAAAATTTAGAAGTTAAAAGATTCCAAACAGTTCCATGCCCTTGTTGCTCATCGTGGTGCCTCAGGTTTACCTTCTAATAACCATCAAGCTAAGTCCCATGGGAACATGGATGAGATAATATCTAACGGAGTTAAGCACGTGATATCAATGCACTTGTTTTCTACCATGGAACAAATTATTTCTTTTCACGTGAATCTTGTGATTGGCAAGTGTTCTGATGTTTATAAAGGTTATTGTTCATAAAATGAAATTTCTGTTAGGTTCAGAAGAAACAAACCACTATTGCAAGATCTAGCCCAGATATGGAGACCATCTTCTTTTTAAATAATCTGCATTTTCTATGTGGTACATCAAGATCTTGATGCTCCTGCTAGCATCAAGGAAAACAAGGAAATTATGGATTCTTAGTTGGAGGAGATAGACTATACTACACATGAGGAAGGTAGGATCAAGGAAAAATTATTGTCTTTCAATACTATCACGGCTTGGACAATTCTAGAATTCATTGATAAGGAGGGACGTGTCAAAATTTTAGAGGAGTGGAAGATTGAATATCAGAGTATGGTTCTAAGGATCATTGAGCATTTGAAAGAGGATATAAATTTCTCTATAGAAAAGTTCAATATTTTCCTTGATAGAGTTGTCATCCTTGACAACATGTTTGCAAAGTTCATTAATGAGGCTCGAGCTATTTTCGCAATAAGATGGAGGGATGATCTCCTTAGCTTTTCTGACATCCTACACTTTCAATGACCTTCACTAGTACAGATTTTAGAATGGGTTACTGAATGTTTGGGCTCTGCAATGAAGTCATAAGATGGGAAAATATATGAATAGGTTATTCTACGTACAACCTTCTTTTTTACTTTTGTTTGTCTTATTTGTTTGTGTTTGTAATTTTCATATAATTAGGTTTCTTTTTAATTGAATAGTCATAGAATGTAAAGGGTTGGAAGCTTCTCGCTTCCACTAATTTTGGAGGGGAAACCAAAACTGGCTAGGATATAAATTTAGATTCAACTGAAAGAAAACTCTTTGGATTGCGCTTAATTTTTTTCATATTTATAAAATATACCCTATTTTCTTGTCCAATTAGGATATCATTTTTTTTATGAAGTCAGTCTCTTTTTTATAATCAGTTCAAATATTGATTATCACTTTTAAAACTTGTGTGATTGGATTTCAATTCTATAATATTGATTTAAGAAATAGAAAGAAATTGTGAAGTGTTGTCGTGTTGCTTCCTATTTGATTGGTTCCTTGTGAGGATTGAATACAATCAGATTTATTAATATCGTGATATTAATTTATTCACATTAATAGGATTGGGTGACCGATGATACTGCTTAGCCTTTGCAGTGTTGTCTTTTGAAGAAGTACGTGAAGGATTCAGAAAAATTGACTCTATGCCCAAATTGGATAAGGGACTGGTCTGATCCTATTGACAAGAGTAAGTAATGTCCAAAACTAATAAGTCTTTTTACTTTATTTTTGTTTGGTATGAATATATTGGAGGAACAACCAAATAAGATTACTTTAATAGGTAGTAAGGAGTTCTTTCTTTCATATTCTAAGTAGTGACACTTTGGAATTAGCAATTTTAAAAGGACTTTGAATTGGTGTCTGCTATAAAAAAAAATTGTACTTTCAGGAGAAATTAGAGAAAGGGTTTACCCACCTAGGTTATGTAGAGCCTAAAGATAAGAGGATTATAACCACATCTTGGTTTAATTTTTTCAGTTGGCCAAGTCAACTGGAGAGTTCAAAGATAAATCTTGGCATCCTTTTAGTGCTTTCCAATCTGTTGATTTGGGAACCAAAATATTGGTGACTCTAGTGAGGAACAATTGATAAGTTCATTGGAAAAGAGTCAAAGGGTTTTACTACATGTTTTCAATAAAGAAAAGGAGTGGTGACTTTTCTGGATTAGTGAACCCAAAATATTCTTAATAGTTCCTCTCACTAGAGAGGTGGTGACTCTAATATACAGGTTGATTGTATGAACGGAAGAAGATCGTTATTTCAAGGACAGTCTTTTCAATGCATAGAACTCCCGCTAGGAAGAAGGAATACAAAATGTGGTAATATAGAACCATTTAGGTGTGGAAAACATGATAATTGTTTTCAGAATGGATAAGGGAGGACAGAGGCTCCTCCAGGATTTTTTTCACCATCCTCAAGATATCGAGGATCAAAGGCATCTCAAGGGAGTACAATTGGGGGCATAAGAGGAATTTCAAGGTAAATTTCATGATTTCTTGTAGTATGTATAGAAGGTTAAGAATGATAATGTCATCTTGCCATAAAACTATCTGCACATGATAGACCAAATAGATTATTTAAATTTTGATGATCAAGGAAATTAAGATAGAAGGCCAATGAACCATGATCAAAGAGCTAGTCCGGATGGAAGAAATGATATGA
Organism: Thuja plicata; assembly: GCA_018584345.1. Classification (NCBI taxonomy): domain Eukaryota; kingdom Viridiplantae; phylum Streptophyta; class Pinopsida; order Cupressales; family Cupressaceae; genus Thuja; species Thuja plicata. Next base: position 817,308 of record MU227726.1, read on the forward strand.
ATCAAGGAGGAAGAAATGAATAGAAACCACCAGAAAATCATGGGTATTATCATGGTTGTGACTATAGAAATACTTATTAGCCTCCTCCTACTAGTAATAATCAACATAATAGAAGACCACCATATAACAGTATCAATATATGTACAATCAACAACCACCTTTATATCCATAGTATAATAATTATAATGGATAGTATCAATATGGATTCCACCCATTGGATTTCATAAGAGGACCAATGAATGTAAAAAATATAGACCTCTTGATTTCTCAAAGATTTTGGGAGCTCCTCATGATATTCAAATTGAAAAGAAAAAGGATTTTCCCAAATTTATTGGCAGCAATTTTGAGACAGGAGAAAGCTATGTCAGAGATTTTGAATACTCCATGGATAATAATGAGTTGTTTCATGAAGATGTATATATGAAGCATTTTGTTCAGTCTCTTACTGAGGATGTGAGGGAGTGGTTAATAAAATTCCAGACACCTCAATTGATAGTTGGTTGTGTTAGCACTATTAAAATCTTGTGAAAATTTAGTCTAATTGATGAAAACCCTGCGAAGTCTTGCTATCTCCTTAGGCCCTACTTTCAAATTTCTAGCCATTGGTGGAAAATCCCTAAGTTTCTAGCTCATGCTTATAATTTTTCATTACCTTTTTTGAGTCACATAAAATCTCTTAAACCCATGTGCCTTATGTTTTATGTCTGAGCGGGTTCGTCCCTTTTAATATTTCCTAAATGTCTTAGCGGGGTGATTAATTGCTTTTTATTTATTTCCCTAAGTTTTAATGTCCCTGAGTTACCTTTCACCTTTTCATCTCTCATGCTAGTCTATTTTAATCCAACAATGGGCACATTCCCTCAGCATGAGGATGGTGCATTTTACTCATCAAGGCAATGCGCCTAGCTGACACATGGCAAATGGTGGGACCAGGTCTATGCAAAGGTAAATAATTAAAGGTAGTTCAACTTCATGAAGATCTACGGTGGGAGTTTTTTCTTAAACATGAAATGTAGCTTGATCTACCCTTTGAGGCATCACGTCGTGTTGAGATATAGAAATTTGTCAAGTCTTGGGCTCATCTGCAGTTGGTTATCGAGCGGTCAAGTCTCATAATATCTTGTGGTTGGTGTGAAGCCTTAAAGATGAGATGCAAAATAGATGTTGATCAAGGCATCACTCTTGATCACCACGTGTAAAGTGGCCAGAGCTTAGGACAAGGTAAAGACCTAACACTTTTCTATTGATCCAATAGATAGCAAAAGCCTCAAGGGAGAGATGATCATGAGATGCTCATCAATTCATTGTGCCCTTGCGCCATGTGTCCCCAGTGGGTCTGGATTATCATTGAGGGTAAAGTAAAGAGATAGTAAGTTTAAAGGATCTAACAGTGGGTGTAAAGCCTTATGGAAAAGATGTAGTCAAATTAACCTTTGAGGCATTGTTCCTTTGTACCACATGTACAAGGTGGGTTCGACTCAACACTGAGGAAAGGTAATAAGTGATCACATTAGATTTCATTCGACAGGTGGAATTTTTCCTTGAAGAATAGATGATCATGAGATAATGATAAAGGAATTACCCCTGCTTGATGTGTGTCCAGCCTAGTCAATGCAGGTCAGAAGGAAAAAAGGATTTATTAGGGCCATTAGTAATACGCCACATGTAGGGAAGTTGGAACAAAGTTTTTGGGTTATAACATGGTTAAGGTATAGTTTAGTTGATTCTAATTGGACGGATAACACATTAACTTAATCCAAAGATGATCAAAGATTAGTTTTTGAGGCATTGTGCTTAGCTAACACCTATCCTCCTATTATCATGGGACTGGAGCAAAGGGGCAGGTTAAAGGGAAAGCTGATGTAAATGAATCTGATGGCTGACACAAATCCTAAATAAGAAAATGATACATAGATAATTTTTTAGCCATTGCACTTGTGCCACACCTAGCAGGATCTGATCTGAGTGGTTGGGTAATTAAAGGAAGATCAATGAATTTCTTTTAAAGTTGATAAAGGTTCAAATATTGGCCATGGATGCCTTGTTTTGTGCCACCTGTAGCCATTGCAAATCATATATTTGAATTTTAAATTCATTTCTCAGGATTTTTTTAACTATAGCATTGCTTTCTGGTTTGCAAAGGCATTAACGTGTGCAATCTTCTCTTTTGGGTTGATTTATTGAGGTCGTAGGGTGCCTGCACTACTACATTTGGGGCCAAATTTTGACAGAAGTTTCTGACAGGTAACTTTTTCTTACGAATTTGAATTTTTTTTTTGTAATAGGCCCCGATGATGTCGGTATTCTAATGGGTTTTTAATTGACCATCATAATTCTAACAAATTCGGGGTATGCATTAAAAAAAAAGTGAAACAGCCTCATCATTTTTATTTTGATTGGAGAGCGGGAGAAAAGGAGTGACAGCTGAGCGCGGGAGAAGGTATGTGATTTCTTCATCTTTCAATCCTTTGGCATCATATTCGAATGCATTTCATTTTATTGTTGAGGGAGTTTCTCTTTGAAATGACCACATTCTACTGTGTCGTGCCCTAGCCAGTGCTTTATCTCTATTATTTGATGTTATTGGTGCTTGTGCTCAAGGATATTGATTCACTGTATTCAAATGTTTGGATTCACATTTGTTGATATTACGGGCATATGTGTTTGATGATGCCATTGTATATTTCTATCACTAAAATGACCACATTCTACTGGTGTCATGCCCTAGCCTGTGCTTTAACTCCATTATTTGATATTATTGGTGCTTTTGCTCAAGGATATCTATTTTTTTGAAATGTTGACTGTGGTTATCAAATGGACAGCCCGTGAGCTTCTAGCTAGGCATCATTTGTATTGATAGCTTAGGGCATCAAATGTATTGTATCATTGATAGTTGAGACTTTGTTAAAAGGAAATAGGACAAAGAAYGATTTTTATTTAGTTTCTCTATTTTGATCCCTAAGTGGCTTACAACCCTAGAGAAGTATATGCAGATTTACGGATCCAGTTGCAAGATACATAGCAGCCGATAATTCACAAGAAATCCATGCATCCAAATTGAATAGAAATTAATATAAATAATTAGGGTCCTCTGATGGCCCAATCATCCAGTCCTTGACTTTCTCCTCAACCAGTGACCCTTCAAAACTGGGTTATCATGCAATCAATGAGTGATCCTTCATTCTCTTGGTTTGCCCTGCATCCAAACATATTGGAAATACACAATAAAATGATAAAAAGTCTTTCACAATCCCCCTTCCCCCAAGGAATACTATCAACCATCCCTTCCACATAGCATTTCACTTTTGTATGAGTGGATTGTGCAGGAACAGTTAACATTAAACAAGGAGAAAACTCCTCAACACATCTTGGAAACCATTGAATTCAATCATAAATGAAACCTAACACCAACGCTATTCCTTCCATTCACTTCTACCTAGAATAAAGAATTTAATCCATTCAACATTACATATAATCATTAGACAGTTACATTTCCTGACTGTGTAGAGGAACAGTCAAGACCAAAACGATCAAAACTACTTTCACCCTTGCACAAGCTATTCCAAACTTCAAGTAAAATGAGCAATACGCTATATCAAATCATTCATATTCATATTAACCATTCAAAGGATCATTTTTTCAATGAACCCTGTGACTGTACCCCTGTGATAGAGAAAGGAAACCTCAAAATAGAGAAAGGAAACTTAGTAAAACTAGTCTATGCCGATGTTTGTGAGGGTACAGTCATGATAAGTTCCTCTCAAACCTCTCCAAACATGTAAGATTGTCTTTAAATACTTTATTGATCTCTTTTAAACATTAACCAAATCAAACCTACATTTGAATCCACACACAATAACCCTAAAATGAAGGGTTTTGAATCCTTTAATGAATCTCAGTCACTGGTAGCGCATGGATAGTCAAACCAGTAGTCTCTAAAGCATTCAATAAGTGACTAGATTTTATTTAATACACACTATTAATTCCATTCACTTCTACCAAGAATAAAGCATTTAATCCATTCAACATTACATATAATCATTAGACAGTTACACTTCCTGACTATGTACTAGAGGAACAGTGAAGACCAAAATGATCAAAACTACTTTCACCCTTGCACAAGCTATTCCAAACTTCAAGTAAAATGAGAAATACGCTATATCAAGTAATTCATATTCATAGTAACCATTCGAAGGATCACTTTTTCAATGAACCCTCTAACTGTACCCCTACGACAGAGAAAGGAAACCTCAAAATAGAGAAAGGAAACTTAGTAAAACTAGTCTATGCTGATGTTTGTGAGGGTATAGTCATGATAAGTGCCTCTCAAACCTCTCCAAACATGTAACATTGTCTTTAAATACATTATTGATCTCTTCTAAACATTAACCAAATCAAACCTACATTTGAATCCACACACAATAACCCCAAATTGAAGGGTTTTGTATCCTTTAATGAATCTCAGTCACTGGTAGTGCATGGACAATCAAATTAGTAGTCTCCAAAGCATTCAATAAGTGACTGGATTGTATTTAATACACACTATTCCTTCCATTCACTTCTACCAAGAATAAAGCATTTAATCCATTCAACATTACATATAATCATTAGACAGTTACATTTCCTGACTGTGTAGAGGAACAGTCGCGACCAAAACAATCAAAAATAATTTCACCCTTGAACAAGCTATTCCTCACTCTTAATGAGTTATAAACATGCCATTGTTTTAGTTTTGCTTGTGAGTTATGATAATTTTTGTAAACATGTCATTGGTTCAGTTTAGTGTATTCATTTTTGTGATATTGCTATTAGGAAGTCCTGGTTCTTCACCTTTGTGAGGATCACCTAGATCCAATGAGTGCTAAGTGTTCTATTCATTCTCATGAGAGATGGGTTTGTGTGAACCGCTACTCATGAATTGTGGGTCAATGAGTTTGACTCAAAAAACTACACAGTTGAATCATGATAGCAATATCACAATTTGACTTGCTGTGGAAAATATCTCCTACGTATTCATTTTTGTTAGACAAATCTTCATTGTCTTTTGATTGTCTTCTTTATATAGTAGCATGTATTAACTGGTTGACAAATAAAGAAGCATTTAGACAATCAGAAGATAATGAAGATAATTTTAAATGCATCTAACACAATTTTTTTTACAAAACTGAACCAATGGCATGTTTACAACAAAGAAATAGAGTGATAATAATATGCTAAAAATTGTATTCTATTTAATACACGCCAAAGGACCAGTCCCAACAATTCTTAAACATACTTT
>MU227726.1:851168-885550 GCA_018584345.1 Thuja plicata
ATATGTTTTTCAAATTTATTTAATATGTTTTACTATTTTTTTTCTTTCTCCAAATCAACATCTCCTTGACTGTTAAAATACCTACTTGTAATATTTTTTAATTATAATAGACTATGTATAATTAAAATACTATAAAATCTATAAGAGATATTCTTGACTCTGATCTCTACAAAAGGGTATTTTTGTATTTTAAAAAAAATATCATTAAAAAGTCTTAGAGTTATTGAAACGTCACTTTTCTAAAATAATTTTATTTCTACGGTAATTGGCCTCAAAGTGGTATAAAACATGCATTTAATAGACATTTCCAATTGGAAAAGTTAAAACCTTATCTAACTTAACTATAATGAATCTAGCTAGACCATATGTTTGGCCAAAATTAATTTTTAGTTAGAAATACTAAAATTTAGCTATGCTAATAAGTTGTCCTAAAAGGTGACAGATTATTGTGCTTTTACCCAGCGGTTGTCTGTACTATACATAGAGATAGAAAGAGTTAGAATAATAAAGGATGATATTTCCAAATAGTTGGAAAAGATTGAATTAGATGTTGTTGCTGTAGAAATGAAGAATACAATTGCTTTCATTCAGTCTACTACAAATCTAAAGGCATTTAATACTACTACTAATACTCAGGGTAGTAGTAGATTAGGTCCTAAGGTGCAATCAACAAATACTAATACTAATACCATGAGATCTAGTTCACTTCAGGTTATTTTGAGTCAGAGTCAGGGTCTTGGTACAAGTGGCCAAAATTAGAGAGTTGGTTTTCAGAGAAGACCCATGCATTTCTAAACATATAAACAATTATATTTTGATGTTATTCCAGGCCATCCAAATGTCATTCCAAATGAAATAAGGGATAAAGTCCCTAAATTTAGTGGAAATAATATAATAACTGGTGAGGAGCACCTAAAGGATTTCCCTGACAAGATGAATGAATATGAAATAATGCATGAGGATATTGTTATGAATTTATTTATACAATCATTAATTGAATATGCCAGAGATTGGTATTGTGGCCTTACTAATGGAAGCATTAGTTTATGGGATGAATTTACACAGTGATTTAAGGAAAAATATGGTGATCAGGTGAATTTCCTCTTGCATTTCCTTAGTCCAAGATTAATCCCTAAATTCTTCATTATTAGTCTTAGGTACTACTTGAGAAATCAAACAAAGCTCATTTCTAACTTTAGACCTTGTCATCGTACCCTTATTAACATCACCAATAATTTGGCTCTCAGGATTATTCATCTTAACATACCTTGGTGTTTTTTGGATATCAATAGGCTCATCCCAGCATTTCTAAATTTCATTATCAATCTCAAGATTTTTTTCAGTCTCTTGATTTTTCTGTACTCCTCTTATTCTCTAGGGTCTTAATCTAAAACCTCTCATCAATTTTCCCATTAGCACTTTCAACTACTGTTCTCAATCTTAGATTGAAATATTTATAAGCCTTACTTTTAGTAGAATAGCCAAGGAAAATTCCTTCATCAATTCTAGCATCAAAATTTCTAATTTCATCATCTCTTTTGATATAACACTTGCTACAAAATTGTTAGAATAATTGAGACGGGAGGGGGAAAATTAGTGACCTCAAAAAATAATCTAATATCAACCAAAAAAATTTATATCTCAAATATCAACCTCTAGTTATCTTTAGTCCTATAAGATGTATGCCTTGAAATAATCTTATTAAATAACTACTGCTCGGAGTTCACTGTTAAACCTTAATCTTAATCTTTACCAAATAGCAGTCTAGCATTTACCAAAATACAATAAATAACTTACTGTTAACCTATCAATCCTATTTTAGTAATGTGTAAATAAAAAAATCAAAGAAATGACTCATAAACACATTTGACACATGGATTTTTAACGTGGAAACCCTGTTAAGGGAAAAACCACTTGGGACCAGTAACCCAAAATTTTCACTCTTCTAAAGTGAGCTTTCTGAAGAGACAACCTTGTTAAAGGTTACAAACACACTGTTAACTACAACCTTGTTAGAGGATTTATTTCTAATAGTTTATCACTTGATATCTAGAATTTCACTATTCTATCTTCATGATAAACCTTTTGATACTCCTTGGGATGTATCTCAATATATAAAAAATTGTTAAATCCTTCTCGGTTAAGAGACTTTTTGATCCAATGGTTAAACTAAAAAAGTATATGATCTGTTCATAAAAAAACTTAATCTTGCAGATGTTCAAATCTATTGTAAGCTCATAATACCTTTCTGAACAATGTTTCTTTTCAATACCTTTGCTCCACTTCTTTCTTCTTGGTGATGTTGTGCTTCTCTATTGCTCGATGTCCACAAAAATCTTTAGCTCAGTTATTTAGCTTTTTTGATCAAGACTATATGAAGTCTTTCTTTACCAGTATTCTCCTCAGCATCCTCTTCTCTATTCACCCCTTTATTTATAATAAATTATCTTGTCTCTTTATACACATGATTTCACTATTTCTAGGTCTTTGTCTTTCTTGTTCTTGACGTGATCCAGAAATCTCACCTTTCTTTCGTTAAAGCTTACTTCAGTTTTATCTCATAGATTTCTCCTTGACAACTGGAAAAAAATAGCTTATCTCTGTCTTTTAACTTGTTGATGAAAATAATGTGATCAACCGGTTGACTCCATATTTAGCTCTTGTCAGCTAAGTCTTTTGTCATTTCTAAACTTCAGTTCTTTTCAATGTTTAACTCCTTATTAGCTTGGTCTTGACTTTCGTTCTCCTTAGGCATCTTTTTCTATCGGGTTTGTCTGTCTTTCAGGGTTTTCTATCCATTGAGAAACACTCTAACTTTTATTTTTGCTTAGGTATCACTATGGTTCTTCTCCTCGGTAATGCTTGATCGGGTTTGTTGCTCGGTTATCACTATGACTGTCTTCTCTTAGGGTTCTCTTTTCGTCAAGGTGTACTGTCTGTCAGTCTTTGTTGTCACTTAGTGCATACTAAAATTTTATGCATTAATGATAGCATAACCTTTATCTCTCCGGTCCTTTGAAGTCTTTGACACTATGTATATAACCAATCAGATTATATCAAGTTGACATCAATGACAATACAATACATTAACTGATTTAATGTCTTGAATTAACTTTCTACAGCTCGGTGATCATCAACTTAACATCTTAAAACATTCAATCAGTTATAGTTCATCAATCTCTCCCTTTGGCATTAATGGCAACATACTACATTACTACTAATACAATATGAAATATATTAGTTGTAGTTCATCAATCTACCAAACTTCTTATTCTATAACCAATACAAATGTTTGGCTCTTGGTAAGCTCTTCTAGCTTAGATTTGTTTCTTGTAGAGTACTTTATTTATTCTTCATTATCTTTACTGGATGGACGTGCTAGCTTCTAATTTTGTCTCTCCCTTTGATTGTTCCTCTCCTTAATCATCTCTTTTTCCTTTGACGACATTAGATATACTCCCTCCCTTAACTCATCTCTTCCTTAGGATACTTCTCTCCCTTTGGATAGTCATGATGGATATTTCATATGTATATATAATCAAGTCATCTCTCCCTTTGACAACAATGCCAAACTCTTTTTTGTTTTAGTTTTAATATACCCCTTGAATTTCCCTTTCCATCAATAGTATAATGACTCTGGTGTTCAGTGAAGATATGTACCTTTTTGTGTATTGATGTATCTTTGAAATCCATCTCTTTTCTTGCATCAACATGAGTGATCTTCTAGTTATTTGTAGGATTATGCAGCCTCCTAGTCAGCTTAGTGACCAATAGACAAGGGTTAGACCCCTAGTCTATTTTTCAAGTACTCAAATGTATCTTTAGGTAATGGCTTTGTGAATATATCTTCTAATTGTTCCTTGGATTGAATATATTATAGTATCACCTCTTTCTCTTGCACTTTTTACCTTAAGTAATGATACTTGATTGCAATGTGCTTAGTCTTAGCATGCATGATAGGATTCTTAGAAATGTTTATTGCACTAGTATTATCACAATAGATAATCATTAGTTCGAGAATTTTTATATTCATACCTTCCAGTAATTGTTTGATCCATGCAATTTTAGAGCAATTTGCAGCAACGACCACATATTCTGCTTCTGTAGTAGATTGTGAGATGCATCCTTGCTTCTTACTTATCCATGTGACAAGTCTGTCACCCATGAAGAATGCTCCTCTAGTTGTGTTCTTTCTATCATATAAGTTTCTAGCCCAATCATCATTTGTATAGACTTGAAGCTCAAATTTGTCTTCTCTTTTATACCATAATCCATAGTCCTCAGTATTATTTAGATATCTCAAAATTCTTTTGACGATAGTAATGTAAGATTCCTTGGGATTAGTAGAGAATCTTGCTACTATTCCAATTGCGTGTGTTATATCCGGTCTAGTATGTACAACATACATGAGTTTGCCAATCATTGATATATATAGGGTCTGATTTACCTCATTTTACTTATCTTCCTTTCTTAGCTTACATCTGGTTGCCATAGGTGTTCCAACTGGCTTGGAATCTTTCATCTTGAATATCTTCAGCACTTCCTTGATGTATTTGGATTGTGTGATATATATCCCTACATCCTATTGAAGAATTTGTAGACCAAGAAAGAATTTGATTTCCCCAAACATTGAAATTTCAAACTCTTTGATCATTTCATTAGAAAATGATTTACATAACAAATCATTACCCCCAAATATGATATCATCAACAAATATTTCAGCAATCAAAATGTTATCATCAATTTCTTCCTTTAAATACAGATTGTTATTTTCACTTGTTATTACAAATCCACTACTTATGAGGTAAGAGTGAATTTTTTCATACTAGGCTCTTGGTGCTTGTTTCATTCCATACAAGACTTTGTGTAGTCTACGAACCATGTTTCTCTTGTTAGGATCAACAAACCCTTCTGGTTGTTCAATGTATACCTCTTCTTCTAGTATTCCATTTAGGAATGTAAATTTGACATCCATTTGGTATACCTTGAATCCTTTGAATGTATCATAAGAAAGTAGAATTTTGACTCCTTCTAGTCTAGCAATGGGTGCAAAGGTTTCTCCAAAGTCAATACCTTCTTCTTGTTCATACCCCTTGCATTCTAATCTTGCTTTGTTCCTTGTGACTTCTTCATTCTCATTCAGCTTGTTTCTGAATATCCATTCAGAAACAATATACCTTCTTCTTGTACCAATGACATTCTTGTCATCTGGTCTAGGTACTAATGTCCATGTTTAGTTCTTCTCAATCTATTCTATCTCTTCATTCATAGCACTAACCCTTTCTTCATTTTAAAGTGCAGTATTAGCAGATTTAGGCTCAAAATCAAAAATTAAACATTTAGTATTTAGTGACTTAGTTCTTGTTCTCATTCCTGTATGCACCCTAAAATGGTCGCCTGGACTATGGTCCCCCATTCTTCAATTTATCAAATGACAGAATCAATTTATCAAATTCCTAAATCAATGCTTTGCAACATTTTCAATTCAAATCAATTTCCTTGATCAAATGGTAATTAACTTAATTATTTTAATATTTCCTAAGGTTTGATCATTTGATTATTTATCTTATTTAATTAAAAGAAAATAATTCCTTTTTATTAAATAAAATAATCTTATTTAATTAAAATCCTTTTTTAATTGAATAATCTTATCTTATTTAATTAAAATCTCTTTTTCAATTAAAAAATATTACCTCATTTAATTAAAGTTTCTTTTTAATTAAATAAAATAATCTTATTTAATTAAAAGAAAATCCCTCTTTTAATTAAATAAAACCCCCACTTAAATCCCTCTTTCTTGAAAAGAAAATAAATTAAATAAAAATAAATAAAGTTCCCTTTTCTACACATCTTCCTAAGTGGTGGGCTTTTTGCCTATTAATCATAACCTTTGATTTTGCCTTTTAAAGAAATAAGCACATGGATCAGCCAAGATTTAATCTCCACCATTGCTCATTTCGTTTTGCCTCTTAATCTTTACCGTCCATTTCTCTTTATAAGGAAACCTCTCCTTCCCATTTAATAGAAAAATTTTTATGCTATTGTTATGTTGTAGGTTTGGAGAGCAATTTTGGAGGACAATTTGAGCAATTGAGCTTTGATATTGCAACTTCTCTCTTCTTGTCTTCTTCTTTCATGCCCCATGGCAATTCATTTATATTAATTTTGTACTTGCATGTTAGATTAGATTCATGTTTCCTTTCATAGATTAATCTTGCATTTGTATTTCCTTTCATAGAATAATCATACCTTGGTATCATATAGATTAATTTCCTTTCATGTGTTGTTATCGTATAGATTAATTTCCTTTATTGCATTTTTATCATATAGAATAGATTTTATTTGAATGCATACTTGATGATCATGGAGACTAGCACTCTTTCTTTTCCTCTTTGAATCTCTCGTTTTATGGTGTACTTGTATGGGCACAAACTAGGTCAGTCTGAGGGTCACCATTACAAATCCTTGTACTCTATGAATAGAGAGCTATGAGTCACCATTAGAGACCTCATTCTAGAGAAATCTTGGATATAATGATTCATATAAGTGTGACACATTTTTAGCACATATTTTTGGCGCCCACCGTGGGGTAGATCTAGCCTCATTTTTTATTTTCTTGCAAATCTAGTTTTTTCATCCGTACGACTCTGTGACAAAATTTTGCGTGACATTTTGCTAAAAACGGCATGAATTTTTTCTTGTTTGTGCAAAAATTCATGTGATATATGGAGTTTTTTCGCACGACCTATGGAAAATTTTTACATGAACTTGGGCATTAGATAGGGATCTATTTTTCACTGTTTCTACTTTTCTATCTCTGTTTTTTCTGATTATTCAAGCAAAGTTTTTCTATTCTATGCAAATCTTCACGTGAAAATGTGTATTTCTTCATGTGGCCCATGCTGAATCTTCACACAAGATCTAACACCAGAGATCTATTATTTATTGTTGTTTTTCATATCTCTATTTTTTTTGCTAACCACTGATGTTTGCCATTTACTATTTTCTATTGTTGTGTTTGTTGATTACTGATCGTGAGAATACCTTGGACATGTGTGGATAAACAAAAAAATCACTCACATTGCTTTGGAATTGATGTATTTCTTGCATCTCTATAATATTTAGATTTTGGAAATAAAAATGAACCTCTCATGTGTTTAGCTTGAGTGTTTCTTGCTTTCATAGATCACATTTCCATTTTTTTCTCTAAAGAATGAACCTATATTTGCTTTCTTGCATATATGTTTTACATAGTAATTAGGCCCTATGGACACTATTTGCGGTGATCTTGAGATAGTGTGCTTCATTCGCTTGTCTTACATGTGAAGCTCTTCTTGATGATAGATCCCCTTGTAGGTAGGGAAGGATTTGTTATTATCTCACTTGGTTTGATCTTCAACTTTTGACGGTACTTTCTCTCTTGTGATTGGTGGTCATTGTTGTTGATATACGAACTTTGGGTGAGGTGATTTCAAATAGGTGGGTCAATTAATCTTGCTTGATATGTTTGGGTGAGGTGAAGAGGATAGAGGATTATGCTCTTTTCCCTTTTGGGAGAATCAGAAACTTGGAACCCTTGAATCCAAACCAAGTCCCCATGTGGTTCATATTATGAGTCTTCCTTTTTAGAGAGGGTTAACCGTAGTGGACACTCCCTTTATTGGGTAAACCACGTGGATGGAACCTCAAGCGGTAATAGCCATTTTTTCCATGGTAGCAACAACCACTATATAAATATCCTTGTGGAATAAATCTCCATAGGTGTGGTTTCTTGTTGGGTTGTCAGATCTCCTTAGCAGCTCCTGATTGATTAAATTCTTAGACTGTGTCAAAACCTCAATGCACCGGGATTGGATTTCACCCACTTGAGATTGAAAAAAGTTGCAGAATTGACCATTACTATGAACCATAGTGAAACCAACTTTTTCTTTTCTAGGACTATGTGCATGATTGACAAACATATCAAGAACATACACAAGTAGAATCTTTAGGGAGTAGAATACTACGACACTATTCTTATTCATGTGTAAGGTTTCTTTGTCCCTTGCTCATTATTTGAAGAGATTTATTTGCTTGGACTCCCTAATTATTGTCTTGCATTCCTAATTCATGATAAAATCTATTAATTCATCTAGTTGGTCAATTAAAACAAATAAAAAAACTAAGTTTTTTTTCCTTCCCTCATGCGAGAAAAGTGTTTCTTCGTGCGACTCGCTGCGTTTCTTCATGCGGCACTGTGTGAATCATCACGCGATATCCTACCAGTATACTCTCATTTTGTGGTCACTCCATCACACCAGTATGGTTTTATTCATGCCAACCTACAAATTATAGCATGATCCTATGATAATCCTCACGCGAGAAATCATTTCTTCGCGTGAAACTGTCTTCTTTTGCCATACCAGTGATCTATTTTCTGTCAACTTCCAGCTTGCTTGATTGTTGTCTTGTCATTTTTGTTCTTCCTCGGTTGATCTGGGTTAGATTAGGTCACTTACCCTACTATTATAATCTTGTTCACACTTTGGATTCTTGCATTTTGACCTCTTGGATTAGTAATCTTTGATTTCACAAGTGACCTTGCTTGGAATTTGGTGAGCTAGAAACTGTCCTTGTTGAGAAGTTAAACCATTAGATTTTTTGATAACCAACTTGGAGAGTTTTGGTAGTCTTTTTTCCATTCAATTTCATAAAAAATTGATTTTAATCAATATAACTTAGGTAAATCATCCTCTTGATCCATATGTGTTAGGGTATTCACCCGTTTATTGGGCACCTCTATGGTAGTGTTGATTTATACCTCTTATAATATTCTATCTTATCATACCTCTTTTGGACAAGTTAATGCCTTTACTATCCTAGTTTGGTACCAACAAGATATCAATTAAATCAAGGAAAATGACCTCAAGTGGTCTTCAACCAATTACCCTTAGTTCAAACTCGCCAAACACGTAAGGGAAAATAACCTATATTTGATCAATCACCTAGGAATAACTCTGAAGTTTGGTTTGATTCCAAGAGTCATCTTAGTGAGTTGGGCACCCCCTTAGCATATTCTCACTCTTCTATGGATATGGATTACACAATAACTTGATGAGAGAGGGAAGACATGGATAAACATTTTGATGACATATTTGCAAAGCATAGAGATACTATTTCATTTGGCAGTTCCTCTTGTGACAATCAACCAATCTCACCCCTTATCTCAACTAGATATCTAGATGCACACCAAAGGGCTGAGAGAGAGAGAGAGAGGTAAGAGGAAAGCTTATCAAGATGAGTTATCACAACATGAGAACCAAGGAGATGAACTTTATGATACTCATGTCACTGCAACCTATACCAACAACTTGTTTAGAAATTCAAGACCAAGTTCACCACTCAAGACATCTTTAGGATACATGAGTGAAAGAATTAAGAGGATTGAGCATGAAAAGAAAGTCTTCCTATATGAACAAGCTGCAAAGGAAGAACAATTTAGAATCCTAGATTTGGAGAGAGAGACTTTGGTAGAAATGGAAAAGAAAGCCTTTCAAGAGAAACGAGATAGACTCTAGGCTCAATAACTCAATGATCAATTCAACCACACGTGTGTTAGTGGTGGAAAAAACTCTCCTCTGTCCACTCCTCCTAAGACTCCACGAAGTGGAAGACATTCAAGAAAACCTTCATGATCTCCTAGCCCTAGAGGAAGAAATGATTTTGGACATGATCATTATAGGAGACAAACACCTCCTAGGAACTCAAAAAAACCTTCACAATGTGCTCATCATGGTTCACAATATGGGGGTAGTAGCTCAAGTTTTGATCTCACCTCCCAAGACTTCATGAAAATGAAACAAGAACCACTTTTCCAACAATACGTGGAGAAACATTTGGAGCAAAACAAAGACAAGTTCCAAGAGATTTTAATCAACAAGGGTGCTAGAGTCCCCTACAACTTTGATGTGGACAAAAAAATTTAGAAGCAAGGTCCATCTCAAGAATAAGAGATAAAACAACTTAAGAGCATGATGGAAAAGATGTTAGCACCCAAGAATTCATTCTCACTTGATTCAATTTGTCCTAATCCTTTTGACAAAAGTGTTAACATGAAAGAATTCCCTAGAAAGGTTGAAATCCCTCAATATGACAAATATGATGGGAATGGAGATCCACGTGATCATGTGTGCCAGTTTTATACCACAAGTTTTGAGTTCCATCAAGATGACTCGTATCTCATGAGATTGTTCCCAATGAGTCTTAAGGGTAAAGTGATGGAATGGTTCACCAACATAACTCCTCTTGTTAATACTTTCAAAGAGCTTGTGCATAGATTCGTTCAAGACTTTGCATACAATCTTTCAAGATCTATCACCATATTGGACTTATGCAATTTAAAACAAAATCAAGGGGAAGCCTTTGTTACTTTCTTGCAAAGGTGGAGATGACAATGCTCCCGCTACCCTAGGACCATTCCCGAAAATGAGAAGATTGACATCCTTGTTAGCAACTTGGTTCCCAAAATGTGGTATGAAGTTAGGAAGATAGTTTTTGATTCCTTTGACACCATGGTTGAAATCGCATGTAGGATTGAGGATGTTTTGAAAGAACAAGGAATTTTGACCAAACATGGAAACAAAAACAACAATGATAAAAAAAAAAACTCTAACAAGGATAAAGGGAAGAACTCACATTGGAATAGGAAAAACAAGTGGTTAATGATGGATTTTTGGACTCCTCTCAACCAAAATATCAAACTATGCTTCACTTGTCTAGTGTTGTTCAATCCATGAAGCTCAATACATCTAATCAACAAGAAAGCAAGCCAAGATACCAAGATAGGCCTAAGAAAGAAAGACATCAATTTTCAAAGCTTGGTGATTCATATGAGGATGTCTTGAAAAACCTTATTGCCAACAACCTTGCACATCCTCAAGATCCTACAAAACATTATATACCAGATGTTAAGCCACATTGGTGGGATAAGAAGGCCTTTTGCAAGTTTCACAATGGTATTGGACATGACATTGAAAATTGGTACAAACTCAAGTATCTTATTCAAGATATCATTGACAATGGAAAACTTAAGATAGATGGATTGAACACCAATGCCAATCATAAGGAATTCAAAGAACCATTGCCCAAGTATGAAAAGGGGGAAACCTCTAAATTTAAGAATGGTCTTAGGCTGAGATTAATTACACTTACATAGATGTGGAGTATACTCTCAACATGCTTGAATTTTTAGAAGAAAATGTCAATGTTATGAGGGGTAAGGATCCTTATGGTTATGATCTAGACATGGACTCTCCTCCTCTCTTTGATGAAGAACCCATCGTGGTGCTAAGGGATCCCAACTCTAGAGTGTCATCGCAAGCCCTCAATGTTGTCACATGAGGTTAAGGTCCCGTTGTCATTAGAGGACCCAATTTGATCCAATCAAGTAAACCTAAGAAAGTGGCATCTAAGAATGTCACCTCAAAACCAATATTTAATCCTAAGTTGAATTATAATCTTGTAGATCAATTGCAAAGAACCCCAGCTTAGATTTTGATCTTTGAGCTCCTAGAGTTCTCCCTGAGACATAAGAAAGTCCTTGAGGATGCTTAGCGCATGGTGAACATCCCCAACAAATTAGATGTTGATCAATTCTAGAACATGGTTAATCACATTTCTAGCCCTCATTACCTTACCTTTTCATAGGATGATGATAAAGCCTTGAGCCACCCAAACAATCTTGCCCTTCATATTGAGGTTATGATCCATAGAACTCGTGTTAGGCACTTGTTGATAGATGGGGGTGTTGGGCTTAATATTTGTTCCTTTAATCTTTTGAAAGAGTTGGGTTATTTAGGAAAAGTCATAGATACCAGGAAAAGGATCACCATTAAAGCCTATCATGAGGCAGAAATAATTTTCAAGGGGTTGGTCATCCTTCCGATTAGGATTGGCCCTGTTGAAAAACATATTTTATTTCAAATAGTTGACGTTGGTCCCCTTGCATATAATATCTTACTTGATAGACCATGGATTAATGATGTGCAAGTAGTGTCGTCTACCTATCATTAGAGTGTTAAGTTCCCCTACAATGGAATAAAGATTTGTATACCTAGGGATAACACTTTATCTGTTAATTCCATTTCAATAGGAACTCATGTTCCCCTCAATAGAGAAGTAGAAGATTTGATGCAACCTTAGCTGAATGTAAATACAAGCTTAAGTCAATAGACCTTGGCATGGGGGTATCAAATCAACTCCCTCACAACACTACCAGTTTCACCTAGGTCTTATGGTCTTTAGCTATGACTTTATTTGGCATGTTTGTAGAATCATCAGTGCCTATCCAAGATGAGAAAGAAGAGACATTTGTTAGAGACTGGATCTATAGAGAAGATAAATACATGCACAATGAGAACTTATCTCCCTCTCCTAAGGCTTATGGAAGAGGGTATTCTTTTTTCAGATAGATGGGCTATCCCAGACATGGCCCTCTTAATCATAGATTGGATGCTAGAGCCGAACCTCTTGATCATGCTCTTTTTGGATGCAAGTCTAAGAAGTCAATTGGCCTAGGATTTGTAAATCACAACAAGAACACTACTCCTATCCTTGATAGGTTAGATAGTGAAGATAAACTAGAATATGTACCTAATTTGACAAATAAGAAAGACATGTGTGAATATTGGGTCCCTTACACTAATCTCCTTTGGGGAGATTCATATGTTTTGGTCTCTCATGCATCAGTTGCAACTTTAGAACAAGATGAATCTGATATAGAAGATCCTTTCAGAGAATGTCAATGAAAGAATATTGTTCATTTAATGGAAAGAGAAGGTGCTACTCTTGATGACACTAAACCTTCTACATCACAATGTCCAAAACCTTCATGGTGTAGATATCCTAGTCGTAGTTCAGACACAAGTTCATATGAGTATGAATGGGACTCCTTCTTAGAGTCTTCCATAGTTGATAGAGATATTGATGTTATTCACATTTATAGTTCTAAACTTGAGGCAGCCAACGAGTCACGTGTAGGATTAGAGGATTTGAACCCACGTGTTGCCTTAGTGGACAATTCTTCACTTGTTAGGATGAATCCTGATTTGGGTATCTTATAAGGATACTTGATAGACTCTGAATCTTCAATCACCAATTATAATATCATTCACATTTATAACTTTGAACTAGTTGTTGACTTTCCTCTTGTTCATCCAGACCTCATTGATTGGTCCCAATGCTATTAAGAACCTGATTTCTTAACATTTTAAAATGATCATAAGATAGCATGTTACCTAAATGTCATTGAACTTGTAGTCTCTTCCACCAATGAACTGACTACCACTATGACAGAGCCAGACATCAAGTACCTTAGTCACAAAATAAAAACAAAAAAAAATCAAAATAATAGGAGTTTTGATGGCAAAAACCACTGTGTGGCAGTGTCAGAACCAAAAAAAGTAAAAATAAATGATGTATCCACAGATGAAAACCTCTTTGAGGCTCTTAATGATGAGGTACTTGATCATCTCCCTAGCTACTTTCAAGGTAGACCTTCAGTGAAAATATTGAAAATTTTGTTTGTTTCTCCTCATGGGTACACGATTCCTAAGTCTTACAAGTTATTATTCCTATGTACAAACAACATTACTAAGTATGAAGCTTTAAAAAATGGACTTAAGATGGCCATAGAATGGAGAATCATAGAGCTACACATCTATGGGGACTCACAGCTAATAATTAACCAAGTTAATGATGAATATCAAAAAAAACATGAGAAAATGGTACCATACAAGAAAATGGTTTATTCCTTGAAATACTACTTCACATTTGTCACGTTTTAGCAAATCCCTAGAGTAGAAAACAAAGTAGCTGATGCTATGGCTACACTTGCTTCACTCCTTCAGTTAGACCAATATGAATCCAGATTTGAATTCCTGGTGGAAGAGCTTCATCACCCTATCTATGACTCCCAAGAAAGCCATGTCATATGTACCCTTGTTGGTTGTGACTCATCCCGTTATGGTGCCATTTACTCATACCTTCCTGATGGAATTATACCTAAAACCTTTAACCAATCTGAACGTAGAAATCTTACCCAAAACACCTCTTGCCATTCCCTTATCACTGGTGATTTGTATACGAGGGGTCTATATGAAACACTTCTTAGATGCTTAGAAAAGGAAGAATCTAACCAAGTGTTAGTTGACATTCACGAGGGAAACTATGGGGGACATTCCAATGGTCTTTCCATAGCCTAAAGGTTTCTTAGGGTGGGGTACTATTGGCCTATGATGCAGATTGATGCAGTAGCTTTTGCAAAGTCATGTGAAAAGTGTCAAAAAATGGTAACCTGATACATGCTCCAGGAAGGGAGCTCATTCCTTCTATATCTCATTTGTTATTTTAGCATTGGGCCTTTGATCTTGTTGGGAAGATTCATCCCAACTCATCAGGTGGACACAAGTTTATTATCACTACTACTAATTACTTCACTAAATGGGTAGAAGTTGTCCCACTTTCTATTGCCTTGGGCAAGACAATTTCTTTATTCATTCTGAACCATATCATCTATCGATATGGAGTGCCTTCTGAGATTATCACTAAAAATGGAGGCCAGTTCAAAAATAAGGACCTTAGACAACTCTACAAGAAATTCAAGATTAAACAAAATTGGTCCTCCATTTACTTCACACAAGGAAATGGTCAAGCAGAGGCATCAAACAAAACCATTCTTAAAATCTTGCATAGAACAATCTATAAGAATGGTAGAGATTGGCACTTACAGATAAATTCAGCTTTGTGGGCCTATAGAATGAGTATTTATACTCCTACTGGGGCTACTCCTTTTTCCCTTGCATATGGTGTTGAAGCAATGTTACCTTTGGATTTTTTAGATTCCTTCACTTTGAGTTTCCCTCAAAGTTCTAGTTATAGATGAAGACTACCGCGCCATGAGACTTCAAGAGTTAGAAATTCTAGATGAAAAATGTCAAGCATCATTTGACCATATGAGGGTTTATCAAAATTGCATGTCCAAAGCCTTCAACAAAAAGGTTTTCCTTAGAGAATTCCAAGTGGGAGATCTTGTCCTATGTGAAAATCTCAAGA
This sequence comes from Thuja plicata, assembly GCA_018584345.1. Lineage (NCBI taxonomy): Eukaryota > Viridiplantae > Streptophyta > Pinopsida > Cupressales > Cupressaceae > Thuja > Thuja plicata. The sequence continues at coordinate 866,259 of MU227726.1, forward strand.
ATCAACAACATAGAGATCAAAAGGGAAAATTTTAACCTAATTGGCTTGGAACTTACATCGTTACAATAGCTTTTGGGTCAGGTGCTTATTTATTGTCTAAAGTAGAGGGAGATTAGCTCCCTGATCCTATCAATGTCTTGCACTTGAAGAAGTTCTATCCATGATGCCTATTCTGTCTAGGGGCATCCTTTGTACATAATTATTGATCCTAAAAAAATTCAAAAAAGTGATATATTGTCAAGAATTCTAAAAATTAGAAAATGTCTAAAAAAATGATCATCTTAGTGAAAACCTAGCAATAGGCACTTTGATGTATCTCCAAAAAAAAAATATATTCCAAAAATACAAAAACAAAATAAAAAAATGGAAAAAGTGCCTTGGTGAAAACTTGGAAACAGGGGCCTTGGTAGCAAAAATTATAAAAAATTATAAAAAGTCCTAAAAAAAAGAAGAAAATGAAAAAAATGAAAGAAAAAAATTGTAATAAAATTCAAGTGGTGAAAACCTGGAAAAAGGCGCTACTTGAGGCCTTTGCACCCTTGTTTCTTAGCGCGTGTCCTCAAAACTTATCCTTTCTCCATCATGCCTTGTCCTTGTTGCCTTGGTTTGGAATTGGTCTTTGTCTTTGTCTAGGGGTCATAAATTTGTTAGCTTTGGTCTCTTGGATGTGTTAGTCTTTAGGACATCCCACAAACGATGTTTTCCAACACCACCCCAACTGTATTTTTCAATACAACCCTTAACATTGAGTGTTTTTAAACAATTATGAGTTTGGTCTTACCCCATTTTGTCATGTGGTCTTACCTTCTTTCAAGAATTCAATCCTTATCCTTGGAACTCAATATCAGTTAACACACTTAAATTTTTAAACACAACACTTAATGCTTGAGCTATTTCATGATCTTTCATTTTTGTGCTGACTATTATTGATTTTTGTTAAGTGTCCTTGTCTAATAAGTCTCTCTGGGATGCATAGATAGAGGACTTGGGGCATGGAACATGTTTTTTTTGCTTCCTGCTTTATGCTTCATTGTTTTTGCACAACCGTTCTGCTGGTCATCCTGGCCTCTATGCCTTGATGCGAGTGTGGTTTTTCTATATTAAATTGGGTAAGCTAACATCACAGTCATCTTGACCCTTATGTCTTTGATGGTTATGTTAGAATCTTTCCACATTCCCATCTAATATAAATCACATTCATATCTTCATAGTTGCACTTGTGACTAGTGACGATTGTGTGATTTTTTGATGTCCGTTAATAATGGCCCAATGACGAAAATAAGTTCCTTTACATTCTCTAATAAATGATGAACACAAAGTCCTATGTTACAGTTTCTCTATTGCAAGTACACCTTTGCATTTTCATGTAGCTTGCATTGTTAGACCTCATGTTAGTTTGCATTTTAGGCTGCATTATGAGTTTGAGAAGGTTTCCTTTATCTTTCTTGTGGACTTTTAATCAATTGTGGTCATTTTTTATCTTCATTTCCTTATCTTATTTCATGATCTCAATCAAAATTTTCCACCTTAAATAGTTGATTGATTTTGGTGCATTCTCTCTCTTAAGTCAAATTCTCTTTCTTCTCTCCATTTCTTTCCACCTCTTTCTAACTTCTATCTTCCATTCTCTTTCACCCCACTTATTTTCTTCTAATTCAACCTTGGGGCATAATCTTTCATGCTTGATGATCTACCTTGGCTCTTTGATCCTTATATCTTTCATCTTACATCAAGAACCTTATTTTTAGTTTGATTTGATTAAATTTATCAAGTTTTTGTTTCTCCTCTATCTCATTTCGATTTCGATCATGAGGGGGCACTACTTATCAAACTTCAATCCTTGATTCAGCTTTATCAATCCTATCAAGCACTCCGCTTGGGGCAACCTTGCCTGAGATTCTTAACTTGGACATGTCAATTACCTATTTACAATGGTGTTGACCTTGTATTTTTCAATCTACTTATCTTTGTCCTGATGTGTTCTCATAAAGATCACACATCTGGGTTGTTTTGTGATCCCAAATCGATCTCACACTTCAACTACATTCTTTTACTACATGTGTTCCCATAAAGATCACACATTAGTCAAAGAGGGGCAAATGTATGCACCCTAAAATGGTTGCCTAGACTATGGGCCCCCATTCTTGAATTTATCAAATGCCAGAATCAATTTATCAAATTCCTAAATCAATGCTTTGCAACATTTTCAATTCAAATCAATTTCCTTGATCAAATCATAATTAATTCAATTATTTCAATATTTCCTAAGGTTTGAACATTTCATCATTTATCCTATTTAATTAAAAGAAAACAATCCCTTTTTATTAAATAAAATAATCTTATTTAGTTAAAAGAAAATCTCTCTTTTAATTAAATAAAACCCCCACTTAAATCCCTCTTTGTTGAAAGGAAATAAATTAAATACAAATAAATAAAGTTTCATTTTCCACACATCTTCCTAAGTGGTGGGCTTTTTGCCTCTTAATCATAGCCTTTGATTTTGCCTTTTGAAGATATAAGCACATGGATCAACCAAGATTTAATCTCCACCATTGCTCATTTCTTTTTGCCTCTTAATCTTTACTGTTCATTGTTCTTTATAAGGAAACATCTCCTTCTCATTTAATAGAAAAGATTTCATGCTATTGTTATGTTGCAGGTTTGGAGAGCAATTTTGGAGGAGAATTTGAGAACTTGAGATGGGATATTGCAACTTCTCTCTTCTTGTCTTCTTTCATGCCCCATGGCAATTCATTTAGATTAATTTTTCACTTGCATGTTAGATTAGATTCATGTTTCCTTTTATAGATTAATCTTGCATTTGTATTTCCTTTCATAGAATAATCATGCATCATTATCATATAGATTAATTTCCTTTCATGCATTGTTATCATATAGATTAATTTCCTTTCTTGCATTGTTATCATATAGAATAGCTTTCATTTGCATGCATACTTGATGATCATGGAGACTAGCACTCTTTCTTTTCCTCTTTGAATCTCTCATTTTATGGTGTACATGTATGGGCACAAACTAGGTCAATCTGAGGACCTCCATTACAAACCCTTCCACTCAATGAATAAAGAGCTATGAGTCACCATTCGAGACCTCATTCTTGAGCAATCTTGGATATAATGATTCATAGAAGTGTGACACATTTTTAGCACACAATTCTAGCCTTTTTGTCTCCTATGATCTGATTTATTGGATGGTGTCTTTTGACATACTTGGCAAGTATCATTTCAGCTCTTTGTTCATGATTTTTATCATCATCTTGACCTTCATTCTGATCTGCATTGCTTGGAACATCATTTTGAGAAATTTCCTTATTTTTAGTATTTGTAGCCTGATGCTTTGGGTGCATTTTTCTATTGCTTGGGAGTGATACACTATTGCACGAGAAGAGTGTTAGGTTATTCATTGTAGATAAACCTGTTGTAGTCTTCTAGTTCTTTCCTTCTTTCCTCATCATTTTTCTCTGCATATTCAATTATCTTGTTAGAGGACTTATTAAGACATTAAAAGCCTTGCTCTTGGTGGAATGCCCTAGAAAGGTTCCTTCTTCACTTTTGGAGTCAAGCTTTCCATTTCTATCATCTTTCAAAATATAATATTGACTTTGGAAAATTCTGAAGTAACTTACATTGGGTGTGTTTACATACCATAGATCATAAGGTGTCTTTTTGGTGTCTATCTTCAATTGAACTTTTTTCAATGTGTAGACAACAGTACTGACATCTTTTTTCTAGAATGTTTGAGTGATGCCTTTCTCAATCATCAGTGTTCTTGCATGATCAACAATGGATCTATTTCTTATTTTAGTAATCCCATTTTGCTATGGTTTTCTTGGTGCAGAAACCTGTCTTTTAATTCCATGCTCATTGCAAAAGTTAGTGAATTCATCATAAATAAATTCTCCTCATCTATCTGATCTTAAAAATTTTAGTTCCTTACCAATTTGTTTTTCTAAAATAGCTTTATACCATTTAAACATCTTGAATGCTTCTGATTTCCCTTTTAAGAACATACATGTCATCATTCTAGAATAATCATCTACAAATAGAATGAAGTATCTATCACCATAGTAGCTCTTAGTTCTCATGGGTCCACATAGATCAGTATGGACTAATTTTAGAATAACATTAGATGTATAGGTTTTTCTCTTGAAACTAGACTTTGTCATTTTACCTTTTTGACAATTATTACACATGATATGGTCAGGCTTTGACATGACCAGTAAGCCTCTTACTTTCCTTTTATTGCTTATCTTAATCATATTGACAAAATTCACATGACATAGCCTTTTATGCCACAACCATATGTCTTCGTTTCTAGCCATTAATCAGGTGGTGTTAATATCATCAAGATAGAATAGGTCACCTTTTGTTTTTTCACCAATTCCGATCAACCTTCTTGATTCATTAAATATCTTTGCCTTTTTGTTCTCAAAAGAAACTTGGTGACCTATGTTATTCAGCTATGAAACACTCAAAAGATAATATTTAAGTCCTTTTACCCAATATGCATTTTCACATCTAATCACATTATTCAATATTATTGTTCCTTTACTTTCAACTGGATAAGGTGAGTCATTACCCATTCTTACTGATCCACCATTATAATACTCAAAAGTTTCAAACTTTTCTTTATCTCCAATCATGTGGTGCATGCAACCACTATCTATAATCCAGACAACATTCTTACTAACCTTAGATATGAGTGCAGTCTCAACATACCTTTCCTCTTCATCTGAATCATCCTTCATGGCCACAAACACCATCTCAATATCTTCATTGGATTTGGTGTCAGTATATCCAACTTGTATGCACCCTAAAATGGTCACCTAGACTTTGGGCCCCATTTATCATTTTAATCAATTTATCAAATTTCTTGAATCAATGCTTTGGAACATTTTCAATTCAAATCAATTTCCTTGATCAAATTGTAATTAATTCAATTATTTCAATATTTCCTAAGATTTGATCATTTTTATCTAATTAAAAGATTTAATTTTCTTTTTAATTAAATAAAATTTATCTTATTTAATTAAAAGATTTAATCTCCCTTTTAATTAAATAAAATTCCTCTTATTTAATTAAATTAAATTTCTCCTATTTAATTAAATAAAATTCTTCTAATTTATTTAATTATAAAGAAAACCTCTCTTTTAATTAAATAAATAAAAATCCCCACTTAAAGCACTTTAATTAATGAAAAAGGAAATGAATTAAATAAAAATCCCTTTTTCTTCACATCTTCCTAAGTGGTGGGTTTTTGCCTCTTAATCATAGGCTTTGATTTTTGCCTCTTAATCTCAATCATTCACTTCCCTTTAAAAGAAGACCTCTCCTTCTCATTTGGATAGAGAATTTTTAAGTATTGTTATGCTGAAGGTTTGGAGAGCAATTTTGGAGGAGGATTTGAGCATTCAAGCTTGGATATTGGAACTTCTCTCTTCTTGTCTTCTTCTTCTTGCATTCATGGCTCCTCATATAGATTAGATTCATGTTTATTTTCATAGATTAAACTTGCATTTGTATCTCCTTTCATAGATTAATCATGCATTGTTATGATTTAGATTAATTTCCTTTTATGCATTGTTATCATATAGAGTAGATCTCATTTTTCATGCATTGAATCTCTTGTTTCATGGTGTAATCTCATAGGCACTAACTAGGTCAATCTGAAGGCCTCTATTTCACACCTTTGCACTCCATTACTAGAGAGCTATGGATCGATATTTGAGGCCTCATTCTTGAGCAACCTTGGATAGAATGATTCATAGAAGTGTGTCAATGTTTATGCACACACAACTCTATTCTCATCCAAGTAACAATATTTCTTCTCTTTGTCCTTGTATCCCTGGGTATCTCTTCTGTCAGGTTGTCAGTTGCTTTGGTAATCTATGTTATCACCTCTATCAAACTTCTTTTAATATGATTTTTCATTACTTCTGTCATCTTTTCTTTTGTTAGGACATCTAGCAACAAAGTGTCCAATCTCTTTACAATAAAAATATACCAATGGTAATTTACCTTTGTATCTACCTTTTCCTATCTACAATATTCTATCCATTAGTGCTTCAATATCATCAATTTCTTGGTCATCACTATGACTTTCACTATCATTTCTCATACTGTGTTTATGACTCGATTTACATATTTTCAAAAAAGATTTGAATGCAGACTCAATAGATTGTAAGACACTCTTGTAAAAGTTATTCATCTCAAATGAAATAAGTCTACCAACCAAAATATCTAGAGTGACATTTTTATTTTCTACTCCTGTCATTTCTTGTATACCAGATACTCTAATAGCATAAATAGGAAATAAGGTTCTTAGGATTTTACTTACCACTATTTCTTTTTCAAGTACACCTCCAACTCCTCAGATATCATTGATTATCTATTTGATTCTCCAGCTATACTGAGTGATATTTTCTCCTTTATTCATTCTTAGGTCATCAAATTTACCTCTTAGGATTTCTACTTTAGCTCTTAGCACATTAGCATCTCCTCTATGTACTAAATTTAATTTGTCCCACATTTTCTTTGTAGTGGTGCATGTTTTGATATCTTCAAATTCAGCATCAGAGAGTGAGGAAGCAAGTTCTATCATCATAGAATTGTGCTCATGCTTTTCTCTCAATTAACCAAGTGTGTGAGGTCCTATAGGCAACACATATTCAGTATCCAAGTACAGAGTAACATCATTTCCAATACCTATAGGTGGATTCTTATCCTGCTTTGGTATGATGCAAAGTTGTCCTTGTTCAACTTAGGCACATCCCATTTTCTCATCTTGTGATGTTTTTCTTAGGTCTTGAAACCTTCCTTCTAAGTACACAAGCTCTGATACCAATTGTTAGAATAACTAAGGGGAGGGGGGGGTGAATCAGTGGCCTCAAAAATTAATCCAATATCAACGATAAAACTTTATATCTCAAATATAAACCTCTAGTTATCTTCAGTCCTACAAGATGTATGCCTTGATATAATGTTATCAATTAACTACTACTCAGAGTTCATTGTTAAACCTTATTCTTAAAATTTACCAAATATAAGTCTAGCATTTAATGAAATACATTAAATAACTTAGTGTTAACCAATCAATCCTATTTTAGTAATGTGTAAAGAAAAACATCAAAGCAATGACTCATAAACACATTTTACACATGGATTTTTAATGTGGAAACCCTGTTAAGGGAAAAACCACTTGGGACTGGTAACCCAAAATTTTCACTCTTCTAAAGTGAGCTCAATGAAGATCCAACCCTGTTTTGTGAGACATTGTTAGAGGATTTATCACTAACATTTTATCACTTGATATCTATCATTTCACTATGCTATCTTCATGATAAACCTTTTGATACTCCTTGGGATGTATCTCAATATATAAAGGATTGTTAAATCCTACTCGATTAAGAAACTTCTTGATCCAATGGTTAAACTAAAACAATATATGATCTATTCATATAAACAACTTAATCTTGCAAATGTTTAGATCTATTGTAAGCTCATAATACCTTTCTGATCAATATTTATTTTCAATACCTTTTCTCCACTTCTTTCTGCTTGGTGATGTTGTGCTTCTCTATTTCTCGGTGTTCGCATAAATCTTTAGCTCTATTATTTAGATTGTTTGATAAGGAATGTATGAAGTATTTCTTCAGCAGTATTCTCTTCAACATTATCTTCTCTATTCACCCCTTTATTCATAATGAATTAGCTTGTCTCTTTATAGAAATTATTTCACCATTTCTATGTCTTTGTCTTTCTTGTTCTTGACGTGATCTAGAAATCTCACCTTTCTTTCTTTAAAGCATACTTTAGTTTTATCTCGTAGATTTCTCCTTGACAATTGGAATAAAATAGCTTTAAAACTCTAGATTATCTCTAGCTTTTAACTTGTCAATGAAAACAATGTGATCAACTAATTAACTCCATATTTATCTCTTTCTAGCTAAGTCTTTTGTTGTTTCTAAACTTCAGTTTTTTTCAGTGTTTAACTCCTTGTTAGCTAAGTCTTGACTTCAGTTGTCCTATGACATCTCTATCCATTGGGGTTGTCTATCCATCAGGCAATACTGTGACTTCTATTTCCTCTAGGGTATCACTATGGTTCTACTCATCAGTAATTCTTGCTCAGGTATCACTATGACTCTCTTCTCTTGAGGTTCTCTTTTCGTTAGAGTGCACTGTTTATCAGTGTTTTTGGTTACTTAGTGCATACTAAAATTTTATTCAATACTGATAGCATAACCTTTATCTATCTGGTCCTTTGAAGTCTTTGACACTATGTATATAACCAATCAGATTATATCAATTTGACATCAATGACAATACAATACATTAACTGATTTAATGTCTTGCATTAACTTTCTGTAGCTCGATGATCATCAACTTAACATCTTCAAACATTCAATCAGTTATAGTTCATCACAAATATTCTAAAATATTTTACAATAGGAGCATAACCAAACTCATAAAAAAAGAGTATAAATTAGGTTTCACCATAGTAGGATCTAATCCTTGTAGGACCATAAAGATCTGTATGTACCAGATCTAACTTTCCTCTTTCTAAAAAGGATTTTCTCTTAAATTTTCTCTTAGTTTGTTTTACCATCATGCACTCTCTGCACATAGTGTTAGTAGGCTTCACAATTTTTGACAAATATTTGACTACATTAGTAGTATTGGCCCTTACAATATTATTAAAATTTATGTGACAAAACCTCCCATGCCATAACCAACTGTCATCTACCTTTTCAACAAAACAAGTTTCCTTTGTAGTATTCAACTCAAACACATTACCTCTTGCCTTAGTACTTGATGTGATCAATTTTCCAAATTGACCTCTGATAGTACATTTTTCATCCATGAACTGTAATTGATATGGCTTGTCTACAAGTTGTTCGACACTCAACAAGTAGTTCTTAAGTTCATCAAAAATTAAGAAATCATCATTGTTAGTTTTACCATCAAGACAAATTGAGCCTACTCCAATGATCAACTTAGTAGTGTTATCACCAAATCTAACTACACCACCATCATATCTACTTAGTTGAATAAATTTATCTTTATCACTAGTCATATGATGTGAACAACCACTATCAATGATTCATTCTGATTTATTTTCAACATAAGATACTAGGGTTTTTTCTTTATGAATAAGTTCATCATATTTAATAGAAATAAATCCAATTTCATTCCCATCATTCATAAAATCATCATCAGACACACCTTCACTAGCATAGTATCATTCCTAATCCTTGGAGTAATTAGGATTATAAAATTTAGGATTATTCTTAAGAACCCTTTAGGACATCTAGAAGAAAATTGACCAATCATATTACAAGAAAAACACTTCAGGGGCAATTTTACTTCAAATTTTCCCTTACCTATATTTTCCCTTTTTTATATTAGAGTTACAAGTTCATCCAGTTTCCTTTCTTGACGTGATCTAGAAATCTCACCTTTCTTTCTTTAAAGCTTACTTCAGTTTTATCCCGTAGATTTCTCCTTGACAATTGGAATAAAATAGCTTTAAAACTCTAGCTTATCTCTGGCTTTTAAATTGTCAATGAAAACAATGTGATCAACTAGTTAAGTCCATATTTATCTCTTTCTAGCTAATTCTTTTTTCATTTCTAAAATTTAGTTTTTTTCAGTGTTTAACTCCTTGTTAGCTCAGTCTTGACTTCAATGTTCCTACGACATCTCTTTCCGTCAGGGTTGTCTATCCATCAGGAAATACTGTGACTTCTATTTCCACTGGGGTATCACTATGGTTCTACTCATTGGTAATTCTTGCTTAGGTATCACTATGACTCTCTTCTCTTGAGGTTCTCTTTCTATCGGGGTGCACTGTCTATCGGTGTTTGTTGTTACTTAGTGCATACTAAAATTTTATTCAATACTGATAGCATAACCTTTATCTATCTGGTCCTTTGAAGTCTTTAACACTATGTATATAACCAATCAGACTATATCAAGTTGACATCAATGACAATACAATACATTAACTAATTTAATGTATTGCATTAACTTTCTACAACTCAGTGATCATCAACTTAACATCTTCAAACATTCAATCAGTTATAGTTCATTACAAATATTCTAAAATAACCAAACCAAAGTTCATAGAGTATCTTATCAATACCTTCTTTGATTTGAATTTTGTTCAAAGTGTAGACAACAGTACAGACAACTTCTTTGCAATGCATATGAGATACATTACCTTCAAGCAACATTTTCCTAGTCTCATCCAGTATAGTTCTGTTTCTTGTTTCTCCTATCCCATTCTATTGAGGTATCCTAGGAGTAGAAGTCTGTCTATATATCTAATTATTTTTGCAGTAAGTATTGAACAAATCAGATGTAAAATCTCCACCTCTATCTAACCTCAAACATTTTATCTTAAGACCCGATTCATTCTCAAATGTTTCTTTCAAAAACTTGAACTTATCAAATGCTTTAGATTTTTCTTTGATAAATGCAATCCACATCATCCTAAAATAGTCATAAAAAAGAGTATAAATTAGATTTCACCATAGTAGGATCTAATCCTTGTAGGACCATAAAGATCTGTATGTACCAGATCTAACTTTTCTCTTTCTAAAAAGGATTTTCTCTAAAATTTTCTCTTAGTTTGTTTTACCATCACGCACTCTCTACACAGTGTTCATAGGCTTCACAATTTTTGACAAATATTTGACTACATTAGTGTTACTGGCCCTTACAATATTATTAAAATTTATGTGACAAAACCTCCCATGCCATAACCAACTGTCATCTACCTTTTCAACAAAACAAGTTTCCTTTGTAGTATTCAACTCAAACACATTACCTCTTGACTTAGTACTTGATGTGATCAATTTTCCAAATAGACCTCTGATAGTACATTTTCGATCCATGAACTGTAATTGATATTGCTTGTCTACAAGTTGTTCGACACTCAACAAGTTGTTCTTAAGTCCATCAACAATTAAGAAATCACCACTGTTAGTTTTACCATCAAGACAAATTGAGCCTACTCCAATGATCAACTTAGGAGTGTTATCACCAAATCTAACTACACCACCATCATATCTACTCAGTTGAATAAATTTATCTTTATCACTAGTCATATGATGTGAACAACCACTATCAATGATTCATTCTGATTTATTTTCAACATGAGATACTAGGATTTTTTCTTTATGAATAAGTTCATCATATTTAATAGCAATAAATCAAATTTCATTCACATCATTCATAGAATCATCATCAGACACACCTTCACTAGCATAGTATCATTCCTAATCCTTAGAGTAATTAGGATTATAAAATTTAGGATTATGCTTAAGAACCCTTTAGGACATCTAGAAGAAAATTGACCAATCATATTACAAGCAAAATACTTCAGGGGCAATTTTACTTCAAATTTTCACTTACCTCTATTTTTCCTTTTTTCTATTAGAGTTACAAGTTCATCCAGTTTCCTTTCTTTTTCTTCTATCTTTGTCCACTCATCAACATATTCTCCAAGCTCTGCATGTCTATTACTTTTGCTGGAGCTCACAAGAATTGATAAATTCTTTTTTTCATTATGAACCATAGCCTTGAATGTAGACTCTACTTTGGTCAAGCATCATGTACCTTAGTAGTCTCAAAGGTGGTCAGTTTAGCAATAAGGACAATTTTTCGTCAATGGTATGATCTCGTCAATCCCTTGCACCTTAGTCTTGTAGGTAGGTGTCAAGGATCTAATAATCTTTGCCATCACTTGATCTTCAATATATGTGCCTTTTGAATTTATGATTCCAATAACAACATATGTAACCCTCTGTACATATGCTCTAACATTATCATTATCTCGCATCCTTAGATTCTCCATTTTAGCCTTATAGTTCTATAGTTTTTCCTACATATTATACTAATCTCCTTCATATAGAGCCTCTAGCCTTGTCCAGATCTTGTGAGATGAATCAAGATCTTTAATCTCTATAAATTTTGTTTCAAAGAGCGTGCTTATCAGTGCTTCTCTTGCAACCATATTGCAAGAAAACAATTTATTTTCTTCTTCAGCAACACTTCATAATTCATCTCCTACATTAATCTGTTCATCCTTCTTTGTAATCATCCAATAATCAATTCCCAAGTAGATCAGATGAGTTATCATCTTTTTCTTCTAAATGTCAAAATTTTCAGCATCAAATTTTGGACTCTCCTTCCTATAGTAAGTCATCTCCAAATCACCTCATTTGGTTAAGCTTTCTCTTAGAGGAGCACAAGCTCTAATACCAATTGTTAGGATTAATAAAACTAAGAGGGGGAGTGAATCAGTTGTATGCCAAATATTTAAACTTTAAAACTTAAAATCAATTACTCAATACAAATCTGAACACTTCAAGAACAACACCATAACATGTAAGTATTTGTTGTAGAGGAAAACCTTGTTAAGGGAAAAAAAACCCAATGACAATTAACACCCACAAATAATGCACTAGAAATATTGTATCTCTGTTACAAGATCTATCCCTATTTGGAGATGATTATTACATATAGTAGAAAGTCCCTTTTAGGAGTCTTCTCAACCCTTTTAGGACTTGAGTGATATGATAAGCTCACTGCCCAAGCACACTGCTCAAAGTGAAGCTTAAATATGCCTTCTGAAGGTTAAACCCACCTTTTGGACCCACTATCCAAAGTGAAGTATAAAAGTATACTTATAACAATTAACTGACTGAAAGCAACTTGTTTTTCCTAGACAATTTCAATGAAGTGCATTACAAACATAGTCACTTCTCTACATCTAGTAGAACTCACATCCACATGCTAACCGTATCTGGTGTAGGAGCACCCTAGAGATGCCAAGAAAATATGGTAGTCTCTTGTCATTTTGGTGTGTTAGTGTGTGTAAGACCCTCTAATAGGGCAATGTAAATATATAAGGTCATGTTGACCAAGAGTAGTTTAGGTAGTTTTCATTTTGTGCTTCTTTTCTTGTGTAAATAACTCTTTTTGGCTCCATTCAATGTGGTGTACTTGATGATGTCATCAAATTTTAGGATGATGTCATAGGATTTTTTAGGGTCCATAGATACCCTAGATAGTCTACCTAAAGTTAGCTAAGGTAGGTTGGTGAAGGAAACACTTACAAAGTGTTATTGGCTAAAAAATGAAAAATGTTGCTATGCAACATTAGCAACATTTCAAAGTTGCTGACAACATTTTGTTGTCTAAAGGAAATCGATGTTTTAAGAATTTTTGAACCCATAGGAGGGTGGGGACATATGTTTCTAAGGGATATAAGGTGGAAAAACCCTAGTTGTTGGGTGGAAGTTCATTATGTACAGACTGGTATTCTGGAGCAAAGAGAGTTTATTAAAGGGACAACAGATTGAAGCATTTTTGTGTTGTTTTTGTATTGAATGGATTGAAATTAAAACTATGATTATTGGAATCCATGATTGTACATGTTACCAAGATTTTCCCATAATTAGTTTTCTTTGTAATTGGTTTTTTGTTGTTGTTTGTAAATTTCTTGGTTTTGGATTATTTGTTGTCTTGATTTGGAGCAAGGGGTAAAGATGTGGACCTAACTCCACTTCCCACTATTGGTTCTATACGACCATCTAGGAATGGGGAATAAGTCCATGGAGATACCATTATATGGAAGGAGGAGCTATCAAAGTGCTGGCATGTATTTTTAAGCACTTTCCCTAGCCAAGCTAAACTCATAGCCTGGTTAGAGGAAGCAAGTGATAGTTGATTTAAAAAGTGCAGGGGGTGTTCTCATGAGACAAGAAGGCCATGGGTGTGTTGCATGGTGTTTTTTAGGTGTTACCCAAGGTGGAGGAGTGCCCAAAGATCCAAAAAGACAAGTTTTGAAGCCCAAGACACTAAACTGGCCTAAACACAAGAATTGTGCCATTTTCTGATAACAGGGTGTACGGACAGTTCCAAGCTAAGGGACCTAGAAAATCCTTGTGGGTTTTTGCCTTACCTAAAGACTACCACAAAATATTAGGGGGTCCTTTGAGATATTTTTTCTATTTTTAAGGTTTCCTAAAAACTAGGAGGGCTAATTGTGCAAAAAGGCTACAAGGCCTAAAAAGTAGGAACTAGAACCCGATGGCAATATGGATCAATTTGGTGGTTTCAAACCTAGGTTGGAATTGAAAAATGAAGTATGTTGAAGCCCTAACCCTCCTAAAAATCCAAACTTAAGTGTAGGGCTTGGAGATATTTGTGTAGAAGGTTCTTGTGGAACACAAGAATGGTGTTTTTAACATGATTGGTAGTTTCCTTGGTTGGAGAGGAAGAACTGATTCTTCCAAGTGTTGAAGGGTGGATTAAGGAAGCCCTCGAGGTCCTGAGAGAGACCTATTAAGAGTTTCAAGAAAACTCAGAAGGTTACCAAGGAGGCTCCCTATCAGAGTGGTATCAGAGCCCAAGCTCAAGATTTGGGAAAAGAAGAAATAGTGCAGCTAGTGGATGTTGCAGACCAAGGACTCAAGTGAGGAGTCTAGTGCATCAAGCAAGATGGTGACCAATGCTGAATTGGCCAAAAAAGTGGATGAACAAGAAGAGGATAATAGGTTGCTGAGAGAGAGATTGGATCAAATGGAGAAACTCTTGGATGAAGTTTGAGCTAAGGCAGATAGTGTAAAGGACAAGGTGGATTAGAAAGAGGAAAAGGAAGCTAAGGGGAAGGAGTGGGACTTAGATGAAGAAACACCTACCCCTAATCCGGTCTTACCTAAGGAACCCTTCTTGAAGGCACTCAAAGCTTTGACTGGTAAAGCCTTGGAGGGTGTACCATTGTTTAATGGACAAATGGATGTTGATTTGGTTTTAGATTGGATAGATAGCCTTGAGAATCATTTTGAATGTGATGGGGTGACTGATTCTCAAAAACTCAAGGTGGCCAAGTCTAGATTGAGAGGACCAGCACTTACCTAGTGGAAATTTGTTCATAATGAAAGGGAGAAAGAGGGAAAGAGTCCTATTGTGTCATGGAAAGGTATGTTGGCAATGTTGAAACAAACTTATCTCCCGAATGACTATGAAGTTCAAATGCATAGAAAGAGAAAAAATCTCAGACAAAATGACCTTGAAGTCCAAGCATATATAGAGGAGTTTCAGAAGTTATGTTTGAGGTCCAAGGTAATGGAGGATGAAAGCATTAGATTGGCTAGGTATCAAAATGGGCTCAAGTGGTCTATACAAGAGGAGATGAGTCTTGCAACTTTGACAAGTGTGAGACAATTCTATCAAATGGCTCTTAAGATAGAAGATAAGAGCAAGAGGAAGCATGCTCATACCTCAAGAGGAAGAGGTAGAGGCAAAGAAAATAGAGGAAGAGGAAACTTTGCAGACAGTTTTGTAGGAAGAGGCAGTGACTATAGGTCTCAAGGTGAAACTAAATTGACTGAGATAGTCAATGAGACCAGTGGTAGAGGTAGCATGAATATAGGAAGAGGATTCCAAGGTGGTGGAAGAGGTAGATTTGGAGGTTTAGGCAGTGCCTCACACTTTGCAAACATGAAGTGTTTTCATTGCAATCAGCTAGGCCATCTAGCCTATAGATGCCTGGATAAAGCTTCCACCTCAAATGGTGATAAAAGAGTGAATTACATTGCACAAGAGGAAAACAACAGTGATAAAGGCACTAAAATCAATCTTGATTCAAAAAGTGGAGAGAATCTCATGATTAGGAGAATACTCATTAAAGAACTGGTCAAAGAAGAAGCCAAGCAAAGGAGGGCACTATTTAGGGTAAAGTGCAAGATTCATGGGAAAGTGTGTAAGATGATTATAGACTCAAGGTCTACTGATAATATTATATTAGAGGAGGCAGTCAGCAAGTTGGGACTGAAAAAAATACTTCACACAAACCCTTACCGAGTTACATGGTTAAACAAGGGTCAGCATGTTCTTGTTAATGAGCAAGCATGGGTGAATTTCTCAATAGGGAGGTATATGGATAGAATATTGTGTGATGTACTCCCAATGGATGCATGCCACCTACTCTTTGGTAGGCCATGGCAGTTTGATAGGAAGACAATTCATGATGGAGAGAAAAAATCCTATTCTTTCAGTAAGGATGGGGTCACCTATAAAATTCAGTGACTTATGGATGAAGAGGGGTCTACATCAGTTGAGACTAATGTCTTATTGTAGGGAGGTAAAGAGTATTTGCAGGAAGGAAAGAGTGGAGAATGTTTACACTATGCTATCATGCTTAAGCCTAGTGAAGAGAAGAAGGTGGAATAACCACCATTGCCAAGTGAAGTTTAAGAGTTATTGGAGGAGTTCAAAGACATAGTTAGTGATGGGACACCAGAAATGTTACCACCTCCAAGAGACATAAGTCATCAGATTGACTTCATACCCGGAGCATCTCTACCAAACAAGGCAGCATACAAGGTGACTCCTAATCAAAACAAGGAGATAGAAAAACAAGTCAAAGAACTTTTGGACCAAGGTCTTATTAGGCAAAGCATTATTCCATGTGCAATACCATTGGTTCTAGCATAAAAGAAGGGAGGCAAGTGGAGGCTTTGTATAGACTCAAGAGAAATTAACAGGATCACTATGAGATACAAGTTTCCCATTCCTAG
The DNA here is from genome assembly GCA_018584345.1 of Thuja plicata. Classification (NCBI taxonomy): domain Eukaryota; kingdom Viridiplantae; phylum Streptophyta; class Pinopsida; order Cupressales; family Cupressaceae; genus Thuja; species Thuja plicata. The sequence continues at coordinate 882,868 of MU227726.1, forward strand.
GATTGAAGATCTTATGGATTGTTTGGGAGGAGCAAGGTACTGCACTAAGTTGGATTTGAAGAGTGGGTACCACCAAATCAGAATTAAGGAGGGGGATGAATGGAAGACATCATTCAAGACAACAGAAGGGCTTTATGAATGGTTGGTCATGCCCTTTGGGCTCAGCAATGCACCCAGTACCTTTATGAGGTTGATGAACAAAGTGTTAAAGGACTACATAGGAATATTTGTAGTTGTGTACTTAGATGACATTTTGATTTTCAGTAAGACAAAGGAGGAACATCTTCAACATTTGTAGACTGTGATGAAGAACTTCATGAGGAGAAGCTGTCCATTAACTTGGAAAAGTGTGAATTTATGAAACATGAGTTGATCTATCTTTGTTTTGTGGTATCACAAGGAACCTTGAAGATGGATCCCAGCAAGGTTGAGGCAATTTTAAGTTGGCCTACCGCTACATGCAGCTTTGAGGTAAGAAGTTTCCATGGACTTGCACAATTTTATAGAAAGTTCATTAGAGGCTTTAGTAGGATATGTGCACCAGTCTTAGATACAATAAAAGGTGGAGTGAAAACTAAATTCAAATGGACTCCAGAGGCTAGTAGAGGTTTTGAAGTATTGAAGAAGAGAGTGGAAACACAACCAATCTTGGTTTTGCCAAATTTTGACAAATTGTTTACCCTTGAATGTGATGCAAGTGGTATAGCTGTTGGGGTAGTTTTGAATCAAGAGAATAGACCAGTGGCATTTTATAGTGAGAAGTTGAATGAGGCTAAGAAGAGGTATTCTTCTTATGACTTGGAGTTATATTCATTGGTGCAAGCTTTAAGGAAATGGAGGCACTATTTGTTGCGTAAAGAGTTTGTGGTGTATACTAATAACACGCCTTTGAGTTTTATTAACTCTCAGGAGAAGTTGAGCAACAAAAACCTTAAGTGGATGGAATATTTGTAGGCCTATACCTTCACCATCAAACACAAGAAAGGGTAGATGAATAAAGTGGTTGATGCTTTGAGTAGGAGACTCTTGACAGTCCAAGAAATACAGCTGCAAAGTATAGGCATAGAAAGCTTCAAGGAGCTTTATGAAGGTGATGAAGACTTCTCAGAGGCATACAAGGTATGCAAAGACTTCAAAAACCATTTCCATAGTCAATTTGTTGACTATACCATTCATAATGATCTATTGTTTAGAGAAGGGCAGCTATGTATTCCTAAGGGGTCTATGAGGGAAAATGTAATCAAAGAAAAGCATAATGGCAGCTTAAGTGGGCATTTTGGCCTGAATAAGACATTAGAACTAGTGCAAAGGTTGTACTATTGGCCTAGGATGTAGAAGGAAATCAAGAAGTATGTGGAGAAGTGTTTGGTTTGCCAGAAAGCTAAGGGTATAGCATCAAATGTAGGTTTGTATCAGCCCTTACCCATTCCTAATAGGCCTTGGGAATGCATTAGTATGGATTTTATTGTTGAGTTGCCTAGAACTAAATATAGTTTAGATAGCATCTTTGTAGTGATAGATAGATTTAGAAAGATGAGTCATTTCATTGCTTCCAATACCACTCATGATGCTAGTCACATTGCTCATTTGTTTTTTATAGAAGTGGTAAGGATTCAGGGCTTACCTATCAACATAGTCTCTGACAGAGATGTAAAGTTCATGGGTCATTTTTGGAAGACCTTGTTGGAAAGATTGGGAACTAATTTGTCATTTGAGTTAACCTACCATCCCCAAACTGATGGTTAGACTAAAGTGATCAATAGATTGTTGGGAAATCTCCTTAGGTGCTTGATAAAGGAGTATGGAGTGATGTGGGATCAGATGTTACCACAGGCTGAATATGCCTACAATGACAGTGTCAACAAGACAACAGGTAAAATCCCTTTTGAAGTAGTTTATGGGATACACCCTAGAGGCGTGTTTGAGTTAAGAAACTTGGAAAATGCAGAAGGAAGGAGTGCATATGCAAATGATTTTTCTCAATCCATGAAAGAGGTTCATGAGCAAGTAAAGAAGCAGCTCCAAGAGGCTACACAGAAGTTAAAAGAAAAAGTTGATGAAAGAAGGAAAGATCTTCAGTTTTCTCTGGGGGACCTTGTGATGGCTCATCTTAATAAGTCCAAATTGTAGAAGGGAGTCCCCACCAAGATGTAGATGAGGAGGATTGGTCCTTGCAAGATTCTTGCAAAGTATGGGAAAAATGCCTATAAACTTGACTTGCCAACAGATTTGGCAATCTCTCCTATTTTCAATGTGCAAGATTTGGTCCAGTATAAGGGGCCTATACTAGGAGGCACAAAGGTATAGTTAGATGGTAAGGACATAGCAGCAGATGTTCAGCTTACCCCTACACCAACACCAAAGGAAGAGAAGATTTTAGACTTTCGGGTGAGGAAAAAGACTAGGAAAGGCACCTATTTGGAACATCTCATTCAGTGGGTAGGCATGTTAGAGGCTGAGGCTACTTAGGTGGGTGAGAGTGACTTTAAGAAGCAGGGAATTGATCCTAAGCTCCTGTCCCCAGAGGTGACATAAGTTCTTAACCTTGGTAGTATAGTGCAGGAGCACCCTGGAGATGCCAAGAAAATATGGTAGTCTCTTGTCATTTTGGTGTGCTAGTGTGTGTAAGACCCTCTAATAGGGTAATGTAAATATATAAGGTCATGTTGACCAAGAGTAGTTT
>MU227726.1:887925-911654 GCA_018584345.1 Thuja plicata
CAAAATATGAGATTAGGTAGCCCAACTTCCGGAAACCATAACTTTTGAACCGTAGCTCCGTTTGGCTATTATGACCACTTTTCAGAAATGGGAGATCGCGATCTACAGTGCCTGACTAGCGAAGCGCGAGTCAGCCGAGGGTTCGACCTCGATCCGGAGCCTCTAAGGTCTTGAAAATTGAGCTCAAAGATTTTTCACCCTAAAATCTCAACAGTAAATCCTTAATAACTTCGCCAATATAGATGATCTGGAAATGAAATTTAACTAGCATTCTTATATGACTAAGATGAACCTTCACCTAAAAAATTAGAACATTCTGAGTTCAAATGACCAACTTACTAAAAATAGTAAGTTTCCAAATATAGCAACTTTGTACAAAATAGCCCTTATTGAATAGAAAAACACATATTTTTGGGTGATGCAAGATTGCCCTTACACCCAGGATGCTCCTGCATCATGTAAGTACTTCCCTCTACATAAATCCATCCTCACATATGCTGAAACATTATACATTGTCCACACACAATAGTCAATCATTTTTTCACCTATGATAACCAGTCTTTATGAAACTTCTAATGCATCCAACTGGAACATATGTTGACATCAATGACAAAACATAAATGTCAACACCTCAAACAAAAAAAATTCCAACAAAAAGTGCATTACGATTTTCCTCTAGATGGTGGATGGATTTTTGAAGGCTAGAGGGTTCAATTTATAGGTCAAGGGGGGGTCAAATGGAGGGCTAGGATTGAAACCTTGGGAAGGTTTGAGATGCATATGAGGGGAAGCAAGTGGATTGTTCTTTCTCAAAATCATAACCATGTAACAAGTGTCACAAGGAGAAAGCTTGAGAGGGGATTAGGTTTTGAAAGGACAAGTCATAAATGCACATCTTGTCTCGTACCCCAAATGTCAAGCTTGGATAAATGTCACCATTTTGGGAAGTGAAAAATGGTGGACAAAGATGTAAGAATGTGGTTGAGGGTGTAAGGGATGTGTAAGAGAATTTAAGGTTGACAAGTGGGATGGAGGTTGGGATTGGAGTTGACAAGACATGAGGTTGACTTTGGGGTGGGTTAGGATTTCTTAATCCTCATGATTAAGGTTGTGCAAATTTTTAGGGAGTGATTAGGCTTGGATTAGAGGGAAAGAAAGAGAATGAGGAGGATATGATGGGATGAGAGAGAATGAGTGGAGAGTTCATTAGTCAATCAAGAGGTGATTAATTAATTAAGAGGGGTTAGTATGTGTGAATGGGTTGGGTCGAGTTGAAACCAAGGGTTAGCTAGTTTGATGAGTTCAGGTTAGGGGTTAAATTTAGCATCCATGTGCTCAAATTGATTAAATGGGATTTATTTAATCAAGAGGGGGAAAGAGGAATTTAGGAATTAATTTAAATAGACAAATTGCATTCAGTTAAATTAATGGAAGAATGAGGATTTAATTAATAATTTGACTATGGGTTGTCATTTGATAATTAATTGGACTATAGTTAATTAGTTAATTTAATTAACTAGTGGGATGACATAAATTAATTAAATGTTAAATATTTAATTAATAAAGCCCTAGGAGAGAACTAAATTAGATTATGAATTTATTTAATCATATTTAGGTGTCTACAAGAGTATCATCTTTATCCTTCAAAAACTATTCCAATATATTCTCATATTTTTTGTCACCTAATTAGTTATTAATGATTTGTACATTTGAACTCCTTGAAAAGACTGTGACTTGAAAAGCGAGGAACTCCATTGAGTTGGGGTGTTGACAATTTCTTAAACTTTTGAAGTGTGACTAGTGAAGGGTACGCGAGTTCAGATATTTCCCAACTAACTGAGTACAAAGGTTTTATCACCATACATGACTTACAACAAAGGAATGCACTTAAAGGAAATTTGGAGGATGAAGCGGTTCATGAACTTGTGAACTCGCCAACTAGGTTTAGGAAATTTACAAAAGACCGCCTGAGTTCAAATGCTTGACAAAGGGACAATTGTGAGTGAGACATAGTGAAATTATGTGTGCAACTTTTAAACAAAGAGTGATACATAGACGAAGACTTAGACTTTACAAGGGGGGCTGAAATTTAAAAATTGAGGGTAACATATATATTATGTTTATTATTAAATATTAATATTTTGACATGTAAATGACTCTCAAAGTTAAGACAAAAGATATAATTTTTTGTTAACACATTTACACAATTACACTTCATTATAGAATATCTCAACATTAATATAATAAAACAAAATAATATTATATTATATGTCAATATTTTTATATATCAATATATTTCAGAAAAAACACACAAAACAAAATAAAATATTCTAATTAGATGAAAATTACCCCCCACACACACGCGCGCATTTAAACATCCACACTTAAATGGTCTATAAGTGTTCTATGTTTTCATATAATAAATTATTATATATTCAATTGATCGTTTGAAAAGGAAATAAATTTGCAAATTTATTTGGTTCATAAACATCCACATTGTGGGAAATAAAATAAGTTTTATATTTGAATATATCATGCACTAATATAGAAAATGCATTCAATTATTGGTAACTTGTATGGGAAATATTACTAAAACCCTTACTATTAAAATAATAAAAAAAATCACAAATATCTTAAAAATAATAATCATTTGAATGCAAGTATTTCAAGCATTGTTTATCTTCATAAATTACTATTTTCAAATCATAAATATCTTGAAAGTAATAATCATTTAAATGCAAGTATTTCAAGCATTGTTTATCTTCATAAACTACTATTTTCAAATCACAAATATCTTGAAAATAATAATCATTTGAATGCAAGTATTTCAAGCTTGTTTATCTTCATAAACTATGATTTTCATGTGTATGGTGTCATATATATGAAGATTTTTTTGTTGACATGAAGTCCATTCAGAGAGAGAATATGATATAGACTTAATGCATGAAGTTCTTTCAAACTCGTCTTTATTTAAAAAATATAATGGGCATATAAAATCTATAGTTTTTAGCTTACTTTATTAAGGGAATGACTTTTTTAAAAAAAATATTATGAATTAAATGTATTAAAAAATTAGGCTTTTTTTTGTTAAATTATTATTAAAAAAGATTGTTTTAAGATATTTTTTCATTTAATTATAATTTTTTTATATTTTCTATTTCTATATTTGTCATATTAAGAAGATATTTGGGAGTTCTCAAGTACTTCATGTCAAACTTATTAGACAAGAATTTTTTATTTTATTGGCTTAGTAATTTGTTGTCTTTGATGATAATCATATTATAAACATATAAAATAATGATAAAGGAGCATCTAGTGCATGAACAATCTTGCATCAACTAAAAATATTTTTCTTTCAAAATACTTTTATTTCAATATGGTTTCAATTTTGATTTTCTTGATTCTTGGTTGCAAAGTTAATGTCGGAATATTTTAGAAACAAAAAGGAATTTACTATTCCATTTTGGGTGAAATTCAATCAAATATTAATCGATCTTGGAGTTTTTGTGACTTCTAACATTTGTGAACCAATAGGTTCACCGAAATATTTCTACATCAAAGCTAGCTTCTTCCCACAAAAGTTTGTCAATACACATTCTAGTCAAAGGAGAAAGAGCTTTTGATGATTTCATGAGTTCTAAAACTACCTTTATCTCATGTCTTCACATGTCTCTTACTGTGAGGGCATCAAAAGATTTATCATCCTTGGGCATTTTCCAAATTTTTCATTTGGAAAAATACTAGCAATATTTGAAATATAATTTATGTACAATGTTGCTTATAAAAATTACAAGGTTATCTTATGAATCTAGTAAAGAATAAACTAATATAATGCATTTTATATCCTCTTCATCTATTTGACTCCTATTTATGCAAGTAGACTTAAACCTATACTAATTTTTTTCAACCAATTAACTACATAATGTCCATACTTATTTCAAAGAATAAAACTTCTTCAAAATTGGTTTTCTAACCAAACCATTGGATTGATATATAGTATACTTGACTTTTTTTACAATCAATTTATTCTCTACTCTTAAGAAAAATTCATTAATATAGAATCTGATAGACAAACCCATATTATACTCCTAACATCGTTATCTAGTTTTTCCTAGCCTTCATAAAAAATATTGGATAATTCAAGTAAGGAAGCTTTTGTATACCATTAATCTCTCTACACTAGAAGATTCTCCATATTCAACTTCTATAACTTAATTTTGACAATTGAATTTACTAATTTTTTTTACCTCTAAATAGTAGCTATAGATTTAATCTTATTGTTTCATTCCAAAAAACCATTCAAACTCTCAATTTATTTCCTATTATACATGACTACAACAAACCAACCATTGTTAATCAACTGATGGTGATGATGATGATGAAGACCGAGATCAAAGTATACAAGATTGTAGAAATGATTAGATCAATTGTTAATTTTTCGTTGATGTCAAGCAATTGATTTCTGGTTCATATTGAATTGCCATATCTTTCAGAGTATGATTTAATTGGGAAATTAATATAGATTAGACAATGATAAGATCATATTGGTATAGTTGTTTTCTACTTTACATTTGATGTTATCAAGTCGCTAAAGTAGATTGGTCAAGTCAGTAAAGGGAACAGATAAAGCTACACAACAGGATGAATTCTGTCAGCAAAGGGAAATGTATGTCAATAAGAGACATGTTGGTAAAGGACACCAAGACACCATAACACCAAGAGAAAGACAAGACACCAAGCTCATGAAAGTTAATTCATCGAGCATGGAACAAGGATCAGATTAAAATTTAATGAAGACCCACAATGATCTAGAAGATTTCAAGGACAAAGAAGGAGTTAGTTACAAAGATCTATGATTAGGAAAATTCAAGGTGATGATCTATGGTAAAGATTAAGCGGAAAAAGTGATGGTACCACTTCCAAGAAAAGTTCAAGTTCCAAGGCGATGCTAACGTGGTTCATTGAGTATCAAATTCATTGAATCATCTCAAAAAGTTGATCTGATGGCTAAGAGTAATTGAAGGAAACCCTAATAAGGGAGATTAAGAGGCAAAAACAGAGTCTATATAAAGGATAAAATTGAATGAAACAGAGGCTGGCGAGTTGAAGTGTGGATGTGCTACTGAGTGAAGCAGTGAATGAAAGAAAAGGTGAAATTTGAGTCTAGAGTAGAGACAAATGAAGTATTGATTCTAGTAGTCAAGGAGTACATAAGGGATCTGATCAAGAAAGAGGTAGTTGCAATATTATAGATCAAATTCTATACTATTTCTTATTAACCTTTGTAGTAGAGAAATCTCTTAATCAAGTGGACTTAATAGTCTTTTTGTAAAATCCTTGTGAAAGGTGACATTCTAGAAGAGTGTTCAAAACCTGTTAACCAGGCCACTCCTAAAAGGCTGAAGATCTTAACATATCTAAGGTTGATACCCTAATAGGGTCACATTTTACAATGTGCATTGTAATCTTTAACATGATTGGCTTTTAACCAAGCATACTTCAAAAGAGTATTTTCATTTGTGCGTGACAATTCCCATGGAGGTTTTTCCCAAATTGGGGCTCCTTGTTAAATATTGGTGTTATATGTGTTGAATATTTATTCTGCATGAAATCTGATGTTTAATTAAGTTTTTGATTTTTATAGTGAAGTTATTGGTGCTTTGGTTACTTTTGAAGTTTTTTTTACCGAGTTGAATCAGAGTTTAAGTTTTAAGGTTTATAGATTCACTATTTTTTTATCCCCCCCCCCCCTCTCTCAGTAAACCAACAATTGGTAGCAGATCCCAGTACTCTAAAGAGATAAGTTTAAAAGACTTGAGTAAAAGATCTGAAGATGTATAAGAGGGAGGCACCAAATTTGAATAGGGATAAATTCTCTACATGGAAAAGCAGGATGAGGTTGCACTTATATAGAATTAGAGAGTATGCATTATACTATCTTGACAATGAGTATTCACCACCACCATTTGGGCCTATGACACTTGAGAAAATAATAGAGAGATGGGATCACACACAAGTTATGATTGAGATATCATCTTCTCTCACCGACCTAGAGTTTAATGACCTTAAAGGATGTGATACATAAAAATATATGTGGGATAAGAATGCATTGGTACATGGTGGAGATCAACATGTTCAGAAGAAAACAAATGAAGCTTTGAGAGGCAAATTTGATTCTATGAGAATGAAAGAAGGTGAAACTATTACACACTACAGTGCAAGACTGAAGGAAATTGTGAATGCTATCAGAGGTGTTGGAGGACATATTGAAGAAGAATATGTAACAAGTAAAATTTTGAGAAAATTGTTTCGTATATATGTCATCTGAGTATCTACAATACAAGAATTGAGATCCATTCCATAGATGACTATTTCACTAGATAATACAATTGGTAAGTTTATTTATTTTGAGCTAAATGATTTTGATATATTTCATCTATCACTACTAGGATTGAGTCTAAATTCAAGTCATCTTTGAAAATTGGAAGCTCTAGAGAGTCTAAATCTAGTGATGGTTATGCAAGTAGTGCAAGTGAAAGGTTTTACAATTGCAAGGGTGAGATAGAATATCTATATGTTGAGGATGAAATAAATGAAGCAGAGTTTGAAGCTCTACTGGCTAGAAGACTATAGAGAGGAAAATTCAAGTATTGAGCTAAGATACCTTTGAAATGTTTTAAGAGTAACAATATTGGTCACATTGCAACTAGATGTCTAGAAAATGACAATAATGAGAATAAAGACAACCAGGATGATGACAAAAGAGAAAATAGATTAAGGAGATTCTGAGATTTCAAGAACAAAGTTAAGAAGTCATGCCACATTGCTAATGAAGGTCTAACTGATGATGATACAAATGATGATGACGGTGAAGAAGTTGTATATGTTTCTATCAAGGATGATTCTGATGGAGAAAGGTATGAAGAAGAAAATTCCCTAATCTTATATTTAAGAAAGAATAATACCTAGATTATAGATAGTGGTTGTTCACACCATATGATAGGTGAAACACTTAAGTTCATTACTATGGAAGCACGTGATGGAGGATATGTTAGATTTGGTAATGATGCACCATATCCTATGAAAGGTAAAGGTTATATAATTCTTCTAAATAATAAAACATGTGATGATGTCTATTGGGTTGAAGGACTAAAGTATACTCTTTTGAGTGTGGCACAACTGAACAATACATGACACCGACTAGAATTTCAAAATGGAAAGGTAAAATTATTTGATCAAAATTGAAGTTTAATTTCCACTTGAGAATAATATAAAGGTAAATTATTCTACCTTGATACTTCTAACAAGATTTATCTATTTGCTAAAGTTGAATATGCATGGTTATAGAGCAAGAGATTCTTCCATCTGAATTTTTACAACATAATTAAGGTAAGAAAAAAGAATAAATTTAGAGGTCTATGGAGATTTGATAAACCTGGAAATGTCATGTGCAAAGGCTGTCAAGTTGGTAAGATGACAAAGTCAATTTTTACAAGAAAATGTTACACTACTCAAGGAATTTTGGAATTAGTGCACACTGACCTATGTGGACCGATGATAACACAAAGTTACTATGGTGATAGATATTTAATTTTGTTTGTTGATGATTATTCAAGAGTGATGTATGTCATATTTTTGGAAGAAAAATCTGATGCTTTCTAGATATTTAAGTGGTCTAAGGAAGGAGTTGAGAAAGAGACTGGAAGATAATTAAAGTGTCTAAGATTTGATAGAGGAGGAGAGTTTACATCCGACGGGTTTACTCTTTTCTACAATGAAGATGGAATAAAGAGACAAATGTCTACACTGAGGAAACCATAGAAAAATGGTATAGCAAAAAGGAGAAATAGATCCATTGTTGATTGTGAAATAACTTTAATGATTGAGAATGGTACATCTTAAATATTTTGGAGAGAAGCATGTTGCCCCAATTTTGATTTGCATACCATTGTGACAAAGTGGATGTTTGATGTGTAGTAGTAGTATTGAAAACTTTGCATAAGTCTTGAGTCTAAGTCTATATATCCTCTTAGGATAGGAAACCTTCATTGGATTTCCCTAAAATTGCCTTCTCTTCTGTGAGCCAGGAGGAATTAGCCTCTAAACTCGTGTTTCTTTGGGTAGGTTAAGTTCCCAAATCTGATAAAGGTCAGGTTTCGAAGGATTCTAACATTGATTTTATATGCACTTGAATGCCTTAAAGAATTCCCTTGGCAGCATGGTGGAAATTTTTTTCTGAGCTTCTCCTTGGCGGAAAATCACCTGAAGAGTGTGTTTTCCACAACAGACAGAACTTAGAGTATCAAAGGACAATGGAAGTCAGAAAAGAGGGATTTGTGAAAAAGAAAGCTTTAGGCACTCATATTAAATATATTCCAAGCAAAAGGAATGATTGAATGAGGAAAAATTCAAGATGTAAGCCTATTGCCAGAAAAGAAGAAAATGGCTTCTCCGCTACTCCAATAGGCGGGTTTCTACCTGCGGAGTGCGTTTTTTGCCAAATCATTTTATGAAAGGACTTTAAAAAAGAATCCATCTCATGAGTGATCTAGGGTATAAAGAAAGTGGATGAATTCAAGACATTCCATATTAGCATCTTAATGAGATAAATTTCTCCCTCGGCGAATTTTTGAGTAGAGAGCACTCTAGAGGCATTTCTCCGCCAAAAGGGAAGCGGAAAAGTGATTTTTTGCTACCTCCAGAAAGTTACCATTACCATTACTAAAGTCAAAGTATGTTTCTTAATGGCCCATTGGAGTAAAATTAATTAATTCAAATAAAGCCATTTTACCCTATAACAAACTTTTCCATTAATGTCTTAGTCTTTTCATTCATGTGGCATGGGAATTCGGTCATTAAACTGTAAGAATTCAAAAGTTGTAAAATCAGAAAAGTATTCCAGACAATAGATACCATTTTTTTGATGAAATTGCTCAAATTTGAAATTCTTAGTGATAGTTGTTCATTGCTCTTGCACTCCTAAAAGATCTACTTTATTCTCAAATCATAATCAGTTGAAGTATGGCTACTAGATTCATGAAATTCGATGGGATGAATGGCATCACATCTGATTGGCATAAGACTGCAGACACCTCCTTAAAGTTCTTTGATATGCAGATGTAACATAAGAAATGGAGGTTTTGTTGATGTGATGTTACCAAAATGCAAAGTAAGGAGATTTGTTTATTAATTTGTTGTTTGATTTTCTTAAAGTGTGTTAAATCCCTTAACCCTACTTTACATTGAATTCAATTGTATTGATTGTGTATTGCAATTATGATTAGGGAGAAGATAAGATGATCCTTTTCTATCCTCAAATGCACAAATGGAAGATCCAAGTTGATCAACCCAAAAGAAGGGTTAATGCACAAATGAATGAACTATTTGAAAAGAGAACAAAGAAGGGGATCTTAAATTCTATTAATTGATTAAATGAATATGTTTTAATTACAATAATTGAAAAGGATGGGAAGAAGAACCAACCTTACAAAATTGTAGATCAAATAATGTTGTTTTCTGAGGTTTGTAGACTATTTCTGGAAAAACTCACAGATGATCCTGAATCAGAATGCAGAGATGAAGAAAACCCAGAAATATTTTTTTCATTATGATGTCATCTTATGAAAAAGGTTGACCTTGACCCATAAATGTCAACCTTGACCCAATAATATCAATCCTAACCTGCACAGGTTTGACAGAGAATGTGTTCACACCATCCAAAAGAAAGCTGAAAAGGGTATCCAGATCTGGTCTCAAATCTACAGTCCTAAACCTATACCTATGAGAAAAAGAGGTTTGTTTGTTGTGGGGGAGGGGCTTTCCTTAGTCAAACAATGGTTTTGGAATTAATCACAAATATATGTAATTGAAATTGCATAAAGATAAACAAAGTAAATGCATGAATCACCTTGTTTGTAAAAGTTCTTGTGGTGGATTCGAATCTGTGGATCCACAAGTATGCTTCAAATGTGGAATGTAGAAAGGTAGGATGTCTTCAATCTCTTTCTTGTAGATCTCCAACACCAAGTCTTGAACAGGTTCTTGAATTTGGAATAGGCTTAGAAGAAGATGGATGGAGAGATCACCAAAAGGGCACTATGTGACTTGAATCCTTCAAGGGTCTCCCATGGATCTCTTTGAATGCTTGAAGGCTTGAAGGTGGATGAATCCTTGCTTCAAATATTTCTTGATTTCTTGCTTGAATCTTCACTTGATGATGTTTCTCAATTGCTCAAGGATGCACAGGCTTCAATAGAGGACTTTTTGTTTCTCAATATCGCTTAGAGAAAATGAGGAGAGAAAGGCTCCCTTTTATATGAAATTAGGGCACAATCTTCTAAGGAGGCTGACATAGGATAATTAAAATCCAATTAGACCCATGCCCCTAAAAAAGGACCTATATTAAATATAATATAGGAATCAACACTTTGGAACCTGAAATAGCTAACCCGGAAGTGGGAAAACACTTTTTGCAAATACCGACATCCTGGAACTGTGAGACCCCAGGATCTAAACCCTGGGTCAAGGTCAAGGTCAAGGTCAACATTGACCTAGGTCAGGGAAAAGGTCAACCCTAACCTAGGTCAGGGTCGAGGTCAACATAGACCTAAAAGGTTGACCTTGACCTTAAAGCCCTAAATCACCAGTTTGCAGTCTAGAATGTAGAAATCAGGCTAAAAAGGAGTGGAAAGAGGGACAGAATAGGGGGGAAGCCATGTCAAGATTAGGAACCCATTCTAGGTGCTTGATATAACCCCAAACCACTTACTTGAAAGGCTAGACAAGTCTACAATGGAAGTGCTTCCATTTTCTGACTATACAACAGAACTTTTAGAGTAGATTAAAGGCAAACCTAATGCACCCTATCATTGAGAAATTAAAAGAGAGTGGGTTAGTAGAAGTGGCTAGTTTTCCTATTCCCGTCCAAGCTCCCAAGCTTGTTCAAGAGTGCATAGCTCGGTATAATTTGGATACCAAGCAAATCCTCCTACCCAATGACACAGTGCTTCTATCCATTGATCAAGATTGTATCTAGAACCCCCTATGCATTCCAAAGCAGGTTGAATACTTAGAAATGACTTATAGTCAGGTGGTCACCAAATATGTAGTGAAGAAGGCAGTATGGAAGAAAGAAATAATGAAGGCAGGGTTTCAAGAACTGAAGAGCGCCAAAGGCAAGTTGCCCAAAATATTATACATCACAAATCTAAAGCCAAAAATTGTAGACATCTTGGTGCTACTCCATAGAATCCAAGGTGAGAGTGAACCACTAAATTTCATTGAGCACCATTTCTTCTTGGTTCAGGTGATTTATTCTCAGCAACACTTTATTGATTAGGCCCTCATGGTAAGTAAAAATATCTTTAGTGTCCTAAGTAGAGATAAAATTCAGAATGAGTTATACATGTCTTTGGTATATATATATATATATATATATATATATATATATGTATATATGTATATATGTATATATATATGTATATATATATATAAGCCACAATTGAAACTTTGCCAGGGCTTCCTACATTAGAAGAGTTCCCAAATGATGTTAAAAGCTATGAATTTTTACCATGTCTACAATTGCATAACAGTTATGTTGAATATCTTAGAGTTAATGATGCGTTTACAATGAGACTCTGTAGGGAGCTACAAGGTTGTCCAGAAAGGAGATTTTATCTTGAAGCCATGGCTTTTATCAGCCAATTTGGGTGATTTTTCATTCAATTTGTGGATTTCTCATAGCTCCATCTTGCAGGATTCGATGACTTCCCTTTGAAGCTACCTAGATACCCTAATGATATGATCATTCTAGTGGAGGTGGTGAGGCAAGCACTACAAGTGAATGTGATCTATGTTGATGCTAGGAAGAAGGGCTACAATTTTTTTATGACCATTGGAGCCTACAGTTGCGCATCCCAGTTTGAGGAAAAGAATATTTTGAAGACATTCTCAAAGAGGTTTCAATTGGAGACATATGATGTCTTGAGGCCACAATATGACCCTATAAACTATGCCCGAGATATCTTTCAAATGAGTAGTGCAATTTGTCATGTTGATGATATTAAAGACTACTGGGCTAATTGCAAAGATGACTTGGAGAGAAGGGAGAGGTTCTACGCCAGATTAACTATTGAACAAGTCAAAAGGTTCAAAGTTAACATTATTGTGGAGGGACTGGAAGACAATAGCTAGTATATGCATGATAATACATATTTGGAGAAGATAAAGCCACTCCCTATAAGCTCCAAGCCCATGCTAGAGCTGGCCATTAACAAATTGGAAACCCTAATGGGTGGTATTTATAAGAGAATAGAGTAGTGGGTCAAATGGACTGCAGGCAGAAGGAAGAGATTAGAAAGGAAGCCTCCTACTCAAAGGGCCCCAACAAAAGATACTTCGAGCATTGCAGCATCCTCTTCACTAATACTCTTGACTATGGCCAAGGATTCATCTCACCCAGTCAGTGGAGGTGATGAGCCTCCTAAGAAAGAGATCCGACCAAAGAAGACATGTGGGGAAGGCCTGCTTCTAGATATCAGGTTGATAGAAGAAGCATTTTCTATAGACTTGGCCAAGCCAACAGAAGAGCCTACCGAAGTTGCAGGACTTGAGAAATCAACTAAAGCAATTACTGTAGATAAACAAATTGGCAATTCAACCCAAGATACTCCAAGATGAGGGTCCCCTATTGTAGTAGAGGTGGGTGAGGATACATCGAACACCTTAGCCACAAAAATAGATGAGAGAGTTGAGAAGAAACAAGAAGCTGCTCAAGTCATTAGATTAGTCTCCTCTTCTCCGACATCAGTGAATCCATTTGCTTCCAGGCCAAAAGCTACTCCTCCGGTCATAAGGAAGCTATTCATAGAAGATTTGGTTTCTACTTCCAAAGTTACCAGTGCTGAATCATGGATAGAACATACTTTAGAGCAGAAAAGGAAGAGAGCAGAGGAAGGAGCTTCCAGCAAAGACATTTTCTCACGAGCCCTACAACCCAGCACCACAGTGGGTAAAACAAAGAAATTGAAGATAATTTATACACTAGGTTAGGATCCTAAAATAGGGCATTTCACTATGGAGGTTGCCAAGCCTACTAAGGATAGTAGAATCAAGGATATGATTGCCTCCAATTTTTAGTTGTAGTCATTCGATATGGGGCTTGCTCGGCATGACACCAAGGTAGATTGGTGGAAGTCCACCAATGTGGTAATAGAGGAAGAACTCGAGGAGCTCAAAACTACTAAAGTTCAACTCAAGGAAGAAGTGGCTAAGATGACTAGCTTCATTAGATAGCTCATCACTTTGATGGCAAGTGTTCCCAGTACCCAGACCACTTTTGATCCCAGTGCTGCGGAGAACCAAGCCATCATAGCCAAGTTACAAGAAGAAAGAAACTTTGGACAAATTGGCATGCGATGGATTGAGAGGCTCAAGTCTAAAGGATTAGTGGTCATTGAGAAATTGGGTGATGCTCTCTTAAGGATGGAAATAGAGAGAGATAATATTGGCAAGAATTTGCAGACTCTCACAGCAGAGAGGGTGAAATGTTAGGAATGCATAGTGACGCTGCATGTGGCAGTAAAGATGAAGAATAAGGAAGCTCTAAAGACCAAAATTTTATAGAAAGGAGATGATCCTTTGATCAAATGGATTTAGAGTCTAGAGTTTAAAATCAAGATGATTATCCAAGCCAAGGTAGGGTTACAACAGTTAGATGTCAAGATCAAGGAGCAATAGAGCAAAGATTTTAAACTCCTTTAGGGGCTTCATACAAAATCACAAAAAAATCATCAGGGGAAAGATATACTTGGAGTATCTCTTATGCATAAATAATTCTTTGAATATGTGCATAAGTTAGTAGAGCAGTCTTCTTCTCACTTGGATAAAATACCAGAGCTCCAACTGCTAAGCAGGTATATTTTCAAAGCCACAGAAGAGCTAAAGGATCGGGTGGATGCAATCAAGATTCTATCCAAAGAACATTCCAGATGGCTCATCTGATATAACAATGTCCATTTCAATAGACATGAAGAGCTCATCCAAGTAATTACAATTTTCACCGCCCGTAGAGCTAAGTTAGACAAGGGGAAGAAAACTTAAGTTTGGATAGATTCCATCTTGCACCAAATCTTGATAATATTGTAACCGATAAACTATTCTTTACCATTTCTGGTTAAGGAAGTTGAACCATTTTGGTTGCCTCTTTTTGTAACGGTCCAACTCTGGAACCCTATATGTATCTTTTCTAAAATCAATAAAAAGGTTGGCAAAATTTTGGTGTGAAAGATAGCATCTTGTTGAGTCAAATTTGTATATTTGAATGCCATCTCTTTAACTGCTCCACTGCATTGCATTTATCTACCTATTGAATTTGAATATTTCTTTGGAATTAGATTTACAGTTTTTTGGTTAAACCAGAATTTTGTATTATGATTTGATACAATTAGTTAAGGGGAAATCTGGTGTTGTTCTAAGTCTAGGAGATGTCCCTGTGAAATAGGTCGATTCATTATCATTTTATCATTAAATATTTAAGTATTGCATTTTCATTTTCATTATCAGTTATTGCATTACCAATTTTAAGGAGTCATATGATTGATGAAGTCTTGAAATTGGTTAAAGTTAGAATCAAATTTATCCTACCCAAGCTATTTCCTATCTAGGTTCAACTTGGTTTGCCTCTTATGTTCTCGGTTAAAGAACATACCCCTGTTAGAATAGGAAAGATCAATATTCATTGAAGATCATTTACTTAAGGGAGTTGTACCTTTAAATTCAGAGGGAGATTAGTTGTTTAGTTATAATTTCCCAACTGTTGTATTCCATAGTTCTTAAATATTTGGGTATTCTAGAGTTAAAGCATAAAAGAACAATCTGTTTACTAATAGATTTTTGGTGACTCTACTAGGAAAATGAATAGTCATAATACTAGAAGCATAACATGGAGAAAGATGGTGCTTTCCCATGAAAACATAATTCTTATGCTCCAACCGAATCTTGGATTCCAAGATGATCAAGAGGATCTCTTTTCCTCACTGAGTACATTTTTCTGGAGATACAGAAGAAACACTGAGCACTATAGAAACGCTAGTCAAGTGCTTGAACAAGAAGAAGCTAGAGTAGAAGCACTTGAAAGAGCTATTCAAAGGAGAAACATAAGAAGGCTACAAGGCAAAGCTGAGTGTGAAGCCAGACTAGAAGACTAATTGGAACCCTGGAGCCCAAGAGGTTTCTTAGGAGTGCAAAGAAAGAAGGTGACATAGACCCAGTATTTGAGAGACTTGAAAACCTTGATTTTGCTCTACTTGAAGTACCCCATCGGAAGAAAAAAAATACTAAGAACAAAAGTAGACCTCCTTCACCTCCCAAACAACCAACTCTTTTTCCTACCACTTGTCAAGTGTTAACTTTGCACAGAGTAGTTGCTCCTCATGTTGTCAACCTAACACCCTATCTACCTTTGGTAGTTATGGTACTTCCTTGGGCTACTACAAATGGACCATTGAAATTAGCCACATATAATCCCCTTCCCTTGGGATCAAGAAAAAATTTTCCCAAATTCTTTGGAGATGGAAAAGTATCTAGAGATGAACACATTGCTGCATTCTTTGCTTTAGTGAATATCTTAGCAGTCTGAGAAGAAGATGTGTGTCAGCATTCTTTCTTGCAACACTTACCTAATAATGACAGTATACCTTGTATACTTGAATGAAACCTCTTTTAGGCAAGAGAAAAGGCTAATTTCTAAGGATTGGATAATATACTTCTTCATTTTTGAGCTCCATAGACTCAGGCAGGTTTTACCTTTTAAAGATTACTGATTGTTTTCAGCCTATGTATTTGGTGGATTGTTTCGTTCACTAGTTATGTACCCAAAACCTCACTGTAACAACTTATAAAACACTTTAGAGATTGCAGTGATTAGTTTGAAATAGAGTATTGCAAGCCAGGATATGGTTTTGAGAACATAAACCAATGAGATTTGCATCCTTCTTCCTTTTGTTTTCAGGGGGGATAACCTAATGATTCACTCTCTAAAGAATCAACAAAGTGGACAATATCCTACTGATATAATTCCTTAATGAGTTCAGCTCATGTTTTAGTAACAGATGTGTTTGAAATAATTTTGAAAACTTGGATGATGATAGATTATTAGACCAAGACCTAGATAAGTGCCTATCCATTGGGTTATAGATTCAAAAGCTTAAATTCTCACAAAAACTAAATACTGTAAGCTGCCTTACAACCTACATGCAATCAGGATAAGTTTCCTTACAAATTATCTGATTACCTCTAAAATACTGTGTCAAATCTTTAAATACTGATATGCTTCCTAAAACCACTCACAAAACTTAGTTCTTTACATGAAAGAAACTTGCAAGTAATTAGATAGTCAACTTGTAACCAAAATGCTTCAGAGTGCCTTACAATCTTAAGCATAAAAAAGCATACACAGGAAATAAAGAGACAACAATAGAGAAGAGTAAAATTGCACCGTATTTTATTGATGTAATCCTTCTTTCATACAATGAAAAATCTTTGAATCTTGAAAGAACACAGACATAAATTTAGAAAGACTGACTTTTACAATATATTTCATCCTTTTTTAAAAATACAACTCTCTTCTATATATATAGGTCTTCAACCATCTTGCAATCCTTTTCAAAAGGATGCTACAAGCTTTGGATGGTCTCAGAAAACCTAACCCTAAAACTAAAAAAGAGACAAAAATAAAGAGAGAGAAGAAGTGGTGGAATGACCAAGTCAAAAAGATGAAAACAAATATTCTTTGTTCTTCTCCTGATCTGGTGACTTCAATCTGATAGTATACATAGTAGATGGCAGTATTTATGTCGAGTATAGATGATCGTACTTACATATTCACCAACATTTTCCTTTTGCAATAACTATCCTCTTCATCTTCAATAGTGAGGCACCAAGTATTCATCCTTACTCATCATCCAAGATTTCTTCTTCAACTGCTGGCTTCTTTCTCTTGGGCATGGTCATCAATTCCCATGCTTTCACTTCATCATCTGATGGCCATTTGAAGTCTTTAGTACTTTTTATCTGTTCTTTTTTGCTGTCCCATCTAGCATCAGTGATGTTCTTTACATCTACTAGAAACTTGTTGATGTCAGTTTTTGCCTTGAAAGCTTCATCCAATATCTTATTGAATCCCTCTACATCCACATATATCCCCAAAATAAATGCCTCATAACTAGGCATTTTGCTGTCAAATTCATTCCTCCAGGCATCTATGGCCTTTACTTGATCATCATCTCCCATTAAGGAAGGAATAAATCTATTAAAGTCATCAGAAAAGAGGCTTAATTTTACCTCTATTTGATTCAATTTTCCCTTAAAGAATGAGAGAGCAATATTGACCCTTTTGATCTCATCTTCAACTTCTATCACTATCTCTGCCAAATCTGATATCAGGGCTTGCAAAGATGCTAGCTTTTCAAACAATTACACCCTAGTAGACCATTTAGTAAAATAGGGATTTAAGATAGCCAGATGCCCCATCACCTCTGTATGCAAAGCTGGCAACTTATTATAGGCATTGTGTACAACATCAGTCTTATCTTTCAGAATTTCAATTCTATATTGTAACACACCTCTTAATGCTCTCAAAGAAATTGCATTTCCTTTCTCTCGCTCAACCTTTTCCTCAACCACCTTTTCAGACTTTTCCTTGTCTTCAATTTGTAGGGGCTGTGGTTGCATAGGCACATACATCACCTTAGGCTTTTCTTCCAACTCTTTCATCAACCTTTTTATTACCAGATATTTCTGCTGTACTTGTATACAACACAATTTTTGATATTTTTCCAATGCACTTGTCTCTTCTAACAATGTGCTACACTTATCAAACAACTATTTAGTTTTGTCCTCATATAAGTGAGCCCAGTGTGTCATGATTTGGGATATTTCCAAATCCCCTTTATTCTACATTGTCCACACCATCTAACTACCAACCATATTTTCTTGGATGTTCACCACTTGGGGCTTTTGATCCTTTGTGCATAGGCTCCACATTGCAAAATCCATAGACTTTGGGCTATACCCAAATCCTTTGATTACATCACCCATCTGAACTTCACTAGCCATTTTGAGATCTGGCTATTTTCTAATTTGGTCAATGATGAAGGCAGATGCCAAATCCCATCCCTCAGCCAATAGTATACCACTGCCTAGCACCAATTTCTTGGCCTCCTTAGGTGAAATTTCATCACCTTAAGTATCATAAGACTGCAGAGCAACCAAAGCCTCATTTGTTATGGTCTCTTTACCATCAATTGTCAGTTGAGCTCTTATCTTCTCTTTCTTGTAACATCTCAAGAAGTCTTTAAACTCCTCAATTTTGACAAAGTTGTCATCATTCAAAAATTCCTGCTGATGTATTAGTCTTTCATCAACACAAGCCTTAAGAGGTAATTCAACAATATCCTCCAAATCAGGTTGTTGCTTCTTGCCCTCCCTAATTGATTTCCTTAGGTTATGATCATATAACCTATTGCCAGGTACTAGGGCTTTATCCTTATCCCTCTTCTTATTTTTCCCTTCAATTGAAGGTTGACCTATTTCTTATATCTACCTCTGAGCAGTAGGCTCTTCCACATCATCAGGTTGTGTTACCACTATCAAATCAACAATGTGGCCCTCTGTTCCCTGTAATTGTGGCACTTTTGCAATATTTTGTTGTGGTGGAACATATCTAGTAGGACGTGCATAATCACTATCACTACTATTATCATATTTATATTCTGAGTGACCCAGCCGTTTGGCACCTTTCTTGCCAAGAACAGTCTCAAGCTATTCTGCAAGCACATAATAATGGTCTATCATGGCTTTAATCTTGTCAAAATATGGGATATCAGGGTAGAAACCCCCAAAAGCCATCCCATTCCTTTTGATTTGTCTTTCAAGATTTAAGAGCTCCTAAATCCTCATTCTTCTTGTCTAGATGTCATCTTCATCCAAAATGTTTCTTGTTGCATCTTCCTCTATGCATTAATAGTGAACATTGGTATTGGGGATTGTAGGAGTATACAATTTTCTCACCCCTACCATCAAACCTTCTGGGTTGATATATCTATAAGGGGCTACCCCCATTTTGCATCCTTCCAACCACTGGCCCACTGCATCAATAGCACCCTTGCCAATTGTAAAATTAAAAATCTTGAACTGCCTAGGGGTCAGAGTCCCCTTTTTATGTGGTGAAAATTTCTCATTGTCTGTCAACAATAGCTGCCATATAAACTCCATTGCAGCTACTCTTGCTGGTACATAGTATGGTAAGAGATGAGATGGGTGAATACACCTATATACTCTGATAATAGTATAGTTTTCTTCGAAGAGGAAATCACGCCAATTATTTTTTCCTTCCCACTTATCTGTGTAATCACATGGCCTCAGCCGTTGCATAATCTTCAATGGGACTCTTGTTCTACTGATTCCCAGACTTTGTACTATTGGATATGCAATCCAATTATGAAAGGCACAATAATCACAGTCCTTAGACGTGTAATTCCAAAACCTCACCCAAAATTGGATAGGATTTGGTCCTTCCTGGTAAAACCTCTATGGGGCCAAATTTTCCACATCCATGATCACAAAATTGAAATACAACAGGAGATGCATAAGAATAGAATAATGGAAAAATTTGGGCTCCTTCTCCTTTGGATCGTTCATCTTCTTCTGAGTGGCAATGAAACCCTCATGCATCTCATCAATGATATGTTGTATGTAATCATAACTAGTATTGGAATGCACCGCCTGTAAATCCAGCACCATCATCAAAATGCCCGCATTAATTTTCTTTGCTTCTCTATCTATCCCTAGCACTCTACATAGGGCATAGGTGATATACTTAATATACAAGTTTAAATCCTTCTAGTAATATGGGCTTGTCCCAGACACAGGATCTAAATACTTCCTCACTTCCTTCAACATATGCTGCTCCAACTGGCCTCTAGCAATACCAGGCTTCAAACTATATCTCTGTTGATACTTTGTCATGTCAATTCTAGTAGACATAGTGCTATATAAGCAAAATTCTTGCATGGATGAATTTCTATTTAGTATCAGCAGGGCAGTGCCATCATTCCTTTTAATCATTTCGGACAAAACATCATAATGACAGGCAAGGTCAAGGAACAAGTCTACATCTATGTAGACATCAGGAACAATTAATCTAGCTAAACCATAGGTCCAAGGGTTTGACACTGGGATATCTTTATCATAATTCTTATAAAAGTAATTGAAAAGTGAAAAACCTATTGTTCCCAGAGTGTCAGCATCTTGTATATTATGATAATCATCTATGAGAACATTGGCATTTTCTCTTTTGCTCTGAGTCAAACCAAGAAGCAGTCTGAGGAATTCATCAGAATAATTTGTTTTTCCCTTGGCCTCATCTTCTATCTTTTCACTTCCACTGCTTTTCGAAGCTACACTAACAACTCTGCTCATGTTTACCATGCCTGAATCTCTTCTTCTTTACCGATATTGAAACAAATATATCTCTGAGATTCACTTACTGCCCCATGCACAATTCTCTAAAAATAATGAGTTTTAAGCAATGGAAAACCCTGCAATTCCCTGATTTGTCTTTCTTTCATAATACTTAGCTCTTCTCTGATTTTTAAATTTTGAAAGCAAGATGAATACAAATGAATACACAATCAGCTCCTTATAGTAACCATCTGAAGTACATAGCTCATAATTTGGAAAACATCAATTCTGTCTTTAATTCAACATACTATGAACTTGATTGAAAACCTATCCGTAGTTCCACGAGTATGACAGGAAATCAAATTCATAAAATTGAATCCTCAGAAAAACCTTACAAAATTCAAATGAGCTGACATGTCTTCATGTGAATGGCTAACTATTAACCATCTCAGCTACCCCTTTTTGCACAATAATAAAAATCTAAGCCTGTGATTGGTCGATGAGTGATTCACACTATCATATCAGATACTGTCACATTTTCTTAATATTTGGTATTAGGTGACCATGCGACTGCATACAATTTCATTGTCGCTGACCCCAGTCTTTAACCTATGATTTCTCTAGAGACACAGTGACTATACAACTTTCCTTACCCTTGTTAACCCAAGTTATCATTTGGAAATCATGTGACAATGAAGAAATTAAAGCCGCCAATAGTTAGCAGTAACTCACATTCTTTTCAGAGACTATGTGACTAACCCTCACTTTTATCTTTCACAATTATCACCTAAGTCACTAGATTTTTTCCTTCCTTTGCAAGACCCCATGACTACCATTAGTCACCCGATCGCAGAATACAAATGTTAAGTGTTAAAACCTCTTGAGACATCACAACAGGTACTATGCCTTTTATTTTATCTGACGACTTCATGACATACCTTTAGTCGTTGATTCAGAAGGACTTTTCCTTTTGGGCTCTTTTATTCTCAGGCTTTGTGACCACCATAGGATATTTTAATTTCTTCATCTGATGGCTTTCACCTAATCAGCAAGAAATCCATTATACCTTTAAAATCTTTTGAGACTTTGCAACAAATCGAAGCCCTTAATGAGTCTCGTAGTCGCTGAATAAGTTTTTACCTTTTGGCGATCATGTGATAAGTCTTTTGAAATCCACTTACCTTCTGACACATGTCTCATCACATAATGAAAGCTGAGTCATCTCTAGAATTTGGTGACAACCTGACTGTGCTTTTATCCCAAACTGCATATGGTTAGTCACAAAGTCTCTAAAAACTTTAACTTAACTGGCATCCTTTCTGGAGACCATGCGACTAAAGCTTGCACAACATACTTAACGTCACACCCATTTAGTGATTATGTGAGACAAAGAAATTTTGTGATGTCTTGTGATAAACCCTTAACTGCTAACAATTTTATGCGACATCATGACCTATCTGTGGGTCCCTTCATATACTGCTGGCCTATTCATTGATCCCGTGACTACGCGATTCAAACTAAATCATGAAGTCTAGAAATTCCAAAGGAATATTCTAATGTTAAACAAGACTACGCGACATAAGCTAATCGTCAAGTCTGGGAGAAAAGAGGAATATGCCTTTCAAGTTATGCAACTAGGCGATCAGAATGTAACACATGACTTAAGTGAAACAAAAAGGTACCAGCGAAACATAAGTGAAAAAGACCTTAGGGTTTCTTTTCAATTCAGAGCACCAAATAAGACCTAGGGTTTCAAGGTTTTTGCACATTCTCACAGATTCAGACTTGAAAACCTAAAAAATTTGACAAGGAAAAGGCAAAAGGACTGAGAGAGCTCTACTTCAAACACAAGACCAGAGAGAAAAGACCACAAAATTTAGGGAAACCAGCCAAAACTGAGAATACAACCAACAGTGGCTCTAATGAGGATTGGCTAAACATGGTTTATGACAAAGAACCACAGAATCTTTGGTTGCAGACCACCACAAAAATGGAGCAAAACACCAAAAACTGAAAGGGAAATATTTACAGAACTTACAAATAGGGAAAAGAAAGACTACATATGATACATATTTACTTGTGCACTACACTGATTCTTACTTAAAGAAAGGCTTCAAAAATTGCCCATGCACAGGCAAATCAAAACTTTCTCCCTCCATATTTTTCAACAAATATGAGTCTTTGCCAAAATGTTCTGAGATTATATAAGGTCCTAGCCATAAAGACTCAATTTTTTTGTGCTTACCTATGTCCTCTGCCCTTGCATTCCATTGGAGAACTAAGTCACTAACCAGAAAATTTCTGTTAGTAGCCCTTTTTTCAAACAAATACTTCATTTTTTGTTGTAACCTTATGTTCTCTTTCTGACTATCTCTCTTTGTTTCATCTAATTCTATCAACTGTATCATCCTGTCTTGCATCTTGTTAGAGACATCTATATGTTCTTCTTGTATGAATTGGTAAACAAGTAGTAGATTATTAATTGGAAACCTTGCTTGTAAACCATATACCAACTCAAAAGGAGACTTACCAGTTGCCTTCTTGAGTGTTATCCTATCAGCCCAAAGAGCTAATTTCAATTTTGTGTGCCATGTTTTCTTATTTTGTTCTAGGGTCCTCTTCAGTATCTTCAATATTCTTTTATTGCTAGACTCAACTTGTCCATTAGCCTGTGGGTGATATGGGGATGAGTATGATATTACAATCCCATATCTTTCACAGAAACTTGTCATTTCTGCTGATCTGAAACTCATAGCATTATCCATTACTAATTTACTAGGCACACCAAACCTGGTTAAAATGTTATCCATGAGAAACTCAGTAAGCACCTTACTTGTTTCTTTCTTGGTAGGGATAGCTTCAATCCATTTAGTAAAGTAATTAGTGGCCACCAATATCCATCTATGCCCTGCACTAGATTTCTCCTGAAATTCACCAATAAAATCAATCCCCCACATAGCAAAAGGAGCCTCAATGCTCATTGGATTTAGTAACAAAGCACTTGCAAATTTCAATTTGTTGGAAAACCTCTGGCATGGTTGACATTTCCTGACATGAACATATGTATCTTTGAACAAGGTAGGCCAATAATACCCTGATCTCAAAATCTTATGGGAAGTGGTGTTAGCAAAAAAATGACCTCCACATTCCCCTTCATGCATTTCAGTTAGAACTTTCTCAGCTTGGTATTTTTTAAGGAACAACAATAGTATACCATTCTTATCTTTCCAAAAAAAATCTCCCTGGATCAGAATATACCTTTGAGTTTG